>CM035122.1:14190220-14790220 GCA_020205555.1 Panax stipuleanatus
AGAGTCCAGCTTCTATAGAACTTCAACAATAATCAAAAGATTTCGAAGTAGCTGAATAATAATTTATTTTCAAAAACAAGATTTTCTTAAATTTCATGCTGAATAACTTATCAGGATGAAAGAGTAAGATTCTTTCAAAGATTCAATCATATTCAAATGAATAAGAAGAATTAACAATACTTGCAACAATATTCAATAAAGTGGGATATTCTCAGATTTTATGCTGAGTGATCACAAATGGATTATGAACTAATAGAGGAATCATTAGTTATTAAAACTAAATTATCTCAAGAATATAAGTTAGTTATAAAAACTAAACTATACTCCTCTGCAAGTACCTGAAGCGGCCAACTCCTTTGTACCTTATATTATGCATAATACTAAAAAATAGTGCATGGGTAGTTTTACGACAATAAGTTTGTTTGTCTCAGTATTACATCATGAGTCCGTACCACAACAATATGGTTTGGATTGCTTTCAAAGAAATACTATGATTTCAACATATAATATCAATATTGATCTAGCCGAAATCAATGTCATAGATTTTCCAATAATAAATCAGTTCATAATAAATAGAATGTTTCATGTTTTAACAAATATTAGTCTCGCCAAAACAACTAGTTGAGACATGATTCATAAACAGTTCCAATAATAGAACAAGATTCAATTGCACTATGTGCAAATAACAATAACTATTATAGATGTGAATAACTATCAATAATTATTCACTAATCATGCTTTGAAATTAATAACTCAAGTTGAGTTAGGAAACTTGCAATAAATGCGAATATTCAATAATAATCTTAGATGTGGAATAATCAACAATAATTATCCATTACCATGCTTGAAAAATAATAACTCGAGTTGAGTTAGGGAACTTGCCTGATTCATTGACTACTCCTACACAACTTAAGTTAAATTTTTTGTAAGACCTATCATTAATAAGATCGATTTCTCAATTAGCATCACATATCTTACTTATAATATTTATCTAACATGTAATCATATAATCAAAAATTAGATAACACCATACGTATTCACAAGTCTAAACCTAGCACACATCGAGTCTTTAATAGTATTCAATATAGTATACTGAGTGGTTTTCCACAAACAACTAACAAATTAGTTTCCGTCTCGTCTACACTATTTTTTCACAGCGAGTTAGATCGGTTGCTAATTTGTATACAACTTCACTCCTTGAAGAAATCGTTTAGCTCAGATACTATATATCAACCATTAAAGAGTACGACTGTACTACTTTAAATTTAACACTTACTCGTTCATTTTATAAGTTCTTATTATAACTCGGTAAACTGTTTACGAATTCAGCAAACCGAATACATCAATTCAGCAAGCCGAATCCAAACTATATTTGTAAGACCCCGAATTTTATGAAATAGAAGTATTCAATTTTTTTTATAATTATTATTTAGTAAATGGTTAAATTGAATAAATATTATAGTTATAGGTGATACGTGCAAACTTTATAAAGTAAGCAAGTGGGTATAAAATATTCATTGTGTCGAAAAATATTCGTTTGTTCGAAGAATATTCTTTTTGTCAGAGAATATTCGCACGACGGCGCACACTGTTGGATCCCACGGAATGAATGTCGGATATAGAAAGCGACAGAAATAACCTTTTTATAAAAATAACGGTAAAACTGTTACCGTTAAACTGTTGAAATACCCGGTGGTTAAAATACAGTAATACGCGGTGTTGCACAGTAACACACGGTATTGCACAATAATTCTAATTATTGATTCTTACGTAAGAAGTCACTACTCAATAATTGCTACGGTAATTACTGTTCAATATTTTATATTATTGATTCAATAATTGCTAAATTGATAATTGCATAATATTTTATTGATTCAATAATTGCTACGTTGATATTTTATATTATTGATTCAATAATGGTCACTACACAGTATTTTATATTATCAAATTAATAATTCATATTATTTGAATAATATTATTAAATATCATTATTGGCAATGTCCAGGAAGTTCTGTCTGGGAAAGGGGTTTGGTCACTTAATTGCGCGTCAGTAAGGATAATCCTTATCGAAAAGCCTCCTCTTTCCTAGAAACGATCTGGTTGTCAATATTGTAATTCTATAATATTATGAATAATAATATTTATTCAATTTTGTTATAAATGAGAGAAATAAAGAAATCAAATGAAAAACGAAATCTTAAGATTTCATCAAAATTAGTTTGCTACAATGTTTTTATAAAATTTATATCTCCTTGTGTATAATGAGTTAGGAGATGAGCATTATATCAAAAGAAATCCCTGAAAGTAAGCTAATTACAAAAATTTGAATCACCCAAAAATTCCTTGTGAATTTGTCGTGGTGATTGTTTGAATGAAACTGGTCCGAAGGATTTATAGTCCGAAAAATTATTTTTCTTAAGCTCTATTGCGTGAATTATAATTTTTAATCCGACCGTTGGATCGTTGTAATTTTTGGATATGTTATACATATATAAGTTCAGTATATGTCCACAAATTTTGAACCGTTAAAGATTAACGTATGATTTGTTATGAATTTCGTAAGGTGGCTGGTTTGGAAGTTTTAGTAAGAGACAATTGTTGAAAGTTGCTATTTTATCTTCTTCGATAAAATAATTTATTCAATATATTATTATAATATTATATTAGAAGTTTATAATGTGATAATATAATAATGATAATATTTTTACAATAAATTCATTATTTATAAATAAAATGAGGTGGAAGAGAAAAAAATGAAATTAAAATTGTTTTAATAAATGTTCTAATATATATATATATATATATATATATATATATATATATATAAATTTATAAACATGTGGGCCACTAAGAATTTTCCTTATTGATGTGCTGAAGAGATTTTTCAAAGGTGGCTTGCTTACAAAATTCATCCGAGTGTATTTTTTTAATAATGGTGTGCCACCACTTTTCTACAAATAGGGTGCTTAGTTAGAAATGAAAATTACAATAGAATCAGAAAATTTTTTCTCTATAATATCGAGCGTATTTCTTGTGAGTATAAGAATATTTTGAGTGTTGATAACGGTGCAAATTTTTGTCCGCATAATATCCGATATTCCAATCAGATTCAATGTTCTACTGAGGTAAGGGATAGTAAGGGATGTTATTATATTTCGTAAAGAAGGTTATTTATCGTAAATGATAATATTTTCGTAAATGATATTATTTTCGTAAAAGATATTTTGGTAAAGGATATGATTTAATACTCGTAAGGGGTATTATTGTTTTCGTATTCGTAAGGGATAGTAAGGGATGTTATTATGTTTCGTAAAGGAGGTTATTTTTCGTAAATGATATTATTTTCGTAAATGATATTATTTTCGTAAAAGATATTTTGATAAAAGATATTTTGGTAAAGGATGTGATTTAATACTCGTAAGGGGTATTATTATTTTCGTATTCGTAAGGGATATTATTTTTCTTGTAAAAGATATTATTTTTCTCGTAAATGATGTTGTTTTCATTCAATATTCGTAAGAAATATTATTTTCTTTCATACTCTATGGTATGTAAGTAATAATATTTCATTTCAGATTCCTAAATTTAAACTTACTGTGGTAAGTATTGCTTCTATAATTCCTGAAATGATTAGAAATTCCTTGAGTTTTGCGCTTCATCAAATATCATTTCACCGGAATATTGGTCTGAAATTTATTATGAAAATTTTATCTTTTCATGTCGGAGTTACTATTTATGAGTTACTATTCACGAATTACTATTCATGAGTTACTATTCACGAGTTACTATTCGTGGGTTACTATTCACGAGTTACTATTCATGAGTTACTATTCACTGGGTACTATTCACGATAAAAATTATTTTATTTTTCTGTCTAAATTATCTTTGATTTATAAATCTTACTCTTGAAATTAGATCCATGTTTTGATTATATTGTTCTTATTGTCATATATAACATTTTTATAATCATGGTGATGGAGGTTCTTTTGACTTGAGTGTAAAGATGGGTAGATTATTAGTATGACCATGATTATGGGTTCTCTTTGGCTAGTAGTGCAAAGATGAATTGTTGACTGGTATGATCATGATCATTGAGTTTACAATTAAATATCTTTAGCTTAAGTGCAAAGGTGAATTGATCAACATGGTTATAAATATTGTTTCTATAAATTCTAAAATGATTAGATATTTCTTTGGGATTTGAATATCTTTGGCATGTAGTGCAAAGATGAGCTGTTGATTTATGAATATATTTGGCCTGTAGTGCAAAGATGAACTATTGATACATATCTTTGGCCTATTGTGCAAAGATGAGCGGTTGATTTGTGAATATCTTTGGCCTATAGTGCAAAGATGAACTATTGATAAATATCTTTGGCTTGTTGTGCAAAGATGAATGATTAATTATTGAATATCTTTGGCCCGTAGTGTAAAGATAACTGTGATTTGGTATAACCATGATCTTTAGTGTTTCAGATAAAGACAGGTGATAAAAGTTATCTTCGTCCTGGGTGCGAAGAGGAATTTAGCAACACGATTATGTGTAAGACCCCAACTTTATGAATAAAGATTTAATCTTCTTTATATATTATTTTAAAATAGTAAGGTGTTGATTTGATAAATGTGAAAAGTTATGGGAGAAATGTGCAAATATTTTAAAAGAGGCAAGTGGTTATAAAATATTCGTTGTTGTCCGAGAATATTCGTTTGGTCGTGAAATATTCTTGTTGTCGGGAAATATTCGTACGACGGCGCAACCAATTGTGGGCCTCACAAAGGAATAACTGTCGGATATAGAAAGCGACATAAATAACCTTTTTATAAAATAACGATAAAACTGTTACCGTTAGAATTGTTAAAATACCCGGTGGTTAAAATACAGTAATACGCGTTGTTGCACAGTAGCACACGGTATTGCACAGTAATTCTAATTATTGATTCTTACGTAAGAAGTCACTTACTCAATAATTATTACAGTAATTACTATTCAATATTTTATATTATTGTCTTAATAATTGCTACATTGATAATTGCATAATATTTTATTGATTCAATAGTTGCTACGTTGATAGTTTGTATTATTGATTCAATAATTATCACTGCACAGTATTTTACATTATCAAGTCAATAATTCATATTATTTGAATAATATTATTAGATAGCTTTTTTGGCAATGTCTAAGGAAGTTCGGTCTAGGAAAGGGGTTAGTTAATTGCGTGCAAGTAAAGAGAAATCCTTATCGGAAGACCCCCTCTTTCCTGGGAACGACCTGGTTGTCAATATTGTAATTCTATAATATTAATTGCGAATAATAATTGATTGTTGATAAATATGATAAGTAAATATTTATTCAATCTTCATATAAAGAGAAGAATTTTTAGTATGAGACATTTGTTGAAAGTTGGCATTTTATCTTTACCGATAAAA
This sequence comes from Panax stipuleanatus, assembly GCA_020205555.1. NCBI lineage: Eukaryota > Viridiplantae > Streptophyta > Magnoliopsida > Apiales > Araliaceae > Panax > Panax stipuleanatus. The sequence goes on from CM035122.1 coordinate 14,195,648, forward strand.
TATTTATTCAAATATATTATTATAACATTACATTATAATAGTATAATGTGATAATATAATTTTATATATTAAATGATGACATTATTTTTATGGTATAAAAATAAAATGAGGTGGAAGAGAGAAAATGAAATTGGAATTATTTTAATATATATATATATATATATATATATATATATATAAAGTTAAAAACATGTGGGTGGCTTGGAAATGGTCCTTGGAAGTGTGCTGTAAAATTTTCCAAGGAAGTGTGCTTGGAAATTTCCACCGAAGGTTTGTTTTGTCAATCCTGGCGTTCTAGCATTTTTCTATAAATAGGGTGCTTAGTTAGAAATGAAAATCACACCAGAATCAGAAAATTTTCTCTTTATAATATCGAGCGTATTTCTTGTGAATATTTAGATACTTTGAGTGTTGATAATAGTGCAAGTTTTCGTCCACATAATATCCGATATTCTAGTCAAAAAATTACACTCCTGTTAAGGTAAGGGATATTATTTTTCGAGTAAATGATGTTATTATCTTTCAATATTCATAAAGAATATTATTTTTTTTTCATATTCCATATTATGGAAGTAATAATATTTCATTTCATATTCCTGAATCTGAACTTACTACGGTAAGTATTGTTTCTATAATTCCTGAAATGATCAGAAATTTCTTAAGTAATAATATTTCATTGAACTTGGATAAACTAAATTATGAATTCCTAATCTTTGTCCTTTATCTCACTGAATTCGTTCCTTATATTGTTTTTCATCATCCTCAGTCCTAAATGGTGATATAACTGAATATCTTTGGCCTGTAGTGCGAAGATAAATGATTAGCTGATGAATATCTTTGGCCCGTAGTGCAAAAATGGACATGTGTTGAGATAAACATGACCAGCTGGTGATACAAATGAATATCCTTGGCCCGTAGTGCAAAGATGAATATTTGATTCGAGATGTATATTGATTGATGTTATAGGGATAAAATATTGATGATGGACTTTTAAATCAAAGAAGATAGTAGACATCATTCTCTACTTAACTCTTCTACTGAATTGTTATATTCGCTGTAGTTGTTGATCTAAAACTTGTTGTCCATAATATTGTATCTGATTTATTGAAGGCTAACGATAATTTATTTTTTATTATCTTAGTCATAATATTCTTTACTGGGCTAGTTGAGCTCACCCTTTTCTTCCATTGTTCTCTTCAGGAAATGAGAATATCTCGGGGACTAGTCGGGGAACAGTGTGATGATCAGAGTTAGATTTGTAGAAGTTCTCACTATTCTATAAAATAGTGGGACAATAATTGTAATGAATAAGGAATGAATTTGAGTGTTTATATTTCGTATCATATACGATTTGTAATGAAACTCACAGTTTGTGTGGTCGTATTTTGTACGATCGTATGTTATAAAAGATTGTATTTAGATTCTGTATCATGTATTTGGCGACTCAGAATGGTTGAGTATTGAACCTATTTTGGGGGCATCACAGTTGGTATCAAAGCTTAGGGATATGATCTCTGGCGGAGATCTGGGAATAAAACTAGGAGAGGAGAGACGAGTAAATCCTTCGCTAGTGTGTGTCCTACCTAAGCTTATTTGGTATTTAATTGATCGTTTGGAACATAGGGTTAATATGTGATATGTTAATTTGTTTGATTAACCCTTGTTTTCTGGCAGTATTTGAGAATGGCAGCTGAAAATCTAAACAATGGAGTGAATAAGACCGTCGAGACACCTTTAATCACCAACCAGGAGAACGTACAACAAGAAGGCAATATTTCTTCTGGAAACGACACCATCGATCAAACGATGAACGATGGGATGTTTAGAAGCTTTTTGAAGTTCATACAAAACCAGACGAGGGAGACTCGTGTTCATAATATAGGTAGAAATAACAACTCGCGGCTTGTCACTGCCAAGCAGTTTAAAGAGTTGGGACCACCAGAGTTTCAGGGAAAGTCAGATCCAATCAAGACAGAAATTTGGATTAAGCAAATTACCAAGATATTTGATGTCTTGGGATGCACGGAGGAACAGAAGGTTCCATTCGCCACGTTTATGTTCCGTGGAGAGGCCGATTATTGGTGTGAATCTATAAAGCGTACCCAGCCTGCTGCACTCAAGATGTCTTGGGAAGAGTTCCAGAAACTGTTCAATGACAAATACTTTCCAAAAAGTATTCGTCATATGAAGGAGATAGAATTTATCAGACTGGAACAGAATAACATGACGGTGTCCCAGTACGAGGCTAAGTTCGCAGAGTTATCCCGGTTTGCACCTCATTTGGTGGAGAATGAGGAACGTATGACGCGGATGTTTCTGAAAGGTTTGAAATCAGAAATTCGTCAATACCTTATTTCTCACAAATTTTCTCTATATTCGGATGTAGTGAACATGGCCCAATTATTAGAACGAAATAATGATTATGTTTAACCAAGGTCGTACCGGTGGCAGCATTCATCGGAACAATGACAATCAGCAGGGAAGAAAGTATCATGACAGAAGCGGTAACCACTCCGGTGATAATCGTGGCCATGATAATAGAAGAAGTGAGTCGGGGGGAGATTTCAAGAAAAGAAGGTACAATAATGAGAACGTAAAAACATCGACAGCAGCACCAACATCAACTATTTCTAGGGGAGGAGAATGACCGTCGGTCGTATGCTATAAATGCGGGCAAGAGGGACACATCAGTCCCAACTGCACACAACAATCTAAGGTGTATTATAACTATGGAAAGAAAGGGCACATAGCTCGAGTGTGTCCTGTAACGAAACCAAGTCCAGCGGGGGTGGTGATTCCTAAGGCTGTTCCGGATAAATCAAAGTCTGTGGTTTCTGGAATAGCTTTTGTCGTGACTGCCCAACAAGTAAGGAACCCGAACGAGGTGATCACGGGTAAGCTGATAATAAACTCTTGTGAAGTTTACACCTTATTAGATACCGGTGCACCCATTATTTTATTTCATCTGCTTGTGCTCAACGTTTGAACTTGACTCCTGATAAATTAGACTTTAACTTATCAGTTGAAACTCCGTTGGGAGAAACCTTCGTTACATCTACAGTTTACAAATCTTGCTTGATTCAAATTGATACCCTCACCCTACCTGTTGATCTTATATCTTTAAAAATACTTGTATTTGATGCGATTTTAGAAATTGACTGGTTAACCACTTATCATGCCAAAATTAATTATTTTTGTAAGGTTGTTAGTTTTCATATACCTAACCAACCTGTTGTGCGAATTCAAACCACCAAACCACTAAAATCAGTCAATGTCATTTCAAGTCATAAAGCTATTCGTTTATTGAAAAATGGATGTCAAGCTTTCTTAGCACATGTCACTGATATAAAACAGAATACATTAGGTTTGAATGATATTTCTGTTGTTAATGAGTTTCCTGATGTATTTCCCAAAGAACTTCCCGGTCTACCCCCAGAACGTGAAGTTGAATTCTTTATTGACCTTGAACCCGGTACAAAACCCATTTCTAAAACCACAAACCGAATGGCTCCTATTGAACTTCAGGAGTTAAAGGTCCAACTATAGGAGTTGTTAGATATCGGTTTTATACGTCTTAGTACATCTCCTTGGGGTGCTCCTGTTTTATTCGTAAAGAAGAAAGACGGGAGTATGCGACTTTGTATTGACTATCGAAAGTTGAACCATGTCACCATCAAGAATAGGTATCCGTTACCTCGCATTGATGACCTGCTCGACCAGTTGCAAGGAGCACAATTCTTCTCAAATATCGATCTTCTTTCTGGATATCATTAGCTGAAGATTAAAACTGAGGATATTCCAACGACTGCTCTCAGAACTCGATACGGGCATTATGAATTCTTAGTCATGTCTTTTGGATTGACTAATGCTCCTGCTGCTTTTATGGATATGATGAACCGTGTATTAAAAGAATATTTGAATCAATTCGTGGTTGTCTTTATTGATGACATCCTCATCTATTCCAAAAGCCGTGAAGATCATGAGCACAACTTGAAGCTGGTACTTCAAAGGCTTCATGAAAACAAGCTATATGCCAAGCTGAAGAAATGCGAGTTCTGGCTAGAGGAGGTAGCATTCCTTGGGCACGTGGTATCAAAACATGGAGTATCTATTGACCCGACGAAGATTGAAGCAATACAAAGTTGGGAGCAACCTAAGTCGGTGACCGAAGTACGTAGCTTTCTGGGCTTAGCTGGTTATTATCGGAGATTCGTGGAAGAATTTTCTCGAATCGCTAATCCATTAACTCAGCTGACTCGGAAAGATACAAAATTCGTATGGAACGAGGTATGCGAGAAGAGATTCCAAGAGCTAAGAGGAGACTCATTTCGGCACCTGTTCTGACGATACCATCTGGTTCGGATGGATTTGTCATTTATAGCGATGCTTCGGGAAAAGGGTTAGGATGTGTTCTCATGCAATATGGGAAAGTCACAGCCTATGCCTCACGACAACTCAAGGAATATGAGAGGAATTATCCTACTCATAATCTAGAGTTGGCAATTGTCGTTTTCGCATTGAAAATCTGGAGACACTACCTGTATGAAGAGAAGTGGAGATCTATACGGATCATAAAAGCCTTAAATATTTCTTCACCCAGAAGGAACTCAACATGCGGCAACGACGTTGGCTTGAGCTGTTGAAAGATTACGACCATACCATCCAATACCATCTTGGAAAAGCGAACGTGGTAGCAGATGCGTTAAGTAGAAGATCATATGCGGGAATGAGTGCGATGTTGTCAACACAAAGACCCATTTTATGTGACTTACAAAGGATGGAGATAGAGTTCAAGACTCTGGGTGTGACGCCCCCAGAATTGGTCCAATCAACCCAACTCATTCTGAGTCACCAAATACACTCAACAAAATCCAAATACAATCTTTTATATCAAACGGTCGTGCAAAATACGACCACACAACTGTGAGTGTCAATACAGACATGTAAAAAATATAAACATTCAAACTAAGTCCTCATTACATTTATTATCACACTATTTTACAAAAAAATAGTGAGGACTTCTACAGCTCTAACTCGGACCATCACTCCATTCCCCGACTAGTACCCACGATACTCTCATTTCCTGAAGAGAACAATGGAAGAAAAGGATGAGCTTAACTAGCCCAGTAAAGAATATTATGACTAAGATAATGAAGAATAAATTATCGTTAGTCTTCAACAAATCAAATAAAATATTATGGACAACAAGTTTTAGATCAACAACTGCAGCGAAAATAACAATTCATTAGAAGAGTTAAGTAGAGAATGATGTCTACTATCTTCTATGTTTTAAAAGTCCATCATCAATATTTTATCCCTGTAACATCAATCAATAAATATCTCGAATCAAATATTCATCTTTGTACTACGGGCCAAATATATTCATTTGTATCACCAGTGGTCATGTTCATCTCAACACCTGTCCATCTTTGCACTACGGGCCAAAGATATTCATCAGGTAATCATCTTTGCACTATAGGCCAAAGATATTCATCAAATAATCATTCATCTTTTCACTACAGGTCAAAGATATTCATTTGTATCATCATTTAAGACTGAGGATGATGAAAAATAATATAAAAAACGAATTCAGTGAGATAAAGGACAAAGATTAGGGATTCGTAATTTAGTTTATCAAAGTTCAAGAATACTCCGTAATAATCAATTGTGGAGCAAAATTCAAGAATGAAGTTCAAAACTTGGATCCATTCAAAGATAAAAAATAATAATTTTTTTTACCGTAAATAGTAACTCATGAATAGTAACTTGTCATGAAAAGATGAAAATTTCATAAAAAGTTCAGACCAATATTTCAGTGAAATAATATTTCGTACGAGTATGAATGAATATACGAAATTGTAATTGGATTTTCACCCGTCATGCGGTAATCCGCGTAGACAGATCATTTCCACAATTTAATAGAAATGAATACGAAGGGTGATTCACCACGCATGCGGTAGTCCGCGCAGACAGGTTATTCTCACAGATTAATAAGAAATAGAATGAATACAAAAGGTTTTCACCAGGCATGCGGTAGTCCGCGTAGACAGGTTATTTCCACAGATCAATAAGAATGAATACGAAAGGTTATTCACCATGCATGTGGTAGTCCACGTAGACAGGTTACTCCCACAGATCAATAAAGAATTAAGTAACAACCCTTACGAGTATTAAAAGAAAATAGCATTCTTTATGAATACAAAAGAAATAATACCCCTTACGAATATTGAAAGAAGATAACATCCGTTACTCAAAAAAAATAATATTCTTTACCTTAGTATGAACTAGATTTGATTGGTATACCGGGTATTATTCTGAGAAAATCTTGGACTATAAATTACCCTCAAAGTATCCTTATACTCAAAAGAAATACTCGCAATATTATAGAATCAAAATTTTTGTATTGTGGTGATGTTTCTCTCCATTGCACATCCGAGCAATGCTATTTATAGTGCAAAATCAAAGCTCAGCAAATTCAATCCAACCAATTTCAACAATTAGCATTAAATGCAACCACTTAACCATTCATCATCTAACCATAAGTGGGTCCCATATGTTAACCACCCATTAATTACTCATTTATCTGATTAATTTACCGTTTGGTCAATTTAACATCCGAAAATCAACTATTATCGAAATAAATGTCTATTTCCACTAACATTAATATTTCCAACACAATGAAAATATTTTTATCAACCATTCATCATTATAATTCACAACATTGACAACCAGATCGTTCCCAGAAAAGAGAGGGCTTTCCGATAAGGATTTCTCCTTACTGGCGCGCAATTAAATAACCTAACCCCTTTCCTTGACAGAACTTTCTAGACATTTTTAATAATGCTAATAATAATAATATTATTGATTTAATATTTTAAAGTATTGTGCAGATGATATTGTGACAATAATTGAATCAATAATATGAGATACTATGCAGCAACTACTGTAGCAATTATTGAACACTGAGTGACTTCCTACGTAAGAACCAATAATTCAAAATATTGTGCAATACCGTGTACTACTATGCAACAACGCGTATTACTGTATTTTTATCACCGGGTATTTTAACAGTTTAACGGTAAAAGTTTTGCCTTGAAAATATTATTTCTGTCGCTTTCTATATCCGACAATTATTCCGTTGTGGGGTCCACCGATGAATGCGCCGTCGTACGAATATTCTCCAACAAAAGAATAGTTCTCGACACAACGAATATTTTATGACCACTTGCTTACTTTGTAAAATTTGCACATTCCACCCATAACTTATTACATTTATCATATCAACACTTTACTATTTCAAAATAATGTATAAAGAAAATTAAATCTTTATTCATAAAAGTTGGGGTCTTACACCGGGGACCCACATGATGATGTCAAGTATACGCGTAGAACCAGCTTTGATTGATAAAGTTAAAGCTGCTCAAGCTACAGACCCAGAGCTGATGAAGATGAAGAAAAAGGTGCAAGAAGGTGCTATTCCAGAAGCAAGAATCGATGAAGAAGGAATACTTCGAGTCAACTCCAGACTTTGTGTTCCTAACAATTCTTATTTGAAGTATAGAATCATGATGGAGGCACACAACACACCATTTGCAATCCATCCTGGAAGTACCAAAATATATCGTGATCTTCGACATACATTTTGGTGGAGCAATATGAAAAGAGAGATCGCGGAGTTTATCTCGAGGTGTTTAATGTGTCAACGTGTCAAGGCGGAGCATCAAGTGCCAAAGGGTCCATTGCAACCACTTGAGATTCCAAAATAGAAGTGGTAACACATTACCATGGATTTTGTTACGGGTCTTCCCAAGGTTTCTCAAGGCATAGATGCGATTTGGGTTATTGTCAATAGATTAACTAAGTCTGCTCATTTCTTGCCTATACGAGAGACTTATTTCCTTGAACGTCTTGCTCGTATGTACATGAATGAGATTGTGAGGTTGCATGGCATGCCAGTATCCATAGTTTCGGATCGTGACCCAAGATTCACTTCATAATTTTGGGTCAGTTTGCAGAAAGCTATGGGCACGGATTTACGATTCAGTTCGACATATTATCCTCAAACGGACGAGCAATCGGAAAGGACTATCCAAACTCTTGAAGATCTATTGAGACTCTGTGTTCTAGACTTCAAAGGGAGTTGGGATAAGTACTTACCATTGGTGAAATTCTCCTACAATAACAGTTATCAGGCAAGTATAGGCATTGGCTCCATTCGAGGCGTTGTATGGACGAAAATGTCGTTCTCCAGTATACTGGGACGAGGTGGGTGAAGCAACATTGTTGGGACCGGAGTTAGTACGTATGACTACGGAAAAGATTCAAATGATCCGGCAACGGATACAAACCGCACAAGATCGACAAAGGAGTTATGCTGATCTTCATCGAAGAGACGTGGAATTCATTGTCGGAGACCATGTATTGTTACGTGTTGCTCCATGGAAAGGAGTTACGAGATTCGGAAAGAGAGGAGAGTTCAATCCATGATTCATTGGTCCATTTGAGATTCTTGACCGAGTAAAAAAGGTGGCCTATAGACTCGCTTTACCTCCAAGCATGTCTCGTGTTCATAACGTTTTTCACATATCCATGCTACGTAAATATGTGAAAGACCCAAACCACATTATTAAATTAGAACCAGACGAGATAGCAGAAGATTTAACGTATGAGGAGATACCTATCAAGATTTTGGATAAGAAGGAACATGTTCTACGCTCAAAGGTAATACCTTAAGTTAAAGTTTTGTGGAGGAACTATGATATCGAGGAAATGACCTGGAAGTTAGAATCGAAAATGAAAGCGAGATATCCTCACCTTTTCGACATACCAGGTACGTACGTCAATTTCGAGGACGAAGTTTCAAAAGGAAGGGAGGTTGTAAGACCCCAACTTTTATGAATAAAGATTTAATCTTCTTTATATATTATTTTGAAATAGTAAGGTGTTGATTTGATAAATGTGTAAAGTTATGGGTGAAATGTGCAAATATTTCAAAATAAACAAGTGGTTATAAAATATTCGTTGTTGTCGGGGAATATTCGTTTGGTCGTGGAATATTCTTGTTGTCGGGGAATATTCGTACGACGGCGCAGCCAATTGTGGGCCCCACAACGGAATAACTGTCGGATATAGAAAGCGACAGAAATAACCTTTTTATAAAATAACGATAAAACTGTTACCATTAGAATTGTTGAAATACCCAGTGGTTAAAATACAGTAATACGCGTTGTTGCACAGTAGCACACGGTATTGCACAGTAATTCTAATTATTGATTCTTACGTAAGAAGTCACTTACTCAATAATTGTTACAGTAATTACTGTTCAATATTTTATATTATTGTCTCAATAATTGCTACATTGATAATTGCATAATATTTTATTGATTCAATAGTTGCTACGTTGATAGTTTGTATTATTGATTCAATAATTATCACTGCACAGTATTTCACATTATCAAATCAATAATTCATATTATTTGAATAATATTATTAGTTAGCTTTATTGGCAATGTCTAAGGAAGTTCTGTCTAGGAAAGGGGTTAGTTAATTGCGCGCCAGTAAGGAGAAATCCTTATCGGAAGACCCCCTCTTTCCTGGGAACGACCTGGTTGTCAATATTGTAATTCTATAATATTAATTGCGAATAATAATTGATTGTTGATAAATATGATAAGTAAATATTTATTCAATCTTGATATAAAGAGAAGAATTTTTAGTATGAGACATTTGTTGAAAGTTGATATTTTATCTTCCTTGATTAAATATTTATTCAAATATATTATTATTATATTACATTATAATAGTATAATGTGATAATATAATAATATAATTTTATATTTTAAATGATGACATTATTTTTATGGTATAAAAATAAAATGAGGTGAAAGAGAGAAAATAAAATTGGAATTATTTTAATAAAAGTTTTAATATATATATATATATATATATATATATATATATATGTTAAAAACATGTGGGTGGCTTGGAAATGGTCCTTGGAAGTGTGCTGCAAAATTTTCCAAGGAGGTGTGCTTGAAAATTTCCACCAAAGGTTTGTTTTGTCAATCCTGGTGTTCTAGCATTTTCTTATAAATAGGGTGCTTAGTTAGAAATGAAAATCACACCAGAATCAGAAAATTTTCTCTCTATAATATCGAGCGTATTTCTTGTGAGTATTTAAATACTTTGAGTGTTGATAGCAATGCAAGTTTTCGTCCACATAATATCCGATATTTCAATCAAAAAACTACTCTCCAGTTAAGGTAAGGGATATTATTTTTCGAGTAAATGATGTTATTATCTTTCAATATTCATAAAGAGTATTATTTTCTTTCATATTTCATATTATGAAAGTAATAATATTTCATTTCATATTCCTGAATCTGAACTTACTACGGTAAGTATTGCTTCTATAATTTCTGAAATGATCAGAAATTTCTTAAGTTTTGCGCTTCATCTAGTATCATTTCACCGGAATAACTTTCTGAACTTTTTATGAAGTTTTTAGCTTTTCATGATGAGTTACTATTCACAATAAAAAAAATTATTTTTTTATCTTTGATTGTATCCAAGTTTTGAACTTCATTCTTAAATTTGCTCCACAATTGATTATTACGGAGTATTATTGAACTTGGATAAACTAAATTACGAATCCCTAATCTTTGTCCCTTATCTCACTGAATTCGTTCCTTATATTGTTTTTCATCATCCTCAGTCCTAAATGGTGATATAACTGAATATCTTTGGTCTGTAGTGCAAAGATGAATGATTACCTGATAAATATCTTTGGCCCGTAGTGCAAAGATGGACAGATGTTGAGATGAACATGACCAACTGGTAATACAAATGAATATCTTTGGCCCGTAGTGCAAAGATGAATATTTGATTCGAGAAGTATATTAGTTGATGTTATAGGGATAAAATATTGATGATGGACTTTTAAATCAAAGAAGATAGTAGACATCATTCTCTACTTAACTCTTCTACTGAATTGTTATTTTCGCTGCAGTTGTTGATCTAAAACTTGTTGTCTATAATATTTTATCTAATTTATTGAAGGCTAACGATAATTTGTTTTTCATTATCTTAGTCATAATATTCTTTACTGGGCTAGTTGAGCTCACCCTTTTCTTGCATTGTTCTTTTCAGGAAATGAGAATTTCGCGGGGACTAGTCGAGGAACAGTGTGATGATCAGAGTTAGATCTGTAGAAGTCCTCACTATTCAATAAAATAGTGGGACAATAATTGTAATGAATAAGGAATGAATTTGAGTGTTTATATTTCATATCATATACGATTTGTAATGAAACTCACAGTTTGTGTGGTCGTATTTTTCACGACCGTATGTTATAAAAGATTGTATTTGGATTCTGTATCATGTATTCGGCGACTCAGAATGGGTAGAGTATTGAACCTATTTTGGGGGCGTCATAGTTGGTATCAAAGCTTAGGGATATGATCTTTGACGGAGATCTGGGAATAAAACTAAAAGGGGAGAGACGAGTAAATCCTTCGCTAGTGTGTGTCCTACCTAAGCTTATTTGGTATTTAATTGGTAGTTTGGAACATAGGATTAATATGTGATATGTTAATTTATTTGATTAACCCTTGTTTTGTGGCAGTATTTGAGAATGGCAGCTGAAAATCTAAACAATGGAGTGAATGAGACCGTTGAGACACCTTTAATAACCAACCAGGAGAACGTGCAACAAGAAGGCAATATTCCTACTGGAAACGACACCACTGATCAAACGATGAACGATGGGATGTTTAGAAGCTTTTTGCAGTTCATGCAAAACCAGACGAGGGAGACTCGTGTTCATAATACAGGTGGAAATAACAACTCGCAGCTCGTCACTGCCAAGCAGTTTAAAGAGTTGGGACCACCAGAGTTTCAAGGAAAGTCAGATCCAATCAAGACAGAAAATTGGATTAAGCAAATTACCAAGATATTTGATGTATTGGGATGCACGGAGGAACAGAAGGTTCCAATCCCCACGTTTATGTTCCTTGGAAAGGCAGATTATTGGTGGGATTCTATAAAGCGTACCCAGCCTCCCGCACTCAAGATGTCTTGGGAAGAGTTCCAGAAACTGTTCAATGATAAATACTTTCCAGAAAGTATTCGTTATATGAAGAAGGTAGAATTTATCAGACTGGAACAGAACAACATGACGGTGTCCCAGTACGAGGCTAAGTTCGCGGAGTTATCCCGATTTGCACCTCATTTGGTGGAGAATGAGGAACGTTGACGCAGATGTTTCTGAGAGGTTTGAAACCAGAAATTCGTCAATACCTAATTTCTCACAAATTTTCTCTATATTCGGATGTAGTGAACAGGGCCCAGTTATTAGAATGAGATAATGATTATGTTCAACCAAGGGACAATAACCAAGGTCGTATCGGTGGTAGCAGTCATTGGAACAATGACAAACAGCAGGGAGGAAAGTATCATGACAGAAGCGGTAACCACTCCGGTGGTAATCGTGGCCATGATAATAGAAGAAGTAAGTCGAGGGGAGATTTCATGAAGAGAATGTACAATAATGAGAACGTAAAAACATTGACAGCAGCACCAACATCAACTGTTTCTAGGGAAAGAGAATGACCGCCGGTCGTATGCTATAAATGCGGGCAAGTGAGACACATCAGTCCCAACTGCACACAACAATCCAAGGTGTGTTATAACTGTGAAAAGGAAGGGCACATAGCTCGAGTGTGTCCTGTAACAAAACCAAGTCCAGCGGGGGTGGTGATTCCTAAACTGTTGAAATTATTACCGTTAAACTGTTGAAATACCCGGTGATTAAATTACAGTAATACGCGGTGTTGCACAGTAATACACGGTATTGCACAATAATTCTAATTATTGATTCTTACGTAAGAAGTCACTACTCAATAATTGTTACAGTAATTACTGTTCAATATTTTATATTATTGATTCAATAATTGTTAAATTGATAATTGCATAATATTTTATTGATTCAATAATTGCTACATTGATATTTTATATTATTGATTCAATAATGGTCACTACACAGTATTTTACATTATCAAATTAATAATTCATATTATTTGAATAATATTATTAAATAGCATTATTGACAATGTCTAAGAAGTTCTGTCTAGGAAAGGGGTTTGGTCACTTAATTGCGCGCCAGTAAGGAGAAATCCTTATCGGAAAGTCCCCTCTTTCCTGAAAACGATCTGGTTGTCAATATTGTAATTCTATAATATTATGAATAATAATTTTTATTCAATTTTGTTATAAATGAGAGAAATAAAGAAATCAAATGAAAAACGAAATCTTAAGATTTCATCAAAATTAGTTTGCTACAATGTTTTTATAAAGTTTATATCTCCTTGTGTATAATGAGTTAGGAGATGAGCTTTATATCAAAAGAAAGCCCTGGAAGTAAGCTAATTATAGAAATTTGAATCACCCAAAAATTCCTTGTGAATTTGTCGTGGTGACTGTTTGAATGAAACTGGGTCGAAGGACTTATAATCCGAAAAATTAATTTTCTTAAGCTCTATTGCGTGAATTATAATTTTTAATCCGACCGTTAGATCGTTGTAATTTTTGGATATGTTATACATATATAAGTTGAGTATATGTCCACAAATTTTGAACCGTTAAAGATTAACGTATGATTTGTTATGAATTTCGTGAGGTGACTGGTTTGGAATTTTTAGTAAGAGACAATTCTTGAAAGTTGATATTTTATTTTCTTCGATAAAATAATTAATTAAAATATATTATTATAATATTATATTAAAAGTGTATAATGTGATAATATAATAATATAATAATGATAATATTTTTATAATAAATTCATGATATATAAATAAAATGAGGTGGAAGAGAAAAAAATAGAATTGAAATTATTTTAATAAATGTTTTAATATATGTATATATATATATATATATATATATATATATATATATAAAATGTATTAACATGTGGGCAACTAAGGATTTTCCTTATTGATGTGCTGAAGAGATTTTTCAAAGGTGGCTTGCTTACAAAATTCATCCGAGTGCATTTTGTCAATAATGTTGTAAGACCCTAAATTTTATGAATAAAATTTAATTTTCTTTATATATTATTTTGAAATAGTAAGGTGTTGATTTGATAAATGTGATAAGTTATGGGTGAAATGTGCAAAGTTTACAAAGTAAGCAAGTGGTTATAAAATATTCGTTGTGGCAGGAAATATTCGTTTGGTTGAGAAATATTCTTTTTTGTCGGAGAATATTCGTACGACGGCGCAGTCATTGGTGGACCCCACAACGAAATAAATGTCGGATATAGAAAGCGACAGAAGTAACCTTTTTATAAAAATAACGACAAAACTGTTACCGTTAGCACTGTTGAAATACCCGGTGGTTAAAATACAGTAATACGTGGTGTTGCACAGTAGCACACGGTATTGCACAGTATTTCAAATTATTAATTCTTACGTAGGAAGACACTTATTCAATTATTGTTACAGTATATTTTATATCAATAAGTGCTACAATTATTGGTTCAATATTTGTACGTTGATATTTTATATCAATAAGTGCTACTTTGCTATTTTATATTATTGATTCAATAATTGGCATTGCACATTATTTTAAATTATCAAATCAATAATTCATATTATTTGAATAATATTATTAGATAGCATTATTGGTAATGTCTAAGAAAGTTCTGTCTAGGAAAGGGGTTGATTAATTGCGCACCAGTAAGAAGATATCCTTATCAGAAGGCCCCGTCTTTCTTGGGAACGACCTGGTTGTCAATATTGTAGTTCTGTAATATTATTTGTGAATAATTAATTTTTGATATTTATGATAAGAAAATATTTATTCAATGTGGATTTAAACGGAGGAATTTTTAACATGTGACATTTGTTGAAAGTTGGTATTTTATCTTGTCCGATAAAATAATTCATTCAAATATATTATTATAATATTACATTATAGTAGTATGATGTGATTATATAATAGTATGATTTTTATAATTTGAATGGTAACATTATTATAGTAAATTCATGGTATAAAAGTTAAACGAGGTGAAAGAGTGCAAATTAAATTTGAACTCTTATGATGCAAACAATGATGTCATCGGAGCTATGAGGTAAGCAAGGATGTCATCGGAGCGATGATGTAAGCAATGATGTCATAGGATCGATGATGTAAGCGATGATGTCATAAATTATGACGAAAAGACTATTTTACCCTTACTCTGCCGAGCTTATAAATTGAAGCTCATTTCTTCATTATTTCTCACCAATTTACTAAAGCTATAGAGAGAGAAAGTATAGAGAGAATAAGAGAGAAAAAAAAGAGTATTCTGCTATCACACTAGTGCAGTCTCCAAATTTTTAAGGTAAGAGGTATTATTTCTTTCATATTCATGAAGAGAGTTATTTTCTTTCAATTCTCATAAGGATTGTTATTCCATTCTTTATTATTCTGTTGGAATAACCTGTCTACGCGGACTACCGCATGCATGTTGAAATCCTGTTATTATTCCATTCTTTATTATTCTGTGACAATAACCTGTCTACGCGGACTACCGCATGCCTGGTGAATAACCCTTCGTATTCAGTTGTTATTAAATTGTGGAAATAATTTATCTGAGCGGACTACCGTCAGACGGGTGAAAGTCCAATTGTAGTTTCGTATATTGTTTCATTTCAGATTCCTAACTTTAAACTTACTACGGTAAGTTTTGCTTCTATAATTCCTGAAATGATTAGATATTACTTGAGTTTTGCGCTTCATCTAATATTATTTCACTGAAATATTGGTCTGAACTTTCTTGTGAAATTTTTATCTTTTCATGTAGAGTTACTATTCACGAGTTAATATTCACGGGGTACTATTCACGGTAAAAAATATTTTTTTTTCTTCCAAATCATCTTTGATTGGATCCAGGTTTTGTTCTTCATTCTTGAACTCTGGATAAATTCTCTGATATTTATCCTTTATCTCACTGGATCCGTTATTCGTATTATTTTTCATCATCCTCAGTTATAAATGGTGATATAACTAAATATCTTTGGCCTGTATTGCAAAGATGAATAATTACGTGATGAATATCTTTGGCCTGTAGTGCAAAGATGAATGATTACCTGATGAATATCTTTGGCCCGTAGTGCAAAGATGGACAGGTGTTGAGATGAACATGACCAACTGATGATACAAATGAATATCTTTGGCCCATAGTGCAAAGATGGATATTTGATTCGAGATGTATATTGATTGATGTTACAGAGATAAAATATTGATGATGGACTTTTAAATCAAAGAAGATAGTAGACATCATTCTCTACTTAACACTTCTAATGAATTGTTATTTCCGCTGCGAATATTGATCTAAAACTTGTTGTCCATAATATTTTATCTGATTTATTGAAGGCTAACGATAATTTGCCTTTCATTATCTTAGTCATAATATTCTTTATTGGGGTAGTTGAGCTCACCCTTTTCCTCCATTGTTCTCTTCAGAAAATGAGAATATCGCGGGTACTAGTCGGGGAATGGAGTGATGGTCCGAGTTAGAGCTGTAGAAGTCCTTACTATTTTTTTTATTTAAAATAGTGTGATAATAAATGGAATGAGGACTTAGTTTGAATGTTAATATTTTCTACATGTCTGTATTGACACTCACAGTTGTGTGGTCGTATTTGCACGACCGTGTGATATGAAAAATTGTATTTGAATTTTGTTGAGTGTATTTGGCGACTCAAAATGGGTTGAGTATTGAACCTATTTTGGGGGCGTCACAGTTGGTATCAGAGCTTAAGGATATGATCTCTGGCGGAGATCTGGGAATAGAACTAGGAGGGGAGAGACGAGTAAAACCTTCGCTAGTGTGTCCTACCTAAGCTTAATTGTTATTTAATTGGTCGGTTGGAATATAAGGTTAATATGTGATATGTTAATTTGTTTGATTAACCCTTGTTTTGTGGCAGTATTTGAGAATGGCAGATAAAAATTTAAACAATGGAGTGATTGAGACCGTTGAGACACCTTTAATCTCCAACGAGGAGAACTTGCAACAGGAAGGCTATATTCCTCCTGTAAACAACCCTACCGAAGAAATAATAAATAACGGGATGTTTAGAAGCTTTTTGAAGTTCATGCAAAACCAGACGAGGGAGACTCGTGTTCATAATACAGGTGGAAATAACAACTTGCGGCTTGTCACTACTAAGCAGTTTAAAGAGTTAGGACCACTAGAGTTTCAGGGAAAGCCAGATCCAATCAAGGCGGAAAATTGGATTAAGCAAATTACCAAGATATTTGATGTCTTGGGATCCACGAAGGAACAGAAGGTTCCATTTGCCACCTTTATGTTCCGTGGAGAGGTAGATTACTGGTGGGAATCTGTGAAGCGTACCCAGCCTGCCGCACTCAAGATGTCTTGGGGGGCGTTCCAGAAACTGTTCAATGACAAGTACTTTCCAGAAAGTATTCGTCACATGAAAGAGGTAGAGTTTATCAGACTTGAACAGAACAACATGACTGTGTCCCAGTACTAGGCTAAGTTCGCGGAGTTATCCCGGTTTGCACCTCATTTGGTGGAGAATGTGGAACGTATGACGCGGATGTTTCTGAGAGGTTTGAAACCCGAGATTCGTCAATACCTCATTTCTCACAAATTTTCTCTATATTCAGATGTAGTGAACAGGGCCCAGTTATTAGAACGAGATAATGATTATGTTCAACCAAGGTCGTACTGGTGGCAGCAGTCATCGGAACAATGACAACCAGCAGGGAGGAAAGTATCATGTCAGAAGAGGTAACCACTCCGGTGGTAATCTTGGCCATAATAATAGAAGAAGTGAGTCGGGGGGAGATTTCAAGAAGACAAGGTACAACAATAAGAACGTGAAAGCATCGATAGCAGCACCAACATAAACTGTTTCTAGGAGAGGAGAACGACCACTGGTCGTATGCTATAAATGCGGGCAAGAGGGACACATCAGCCCCAATTGCACACAACAATCCAAGGTGTGTTACAACTGTGAAAAGGAAGGGCACATAGCTCGAGTGTGTCCTGTAGCAAAACCAAGTTCAGCAGGGATAGTAACTCCAAAGGCTATCCCTGACAAGTCAAAGTCAGTGGTTCCTGGAAGAGCTTTTGTCGTGACTGCCCAACAAGCAAGGAACCCAAACGAGGTTATTACGGGTAAGCTGATAATAAACTCTTGCGAAGTTTACACTTTATTAGATACTGGTGCTACTTTATTTCACCTGCTTGTGCTCAATGTTTGAACTTGACTCCTGAGAAATTAGACTTTAACTTCTCTGTTGAAACTCCGTTGGGAGAAACCTTCGTTACATCTACAGTTTACAAATCTTGCTCGATTTAAATTGGTACCCTCACCCTACCTGTTGATCTGATATCTTTGAAAATACTTGCATTTGATGTGATTTTAGGAATTGACTGGTTGACCACTTATTATGCCAAAATTGATTGTTTTTGTAAGGTTGTTAGTTTTCATATTCCTAACCAACCTATTGTGGGAATTCAAACAACCAAACCAATAAAATCAATCATTGTTATTTCAAGTCATAAAGCTATTCGTTTATTGAAAAACGGATGTCAAGCTTTCTTAGCCCATGTCACTGATCTAAACCAGAATACGTCAGGTTTGAATGATATTTCTATTGTTAATGAGTTTTCTGATGTATTTTTCGAAGAACTTTTCGGTCTACCCCCGGAACGTGAAGTTGAATTATTTATTGACCTTGAACTCGGTACAAAACCCCTTTCTAAAACTCCATATCGAATGGCTCCTATAGAACTTCAGGAGTTAAAGGTCCAACTACAGGAGTTGTTAGACATCGGTTTTATACGTCGTAGTACATCTCCTTGGGGTGCTCCTGTTTTATTCGTAAAGAAGAAAGACGGGAGTATGAGACTTTGTATTGACTATCAGGAGTTGAACCATGTCACCATCAAGAATAGGTATCCGTTACCTTGTATTGATGACCTGTTCGACCAGTTGCAAGCTGCACAATTCTTTTCAAAGATCGATCTTCGTTCTGGATATCATCAACTGAATATTAAAACTGAGGATATTCCAAAGACTGCTTTCAGAACTTGATACGGGCATTATGAATTCTTAGTCATTTCTTTTGGATTGACTAATGCTCCTGCTGCTTTTATGGATATGTTGAACCGTGTATTAAAAGAATATTTGGATCAGTTCGTGGTTGTCTTTATTGATGACATCCTCATCTATTCCAAAAGCCGTGAAGATCATGAGCATCATTTGAAGCTGGTACTTCAAAGGCTTCGTGAAAACAAGCTATATGTCAAGCTGAAGAAATGCGAGTTCTGGCTTAAGGAGGTAGCATTCCTTGGGCACGTAGTATCAAAACGTAGAGTATCTGTGGACCCGGCGAAGATTGAAGCAATACAAATTTGAGAGCAACCGAAGTCGGTGACCGAAGTACGTACCTATCTGGGCTTAGCTGGTTATTATCGGAGATTCGTGGAAGGATTTTTTTGAATCGCTACTCCATTAACTCAGTTGACTCAGAAAGATACAAGATTCGTATGGAACGAGAAATGCGAGAAGAGCTTTCAAGAGCTCAAGAGAAGACTCATTTCGGCACCTGTTCTGACGATATCATCTAGTTTGGATGGATTTGTCATTTACAGCGATGCTTCGGGCAAAGGGTTAGGATGTGTTCTCATGCAACATGGGAAACTCATATCCTATGCCTCACGACAACATAAAGAATATGAGAGGAATTATCCTACTCATGATCTAGAGTTGGCAGCAGTCGTTTTTTGCGTTGAAGATCTGGAGACACTACCTGTATGGGGAGAAAGTGGAGATCTATACGGATCATAAGAGCCTCAAGTATTTCTTCACCCAGAAGGAACTCAACATGCGGCAACGACGTTGGCTTGAGCTGTTGAAAGATTACAATCATACCATCCAATACCATCCTGGAAAAGCGAACGTAGTAGCTGACGTATTGAGTAGAAGATTATAGGCGGGAACAAATGCGATGCTTTCAAGGCCTATTTTGTGTGATTTACAAAGGATGGAGATAGAGTTCAAGACTCCGGGGACCCATGCGATGATGTCAAGTATACGCGTAGAACCAGCTTTGATTGATAAAGTTAAAGTTACTTAAGCTACAGACCCGGAGCTGATGAATATGAGGAATAAGGTGCAAGAAGGTGCTATTCCAGAAGCAAGGATTGATGAAGAAGGAATACTTCAAGTCAACTCCAGACTTTGTGTTCCTGACAATTCTGATTTAAAGTATAGAATCATGATGGAGGCACACAAGACACCGTTTGAAATCCATCCTGGAAGTACCAAAATGTATCGTGATCTTCGACATATATTTTGGTGGTGCAATATGAAGAGAGAGATCGAGGAGTTCATCTCGAGGTGTTTAACATGTCAACGTGTCAAGGCAGAGCATCAAGTGCCAAAGGGTCCATTGCAATCACTTGAGATTCCAAAGTGGAAGTGGGAACACATTACCATGGATTTCGTTATGGGTCTTTCCAAGGTTTCTCAAGGCATAGATGCAATTTGGGTTATTGTCAATAAATTAACCAAGTCTGCTCATTTTTTTGCCTATACGAGAGACTTATTCCTTTGAACGTCTTGCTCGTATGTACGTGAATGAGATTGTGAGATTGCATGGCATGCCAGTATCCATAGTTTCGGATCGTGACCCAAGATTCACTTAACAATTTTGGGTCAGCTTGCAGAAAGCTATGGGCACAGATTTATGATTCAGTTCAGCATGTCATCCTCAAACGGATGGGCAATCGGAAAGGACTATCCAAACTCTTGAAGATCTATTGAGGCTCTGTGTTATAGACTTCAAAGAGAGTTGCGATAAGTACCTACCATTAGTGGAATTCTCCTATAACAACAATTATCAGGCAAGTATAGGTATGGCTCCATTTGAGGCGTTGTATGGACGAAAATGTCGTTCTCCAGTATGCTGGGACAAGGTGGGTGAAGTAACATTGTTGGGACCGGAGTTAGTACGTATGACTACGGAAAAGATTCAAATGATCCGACAACGTATACAAACTGCGTAAGATCGACAAAAGAGTTATGCTGATCTTCATCGAAGGAACGTGGAGTTTAATGTCGGAGAACATGTATTATTACGTGTTGCACCATGGAAAGGAGTTACGAGATTCGAAAAGAAAGGAAAGCTCAACCCACGATTCATTGGTCCATTTGAAATCCTTGACCGAGTAGGAAATATGGCCTATTGACTCACCTTACCTCCAAGCATGTCTCGTGTTCATAACGTTTTTCACATATCTGTGCTTCGTAAATATGTGAAAGATCCAAACCACATTATTGAGTTAGAACCAGACGAGATAGCAAAAGATTTAACATACGAGGAGGTACCTGTCAAGATCTTGGATAGGAAGGAACATGTCCTACGATCAAAGGTTATATCTCAAGTTAAAGTTTTGTGGAGGAACCATGATATCGAGAAAATGACCTGGGAGTTAGAATCGGAAATAAAAATGAGGTATCCTCACCTTTTCGACATACCAGGTACGTACGTAAATTTCGAGGACAAAATTTAATAAGGAGGGGAGGTTGTAAGACCCCAAATTTTATGAATAAGATTTAAATTTTTTTATATATTATTTTGAAATAGTAAGGTGTTGATTTGATAAATGTGATAAGTTATGGGTGAAATGTGCAAAGTTTACAAAGTAAGCAAGTGGTTATAAAATATTCGTTGTGTCGAGGAATATTCGTTTGATCGAGGAATATTCTTTTCGTCGGAGAATATTAGTACGACGGCGCAGTCATTGGTGGACCCCACAACAGAATGAATGTCGGATATAGAAAGCGACAAAAGTAACCTTTTTATAAAAATAACTGCAAAACTGTTACCGTTAGTACTGTTAAAATACCCGGTGGTTAAAATACAGTAATACGTGGTATTGCACAGTAGCAAACGGTATTGCACAGTATTTCAAATTATTGATTCTTACGTTGGAAGACACTTATTTAATTATTGTTACAGTAGTTACTGTTCAATATTTTATATTATTGATTCAATAATTACATAATATTTTATTGGCTCAATATTTGCTACGTTGATATTTTATATCAATAAGTGTTACTTTGCTATTTTATATTATTGATTCAATAATTGGCATTGCACATTATTTCAAATTATCAAGTCAATAATTCATATTATTTGAATAATATTATTAGATAGCATTATTGACAATGTCTAAAGAAGTTCTGTCTAGAAAAGGGGTTGATTAATTACGCGCCAGTAAGGAGAAATCCTTATCGGAAGGCCCCCTCTTTCCTGGGAACGACCTAGTTGTCAATATTGTAGTTCTATAATATTATTTGTGAATAATTAATTTTTGATATATATGATAAGGAAATATTTATTCAATGTGGATTTAAACGAAGAAATTTTTAACATGTGATATTTGTTGAAAGTTGGTATTTTATCTTGTTCGATAAAATAATTCATTCAAATATATTATTATAATATTACATTATAGTAGTATGATGTGATTATATAATAGTATGATTTTTATAATTTGAATGGTAACATTATTATAATAAATTCATAGTATAAAAGTTAAACGAGGTGGAAGAGTGCAAATTGAATTTGAACTCTTATGATGCAAACAATGATGTCATCGGAGCGATGAGGTAAGCAAGGATGTCATCGGAGCGATGATGTAAGCAAGGATGTCATAGGATCGATGATGTAAGCAATGATGTCATAGGATCGATGATGTAAGCAATGATGTCATAAATTATGGCGAAAAAACTATTTTACCCTTACTCTGCCGAGCCTATAAATAGAAGCTCATTTCTTCATTATTTCTCACCAATTTACTAAAGCTATAGAGAGAGAAAGTATAGAGAGAATAAGAGAGAAAGAAGAAGAATATTCTGCTATCACACTAGTGCATTCTCCAAATTTTTAAGATAAGGGGTATTATTTCTTTCGTATTCATGAAGAGAGTTATTTTCTTTCAATTCTCGTAAGGATTGTTATTCCATTCTTTATTATTCTGTTGGAATAACCTGTCTACGCGGACTACCGCATGCATGGTGAAATCCTGTTGTTATTCCATTCTTTATTATTCTATGGGAATAACCTGTCTACGCGGACTACCGCATGCCTGGTGAATAACCCTTCGTATTCTGTTGTTATTAAATTATGGAAATAATTTGTCTGAGCGGACTACCGCCAGACGGGTGAAAGTTCAATTGCAGTTTCGTATATTGTTTTCTTTTAGATTCCTAACTTTAAACTTACTACAGTAAGTTTTGCTTCTATAATTTCTGAAATGATCAGATATTACTTGAGTTTTGCTCTTCATCTAATATTATTTCATTGGAATATTGGTCTGAACTTTCTTGTAAAATTTTTATCTTTTCATGTCGAGTTACTATTCATAAGTTACTATTCACGAGGTACTATTCACGGTAAAAAAAAATATTTTTTTCTTCCAAATCATCTTTGATTGGATCCAGATTTCGATCTTCATTCTTAAACTCTTGATAAATTCTCTAATATTTGTCCTTTATCTCACTAGACCCGTTAATCGTATTATTTTTCATCATCCTCAGTTCTAAATGGTGATATAACTAAATATCTTTGGCCTGTATTGCAAAGATGAATAATTACGTGATGAATATCTTTGGCCTGTAGTGCAAAGATGAATGATTACCTGATGAATATCTTTGGCCCGTAGTGCAAAGATGGACATTTGATTTGATATGTATATTGATTGATGTTACAGAGATAAAATATTATTGATGGACTTTTAAATCAAAGAAGATAATAGACATCATTCTCTACTTAACTTTTCTAATGAATTATTATTTTCGCTGCGAATATTGATCTAAAACTTGTTGTCCATAATATTTTATCTGATTTATTGAAGGCTAACGATAATTTGTTTTTCATTATCTTAGTCATAATATTCTTTACTAGGCTAGTTGAGCTCACCCTTTTCCTCCATTGTTCTCTTCAAAAAATGAGAATATCGCGGGTACTAGTCGGAGAATGGAGTGATGGTCCGAGTTATAGCTGTAGAAGTCTTCACTGTTTTTTTTATTTAAAATAGTGTGATAATAAATGTAATGAGGACTTAGTTTTAATGTTAATATTTTTTACATGTCTGTATTGACACTCACAGTTGTGTGGTCGTATTTTGCACGATCGTGTGATATGAAAGATTATATTTGAATTTTGTTGAGTGTATTTGGCGACTCAAAATAGATTGAGTATTTAACCTATTTTGGGAGCATCACAAATGGTGTGCCACCACTTTCCTATAAATAGGGTGCTTAGTTAGAAATGAAAATCACAACAGAATCAGAAAATTTTCTTTCTATAATATCGAGCATATTTCTTGTGAGTATAAGAATATTTGGAGTGTTGATAACGGTTGATAACGGTGTAAGTTTTCGTCAGCATAATTTCCGATATTCCATTCAGATTCAGTATTCTACTAAGGTAAGGGATAGCAAGGGATGTTATTACGTTTCGTAAAGGAGGTTATTTTTCGTAAATGATATTATTTTTATAAATGATATTATTTTCGTAAAAGATATTTTGGTAAAGGATGTGATTTAATACTCGTAAGGGGTATTATTATTTTCGTATTCATAAGGGATGTTATTATATTTCGTAAAGAATATTATTTTTCGTAAATGATATTATTTTTGTAAATGATATTATTTTCGTAAAAGATATTTTGATAAAAGATATTTTGGTAAAGGATGTGATTTAATACTCGTAAGGGGTATTATTATTTTCGTATTCGTAAGGGATATTATTTTTCTTGTAAAGGATATTATTTTTCTCGTAAAGGATGTTGTTTTCATTTAATATTCGTAAGGAATATTATTTTCTTCCATACTCTATGGTATGTAAGTAATAATATTTCATTTCAGATTCCTAAATTTAAACTTACTGTGATAAGTATTGCTTCTATAATTCCTGAAATGATTAGAAATTCCTTGAGTTTTGCGCTTCATCAAATATCATTTCACCGGAATATTGGTCTGAACTTTATTATGAAAATTTCACCTTATCATGTCGGAGTTACTATTCACAAGTTACTATTCATGAGTAACTATTCACGAGTTACTATTCATGAGTTACTATTCGTGGGTTACTATTTACGAGTTACTATTCATGAGTTACTATTCACTAGGTACTATTCACGAAAAAAAATGGTTTATTTTTCTGTCTAAATTATCTTTGATTTATGAATCTTACTCTTGAAATTAGATCCATGTTTTGATTATATTGTTCTTATTGTCATATATAACATTTTTAAAATTCCATAAGCTTGGGCTTCTGTTGCTGGTTCTCTTTGACTTGAGTGTAAAGATGAGTAAATTATTGGTATGACCATAACTATGAGTTCTCTTTGGCCAGTAGTGCAAAGATGAATTGTTGACTGGTATGATCATGACCATTGAGTTTACAATTGAATATCTTTAGCTTAAGTACAAAGGTGAATTGATCAACATGGTTATAAATGTTGTTTTTATAAATTCTAAAATGATTAGATATTTCTTTGGGATTTGAATATCTTTGGCCTGTAGTGCAAAGATGAGCTGTTGATTTATGAATATCTTTGGCCTGTAGTGCAAAGATGAACTATTGATGAATATCTTTGGCCTGTAGTGCAAAGATGAGCGGTTGATTTGTGAATATCGTTGGCCTGTAGTGCAAAGATGAACTATTGATGAATATCTTTGGCCTGTTGTACAAAGATGAATGATTAATTGTTGAATATCTTTGGCCCGTAGTGCAAAGATGAATTGATTAGCATGATTATGAACAGGAACTGTGATTTGGTATTACCATGATCTTTGGTGTTTCATGTAAAGACAGGTGATAAAAGTTATCTTCGTCCTGGGTGCGAAGAGGAATTTAGCAACACGATTATGATTATGAATTATTCACATGATTGTGGACAGGAGCTGTTGATTGATGTTACAGGGATAAAACATTGTTGGTGGAATTTTAACATGGAAAATGTAATAGACATTATGGTCTATTTGACTCTTCTAATGGATTGTTCGTTCCGCTGCAACTATGGTTGAAAAGTTTTATCATCTACCATATGTACTAAATCTCTTAGTTATTACTGACGAATGCTATTGATAATTTGATTATCTTTAGTCATAATATTCTTTACTGGGCTATTTGTGCTCACCCTTTTGCTTCACAATTCCTTTCAAGTAATAAGAGTGCTGCTGGGTCGAGCGGGGATAACAGGAAAATAGAACGATGGTCTATAACTGTTGAAGTCTCTCATAAAACAGTATGGAAATAATTGTATTAAGAACTTTAAATGTGTCGTATTTTATACGTCATTTAACAGTTTATTTTGGTGACCCGACTTAGGTGAGGTGAACCCGTCTTTGGAAGGGTGTGTTGCCACTATCATACAAGATGTCTAACTACAAACAACTTCAGGTTATTATAACACATGGTTGTGCGCATCCACTTGTTGATTATATCTATGAGAACTTTCTATATAATCTTGGAGTATGGTTGGAATATAATCCTCAGTTTGAGAAAATTGAGATAATTATATGGCAAGAGAATACCCACCATTAGAATGAACAGGATAGTAATCTTCTCGTTCTTCTTTGGGATCTATTGGGTCAACCAAGGTTAATTCTCAAGTCCTATGATATCTATTATAACTTAGATGTATGGCCTCCCATGTACGAAAGTTTCCTCGAGTATTTTCCAAAGATTTTAATTCCTAAAACAGTTATTGACTTTACCTTTATGTAATGTATCATTGATAAGGAGTGTGGGTACTGTATTCGTATTAAAACTCACACTTTATGTGTGGTCGTATTGTGTACAACAATTGGATATAAAAGATTTGTAGTTAGATTCTGTACCATGTATTTCTTGGCGACTCAGAATAGGTGGGTTGTGTATTGAACCTATTTTGGGGGGGCGTCACAGTATTCCCTTTCCTAACATATTCAATTTCCAATCTAGCAACTTGGATTGACAAATCCAGCAAGCTGGATTACCCTTTTTAGTATATTGCATGTCCAATCATACCATATACATAATATAGTCCATGAAAAGTCTAATTCAACAGACTACATTTAAAGTAACTTTATTTATTTATATAATTCATTTTAAACATTTATTAAATCAATAAATAATTTATTTTAATTATTTACACTTTACTAATTAAATCATTTAATCATTTTAAAAGGCCATACACCTAATATTTTATCACAAATGACCAAAACCCCCATCAAAAATATGTATAAACCATATTTAGGGTTTTCAAGTCATAACATCCTACTTTTCATATTTTGAACATTACATAACATAGTTAATTCATTAATTCATAACTAAAGCATTTTCATGAAAAATATCAAATTATCTTATTATTTTTTTATCTTTTGGTCCCACATATATACATATATTCCATACACAAAAATAATTTTTTTGAAATTTTTCAATTTTGTTTAGTATTTTTCAAAAGTTCGTTTTTAGTTCGTAACTTAAAAAATTAGCTATATCATGCTCAACTCCAACAATTCCCAACTCTTGAAAGAATCTTACACGTATTAACGTGAAATTCCAGTTTAAATTTTGTGGCCATCGGAGTTATAGAACTTCAGTTATAACGATTTTTGTCGGAAAAACTGAAATATTGAAATGACCATAACTCGGTCGATTTAAGTCGGAATAAGCTCATCCTTGGACAGGAGATACTTTATATCATATATTTTCATGTCCCAAAAGTTTTAAATTTATTTCATTAATGAAGTTGTTGAAGCTGCCCCTGGAAATTTTGGGCAGATTGCTTTTCGCACTTTTTCATATTTTTCCTACTTGGCTAAAAACAGTCCACACGAAAATCTAAACCACCTTTTTCAGTGATTCCACTTGAAAATGTTAGAAGACTCATAGATATAACTCTAGGACTTGACCACACTCAAAAGTTCGAAATGAAATGAGAGATATGGTCATTTGAATTTCATATTTTGTTTTCTCAAAAATCTGATTTTCTAACCTTTGTGTTTTGTATGGAAACTTGCATGATCTCACACATTAACCAAATAAACCATCATAATTCATACTATTAACTCTTATACTCATGGATCTACCACGATCCATGATCTATTTCATCAAACATTCACCAAACCCATGCAAAACATGATCTATGCTAAGAAAAATTAGGGTTTTCTAACTTTTTTTAAAAACCTAATTTCCATTTCTTGCTTTAGATACAACCTTTGATCCTCAAAAGGGTTAGATCTAAATATATAACACTTATAAACACATAGATCTAAGGTTTTTAAGTTTATAAACATAGGGTCAAGATTTATTACAAAGCAACCCAAGAAATTGCATAACTAAGTTATTAGAGTTTGGTTATTATACCTATTCCTTGTGCTATCTTCCTCCTTCAAATTAAGAGATGAAGTGTGTTGATACAAAGATCAAAACTCCCTCCCTTCTACTTCTATAGGCTGCCCGAAATTTGCTCCACACCCTCTCTCTCTCTTGGTTTTTTTTGTTAGCTTTTGAGGAAAGAGAAAAGAAATTAAATATAATTTGGTTTTGGTTAGTTAGTAGATTGGGTAGATATAATTTGTATATATCTTATACATCCCCCAATCAACTCTCTCTTTCTCATCATTTTAAGTGACTTGCACTCCTTAGTTAACTTGCAAGTTTGGTTAAACTGGTGATAAAATAAGAATTGTACACATAAGGAAGTTAGGTGGGAGTTGTTTACCAACTAAAGTGATCTACTCATTACATACACTCCCCCTTTCTTCCTTTCCTTGTGTGGCCGACCATGTGCCCTTTATTGACCCATTTTGCTTTCTTTTATTAGATAAATTTACTTAGTCAAATGACTATAAAGTCCCCCATAGGTTGGGCTAAAGTTTGGGCCAATTCTTTAATGTTTTGGGCTTCCTAAGCAATTATTTGGGTCATGTAAATTAGGTTAGGTCCAATGCTTTTAATTTTATCTTTTCCTAATTATTTAGTTAGGGTTTCCATTACACACATTTGTAAATAAATTCCTTACTCATATACATTTAATTTCATAACCCAATTAGACTTGTTTTACTTAGGTTATAAAATTAATTAATTGAGATATATAAAATAAATCTCTTAGGGTTAGTATATATTTTTAAGTACTAACATTCTCTCATATTATAACCCCTTAGGTTATTTCATTACCATACCTAATATATATATTAGTTTTAATAACTTTATTCTTAATTCTCTTTTTATGCTAAATAAATGTATACACATTATATAATGTATATTTATTTAATCACATACTTAATCCACATAAGTCGTAACGTATTTATCATTCACTACAAAAAAATGGCGATTCGGCAGCAACCAATTTTCATTGCTAAAGATTTGAAATTTCGTTGCTAAATGTCATTTGCAACGATTTTTCGATCGTTGGACCATTCAATGCGCAATGAGCGTTGCTAATTGTCTAGCAACAAAATTATTTTGATCGTTGCAAAAAGTGAGATAATTAGCAACGAAAGTTGGTTTTCGTGTAAAAGTATATATCATTTAGCAACGAAATGTATATTGTTGCAAATTTATTAAGAAATTATTACTGAAAAGCAACTTTCGTCGCAAAATCCTTATAATTGGCAACGAAAATAACGTTTTTCTTGGTCAAGGAATATTAATTTCGTTGCGTTTGATACATATTTGCCAACGATATTTGTCGTTGCTGAATAATATGAAAATTGTTGCCTTAAATAGTTTTTGTTGCTGATTGTTTACTTTTTAGTAACGATGTTCGTCGCTAAATGTGTAAATAAACCGGTCATATATTAATTTGCAACGAGATTATTCGTTGTTGTTGGTTTTGTTATGGATAATTATGATCAATTAGCAATGATACTGTTCGACACTTATTATTTTTCGGGAGCAACGAAAGTTGTTGTCGATTAGCAACTGTCAACAATATATTGAGAATTCTATAATCATTATATCTTTATTCTTCTCTACAAGAAGAATATATAGATGAATACCAGATTGGAGAGCAAGTAATACATTACCTTAAATATGAAATTACCCTAAACTATGGGATTACAATCAATTATCCTAATATTTATCCTGACTAACTGCTATTCTAAAACAGAAAATACAGCTAATGCTGACACTCCCCCTCAAGTTTGAGCATAGATATCTATCATGCCCAACTTGCTAATTGCATCATGGAACACCCTTCCTGGAACTGCCTTCGTGAGTATGTCAGCCAACTGGTCTTCGGACCAAACAAACGGAAATTGTATAACTTTTCGATCAAGATTCTCCTTAATAAAATGATGGTCAACTTCAACATGTTTTGTACAATCATGTTGAACCGGATTATGTGCAATTTTAATGGCTGCCTTATTATCACAATGTAAACTCATATGTTTCTCATAATCAATCCCCAAATCGAGTAAAACATTTTAACCCATAGTAATTCACATACACCATGAGCCATACCTCGATATTCAGCTTCCTCACTTGATCTAGCAACCACCTTCTGTCTCTTGCTTCTCCAGGTGACAAGATTACCTTCTATAAAAGTAAAGTAACCCGATGTGGATCTCCTATTAGTCTGATTCCCAGCCCAATCAGAATCTGTATATCCTTTCATGGACCCCATTCTTAGAGAATAGCAATCCTCTTCTTGGTGTACTCTTCAAATACTTCATGATTCGATACACTGCATTCATATGTTCTTCACTCGGCGCATGCATGAACTGGCTGACCACACTTACTGCATAGGCTATGTCCGGCCTTGTTTGTGATAGATAGATTAGTTTCCCAACTAACCGTTGATAAAGTCCCTTGTCAGTTGGGAGCTGATCCACATATTCTCCAAGTTTGTGATTCATCTCAATAGGTGTCTCAACAGGTTTACAAGCTAACATTCCAATCTCAGTTAAAAAATCTAGCCCATATTTTCGTTGTGATAGGGATATTCCAGCCTTCGACCTTGAGACCTCGATTCCTAAGAAGTACTTAAGTTGACCAAGATCTTTCATTTTAAATTTTGATGTCAAATACTCTTATAATGCTTTTCTCTCACCTGGATCATCTCCTGTCAAGACTATATCATCCACATATACAATCAATACCGTTCCCTTCCCCTCTTTGTGTTTTATAAACAAAGTGTGATCCGAATTACTTTGCTTATAGCCAAATTCTTTCATTGTGGAGGAGAACCTTCCGAACCAAGCCCGGGGTGACTACTTCAGACCATACAAAACCTTCTTCAATTTACATACTTCAGTTCTACACGAAGATTTGCGTTTAGCTCCATGTGGTAACTCCATGTAGACTTCTTCCTCTAAATCTCCAATGAGGAAAGTGTTCTTGACGTCGAATTGTTGCAAAGGCCAATCTCGATTTGCTGCTATGGATATAAGAATGCGGATGGTATTAATTTTTGCAACCAGAGCAAAAGTCTATTGGTAATCCACTCCATACTTCTGTTTATACCCCTTCCCAACTAACCTTGCTTTGTACCTATCGATACTGCCATCAGCTTTGAGTTTCACTGTGAACGCCCTTCTACACCCAACCGTCTTCTTCCCTTTTGGTAATGGACAAAGTTCCCAAGTGTTATTCCTCTAAAGATCCTCTATTTCTTCATTCATTTCCCTAGTCCACTTTGGATCTGCCAATGCATCCTGTACATTACTAGGAATAGACACAGTGGACAATTAATGAACAAAAAATGCATACGATTCTGACAACCTATGGGGGGGAAACGTAATTACTAATTTGGTACTTAATCTTGGCTTTGGGATCCGGTTCATATTGTTTCTTCGGGATTCCCCTATTTGACCTCTGTGGATATTTATTGGTTACGTCTTCTACAAGGACAGGAAATTCATTAGGTTCATCAAGAATGGGATTCAAATTTACTTGAGAAAGAACATTCTGGGTTGATCCTTCGGTTAATGGTGTAGACGTGGGCAACTCTAGAAACGAAGAGGGGTCATTGCTAGAACTTCTCTGATCTGTGAACAATTTCGGGTCAGCACCACAACCTGGGATATTGGGCGCATTGGAGTTGGAGCCTTCAACACATCCCCCATTTTTCTCCAATTTGAATAATTTCCCATTTTCCTCCAATTCGAATAATTCCTTTCCACCATCTTAATTCTCTTCACTGTGACTTTCCCCTTTAAAAGAAGACCCAAAAACTCTGAATAGTATGGTTCTAATTCACGAAATGAAGCATCCAATGTCACATGTAGCTTCCGGGTGTGAGGATCGTAACACCGATATTCCTTCTGAGGCTCCGAGTAGGCTACAAAGACACACTGTTTTGCGCATGGATCAAGTTTACTCCGCAGAACTTTAGACACGTGAACATATAGCGTACATCCAAACACTCGTGGTTTAAGATTCAAAAGATGAGGAACGAAAAGCAAAGATTGCATCTTTTATTGGGGAGTTTGAAAATTTATCACACTAGATGGTGTTCTGTTGATTAAATAAGCAGCCGATTTCACTGCCTCACCCCAATAGAACTTTGGTATATTCATGCCAAAAAGAGAGGCTCGAACTATTTCCATAATCTGTCTATTCTTTCGCTCTGCCAGCCCATTTTACTGTGGAGTATAGGTGCATGAGGTTTGATGTCGAATTCCATGGTGGCCCAAAAAAATGCCTACACACTTATCCACAAACTCTTTACCATTGTCAAATTGAAGCGTACAAATCTGTCTTTGGTATTGAGTCGTCACCATTTTATGAAATTCCTAAAAAGCTATACCTACATCACTCTTATTTCGAAGAAGAGATATCCAAGTCATTCGAGTACATTCATCAATAAACGTAACAAAATAATGAGCATTAGAAAGTGAGGGAATTTTTTTAGGACCCCAAACATCCGAGTGAATAACTGCAAAAGGTTCTGAACTTTTATTCAAACTTGGTAAATAAGAAATACAATGGCTCTTAGCCAGTTCACAAATTTCACAATGAAAATCTACATTACTAAAACCCGAAAACAAATGCGGTTGTAACTTTTTAAGATAACCAAATGAGAGATGCCCTAGCCTTCGGTGCCATAACCATACGATTGCTCGAGCTTTATCTTCACTGCTTGTTTGATTCGCCTAACTGAACTTTGACCCCCCCTTTTTCTATCAACTCTAAATAGTAAAGTTTGCCTCGTCTAACACCATAACCAAGAATCTTCTGGGTTAGAATTTCCTGAAAAACACAAAAGAAAGGCCAAAAAATTACAGTGATGGATCCCTCCCCAGTATAGGAGAGGTACTACCATTAGCTGTGGAAATAACTGACTGAGAAGGAGGTTTAAGAGATTTTAACTGACCAGAGTCCCTAGTCATATGATCGGATGCACCTGTATCAATAATCCAAGTACTATTCTTAGGAGTCACATATAGTACAGAAACTTTACCAAGTATACCTAGGTGAACAACATTTGTTGTAGGTTGCACTTGTTCCTCTTTCGTAGAAGTCACCATGACTTTTTCTCCAATATTCTTTCGAGGCTTCTTTGTAAAATCCCACCAGTCAGGATAGCCAATAATCTCATAGCATCGTTTTTTCGAATGGACTGATTCACCACAATGAGTACATACTAGCCCTCCAGATTTTCCAGTAGCTAGATTACTCCGATTTTTCGAAGGACCTGATGGTGGTCCTTGACGAGTTCGATTGGCTATCATCGCCGAGTTCTCAGAAATTTGATGAGATCCTCCCATCGTCTGCTTCTGCTGATACTCTCTCCTAACATATGCATACGCACTGTCGAGGTCAAGCTTTGGATCCTTTCGCAAGATTTCTCCACAGACTTGTTCAAAAACAGAGTCAAGTCCACTTAGAAAAATATGAAATTGAAGCCTTGTCATGGCCGAGTGCAATTGAACCACTCCTTCAATTGTTCCTGCCTGTGATATAATCCTGTGATCAATCTCCTGAAAAATAGCAACAAGTTCATTATAGTACGTTGGCAGAGGGTGGCCATTCTGCTTGGTAGAAAAAGACTTCTGATTCAGTTCAAAAATACACGTTTCATCCGATCCGTCATATAAGGTTCTAGACACCGCCTCCCATATCTCTTTAGATGTGGGAAGACGAATAAATTGTTGCATCAACGATGGGCTCATCGAGTTAATGAGCCAACTCTTGACTCGATGGTTCTCGGTTATCCATGCTTCCAACTTCGGATCTCCAGGTGCGAGGTTTTTTGCTTCTCCGGTGAGATACCCAGCCTTGTTACGAGCGCCAATTCGCATCTCCATGAGTTGAGACCATAACGAGTAATTAGTCTCATCCAGTATAATTCCAGTTGGAAGTGCAGAATTGTCTTGATGGACTATGATTTGCGGTGCCGGAGTTGAGGTTAGTACGATGGTTGTGTCTGAAGTAATTGCCATTCAGACTAACAACGGGATAAAAGTTCGAAATACGAATAAGAAGAAAAAAAAATCTTAGAACAGCTTTGATACCATGTCAACAATATATTGAGAATTCTATAATCATTATATCTTTATTCTTCTCTACAAGAAGAATATATAGATGAATACAAGATTGGAGAGCAAGTAATACATTACCTTAAATATGAAATTACCCTAAACTATGGGATTACAATTAATTATCCTAATATTTAGCCTGACTAACTGTTATTCTAAAATAGAAAATACAGCTCATGCTAACAGCAACGATACTATACGTTATCATTTGGTAACGAAATAAATTTTTATTGTATCATTGCCAAATCCATTATTGACGATCCTATTATATAACGAATATCAAAATTATTTTACAAACAAAATAAATCGTGGCTCAATGATCCCATAACAAATTATGGTCGAAATACAAAAAAAAAACTCAAATAGTATTAACTAAATAAAATCAATTAAAATTATCTAATCATTCATCATCTTTACAATCAACTATCTTTTTAAAAATGGCTTTGACCTCAGATACAATTCATTCCCTGCAGAAAGTTGCCTTCCAAGCACAACTTTATCGCCAAATCCAATAATTTCCCTCCTTAGATCAGTATAAATTTCAAATTTGTGCCCCATTAGTGATGAAGAACACCTGGATTTTAAAGAAAGCAAGATATATAACAACTACAAAAAAATAAATCTATATATAATTAATGTTGAAAACATACCTAAAACACTACATGAACTTACAGAGTAGGAACTTTGTAGGTTCCTCAGCAACTGTGTTGCACCATGTTGGATTAAACTTGAAAATATCATAGATTTTTCTTTGGTATACTCAAATACCTCCTGGCCCATAAAATATATAGTCAAATCAAATGAAACCATTGTCAATGCATGGTAAGAGAAAAGAAAAATAACATAGAATTTAGCTTCAAAGATCAACTTACGTAAGGACATTAGACTAGAACATGCAAGCATACCTCAAACACTACATAAAGAATTTGTAAATTATCTTGTCATCGAACTTCAACTTAATATTGAAACCTAAGGAATGTTCATCTTTGAGTTTTACCATTGAGATACTTATATACATTTTTCAAATATCTCATCTATATTCTTACCATAGCCATTTCTCTCTTTAATAGAGTTCGGTATGCTCATCATATACAACACACTACAATTTTCATTAACACTACTATTAATTTAGTAGATAAGTATTTCATGCTTTCTTTACTTATCTACTAGCATATAAGGTGTTTTTATAACTTATTTCATGCCTTGGATGTATTTCCAATTTATATGGTTAACTATTAGCTAAGCCTTGAATTTTAAAAGAACTTCCTTTTTTTTATCATAGCCATAACAGCTTTTTGTCACTGCCTAAAGCCAACTGCTATTGCTAATTGGCAGCAGCCCTTACTTCTAGATCCTCCTTCTTGGTAGTTTTTAGTTCCCATATTTCTAACCCATTTATGCCAAATTTTAGAACACCAAATAGACTGGCCAAAGCTGCTATAGCAGCAGCTAACTGTCCACTGTTGCTGTGAATGGACAGCAGCCCTGCCCCCTCTCTTCTTTCCCATTCTAAGCTTTCAAGCTCTCTAAACAGTCTATATACATGTTTACTTTAGGAGTTCAGAACCTAAGCCTTATGGGTAAACCAACACAACACCAAAAATGGCTCATCAACGCTGCTACAGCAGCTGTTTGCTGCTGCTCACTTCTTCCATTAGGCAGCAGTCTCTTCTTCCCTGCCCCCTTGTTCCAAGTAGTTTTAATTACCTACATCTTTGATTTATTTGTTGCTGAAACTTGCATATTAAACAGGTGGTGTTCCCTTTTAAGAAAGTATTAGTTAAATGATATGGGTAATTAATATTTAATATTCAAGAGTACAAGGAAGACCACTTGTGTGTTGCCCAAAACAGTCACCACAATCGCTCCTAGTTGTCTACTACCTGTTGCTACTGTTAGGCAGTAACTTCCTTTTCCTTAACCACCACTTTGATAAACTTTTATTTCTTATATTTTTGGCTTGTTTATATCAAGTTTTGAAACTAATATAACTGATACCTCCACTCAAGGTTGTTATGGTAATCCAGTGACATCAACTACTGCTGCCCATAGGCAGCAACCCTCCATTTCTTATCAACTGCTTCTGCCAATAAGCAGCAGTCGCACCCCTGCTTTGCCCAGCTTTAAACCCCTACATTAATGATCCATTTGCATTATGTTTTGGATATTACACAACTAGTATATACACCTATTGCAGAGGAGTATTAGCTAACTTATTTGGCTCTCTTAGTTGCGTTGACTGAGAACTCAAAAGAGTCCCTAGCCCATGCCGAGTTCTGCTCCTGCTCTTGCTTGCCCATGTTTTGCCCAATCTTCATTTCTTAAGATAGCTTACAAGTTGTAGCAATATATAACTTATACAAACCCAAAACATTAGCCTATAAAAGACCAAACCGTAAAAGGCACCTATTTGGCCCTGCAGCTCAGCACAGCACAACACTGTGCGCTGGCTGCTACTGTCTGCAGCGGCCCAGCCAAGCCAGCCCCTCTATCCTTGCTCCTATTTTAGCCATTTATATCCTTTGATACACCATTCCATTGGTACCCAATTTCAGTATAATAAAGATATTATAGCAGCCTATATAAAAAAATATTAGGTCCTTACTTTGGGTTCTTCAACCTGCCCAAAAACAGTGGTCCCAAATGACTTTACATACTAAATTCTAACTTTTCATTTTGGCATGGAATTGAATTTCTTTCTAACTTGACATACTCAAACACTCTAATTATCATCACATATGTTATATAAATCAAGCCCAAGCTTTAGTTTTGCCTAATATTTGATTTTTAGCTAAAACAGTTCATTTAGGCTTTTTATCGAACAAATAGTGTGCATCCTTTCAAAAATCAGATTTCTTAAGTTTTGATTTATGTTTTAATCTCCTTTTTCCACCTTATTACTCCTCACAGCCCAGCTTATCTCCTCTACTTGAATTCCAGCTATTACAGTTTATTGATCAGCCATATATATGAATAATCAACACATATAAGGTTACATAGCTAACTTTCCATCCATGACTTATGTTTGCAAACATAACATATACCAGATTTTCATTTAATCACCACACATAACAATTTCATTGTTTATAATTATTTAACATTCAAGGTTTACATTACTCTACACAATCAAATTTACACGAACTCAATAACCTTCTACTTACCATATAATACCCAATTACTTGATTAGTATAATTAAGGCTTCAATTAGATGTTTAACTAAAAAATCTCGTGCAATCAACTAAACTGAATTATAAAATGATCTTCAATTAATTGCATCATTAACGATTCAATATCCTCCAAAGTTTGACAGCATACAGCTAAGTGGCATCAATTTCATTAATATTAGATAGTAATTGCGTTTAATTTAGCGCACAATTGCAAAAACGCAGATCTGAGAGATTGAGAGGAAGAACAAATCAAGTATCAAAGTCGTGTACCACATCATGACGCACATGCCCTTTCCGATGATAGAATGCCAACGCTTTGGATGATGAATTGTCACACCTTTGTATGTCACGTCATTTCCATGTCCTCCTCCCATCTCTCCGTAAAGCCCTAGCTTTCGCCAATACAAGAAATGACAGAGCTTGACTACTAGCCTACCTCAATATTAATACAATATTAATGAAACTACAAGTATTAGTGTGGGAATTCAAAATACCAACTTGTACTTGATTTGTGTTTGATAATTATTTGATATCTCTAAATTAAAATAAGAAAATATATTTATGTGATTAATAAATAAATAATGATAGATAATACAATATTAATGAAACCATAAATATCATTGTAGGAATTCAAAATACCAACTTGATATGTGTTTGATAATTATTTCATATCTCTGAATTAGAACAAACAAATACATCTAAGTGATTAATAAATAAATAAATAAATAATGATATAAATACAATATTAATGAAACTATAAAAAAAATAATTATCTAAAAAATCAAAAACAATATTCCATGGTTTTACCCATTACTTCTATTATATTTAATAATACACATTACATTTATTATTACCCTTATTCTTTTTCGTAAAGTGAAAAATACATAATATATTTTTAATATAATGAATAATTTTATTAAAATAATTAATATTAGTTATTTTAATTTAATTTATACAATAATTCTTAAATTTATTTATTTCATTCCCATAATAACCATATATTCGTTCTACACAAATAATCATATAATATATTGAATATTATAATGTATTATGGCCCATACTCTTTTCTATAAAATAGAAAATTATATGTACTTAAATAATGTAATAACTTCCTTGTTATTTATTTATTTTCTTTCTTTCTATAAATTATTTTTAATAATATATTTTCCACATCGCAAAATACGAATAATAATGTATTATTTTTATATTATTTATCCAAAATAAAAATGGAAAATTTAATATAATAAATTCCATCATTTCCTTTTCTTTATAAATTGTTTTCAAAAATTTTACATACTATATATACATATATATATATATATATATATATATATATCTTTACTAATTATCACATATATTACTATAAATAATCACACATGCAGTTAATTTCACATAATAAGTGTGACGCCCCCAGAATAGGTCCATTCAACCCAACCCATTCTGAGTCGCCAAATACATGGTACAGAATTCAAATACAAACTTTATATCATACGGTCGTGCAAAATACGACCACACAACTGTGAGT
Organism: Panax stipuleanatus; assembly: GCA_020205555.1. NCBI lineage: Eukaryota > Viridiplantae > Streptophyta > Magnoliopsida > Apiales > Araliaceae > Panax > Panax stipuleanatus. The sequence goes on from CM035122.1 coordinate 14,234,908, forward strand.
CTCAATACAAATATGTAAAAAATATTAAGATTCAAACTAAGTCCTCATTACAATTATTATCACACTATTTATCAGAAATAGTGAGGACTACTACTGCTCTAACTCGGACCATTACTCTGTCCCCCGACTAGTCCCTGCGACATTCTCATTTCCTGAAGAGGACAACAGATGAAAAGGGTGAGCTCAACTAGCCCAGTAAAGAATATTATGACTAAGATAATGGAAAATAAATTATCGTTAGCCTTCAACAGTTCAGATAAAATATTATGGACAACAAGTTTTAGATCAATATTCGCAGCGGAAATAACAAATCATTAGAAGAGTTAAGCAGAGAATGAAGTCTACTATCTTCTATGATTTAAAAGTCCATCACCAATATTTTATCCCTGTAACATCAATCAATATACATCTCGAATCAATATTCATCTTTGCACTACAGGCCAAAGATATTCATTTGCATCATCAGTAGTCATGTTCATCTCAACACCTGTCATCTTTGCACTACAGGCCAAAGATATTCATCAGGTAATCATTCATCTTTGCTCTACAGGCCAAAGATATTCAGTTACATCAACTTTTAGGACTGAGGATGATGAAAAACATTTTAAAGAGCGAATCCAGTGAGATAAAAGACAAAGATCAAATATTCGTATTTTAGTATATCCAATTCAAAAATACCTCGTAATAATCAATTATGGAGCAAAATTCAAGAATAGAGCTCAAAACTTGGATACAATCAAAGATAGTAACCTTAACAAGCAATTTGGACAAATAGAAGAAAATTTAATTTTTCCGTGAATAGTGCCGTATACGTGAATAGTGCCGTATACGTGAATAGTAACCCCGACGGAAAAAGTAAGAATTTCAACATAAAATCCATGACAATATTTCTGTATAATGATATTGAAAAGAATAATATCATTTACGAAAGAAAATAACATCCCTTACCTCAAAAGAACAGTATCTCTGACTGGAATATCGGATATAATACCGACGAAAGCTTGTACTGAATAGTAATACTCAAAGTATTGAAATACTCACAAAAATACGCTCGATATTATAGAGAGAGAAAACTTCGAATTCTGGTGTGATTTTCAATTCTAACCTAAGCACCCTATTTATAGGAAAAGCTTAGGATGCCAAAGGAGACTAAAATAATAAAATATTATTATTATTTCTTAGCCGCCGGCTGCTCCAAAAATTCTGATTTTTCAACAAACCAACAAAAGTGGGTCTCACCCTTTATTAAAAAAATATTTATTTTCCAAAACTTCAATAATTCATAACAAATAGCCCATTTGTCAGAAAAATACAAATTCTATGTTCTTTCATAGGAAATTTAATTCTCTACAACTTTGCAGAAGGAAGTTTTTCCAAATTCCAAACATAAACTATCCGAAATCCATAAACGGATGATTTTTCACACCAAAATACTGATAAAAACACATCAGCACAAATTCCTTCTTTTATATCCACAAAATAAATATTTCCTTATCATATAAATCAATAATTAATTATTCACAAATAATATTATAGAACTACAATATTAACAACCAGGTCGTTCCCAGGACAGAGGGGGCCTTCCGATAAGGACTTCTCCTTACTGGCGCGCAATTAAATAACCCATCCTAGACAGAACTTCCTTAGACATTGTCAATAATGCTATCTAATAATATTATTCAAATAATATGAATTATTGAGTTGATAACGTGAAATACTATGCAACGACAATTATTGAATCAATACTACAAAATATCAACTGTAGCTATTATTGAATCAATCATATAAAAATAGCAACGTAGCAATTATTGAGTCAATAAAATATCAATGCAGCAATTATCAACGTAGCAATTATTGAGTCAATACTATAAAATATCAACGTAGCAATTATTGAGTCAATAATATAAAATATTGAACAGTAAATACTGTAACAATAATTGAGTAGGTTCCTTCTCACGTAAGACTCAATAATTCGAAATACTGTGCAATACCGTGTGCTACTTCGCACCACCGCGTACTGTATTTTAACCACCGGGTATTTCAACAGTACTAACGGTAACAACTACACCGTTATCTTGTAAAAAAGTTATTTCTGTCGCTTTCTATATCCGACAGTTATTCCGTTGTGGGGGCCCACAAATAGCTGCGCCGTCGTACGAATATTCCCCGACAACAAGAATATTCCACGACCAAACGAATATTCCCCGACAACAAGAATATTTTATAACCACTTGCTCATTTTAAAAAATATTTGCACATTTCACCCATAACTTTCATATTTATCAAGTCAACACCTTACTATTTCGAAATAATATATAAAGAAAATTAAATCTTTATTCATAAAAGTTGGGGTCTTACAATAAGAATTTAAATTAATAAATTTTTATTTTAATATAAATATAAATATATATATATATATATATATAAAGTAGATATATTCACATGTATATTTTAATATGTTGGGAATTGCATATTCAGATTTGCTATTGAAAGTAAATATAAATGTTCAAGTGTACAGTCCTTAAGAAAATCATTGTACAAGGACTTAGATGATAGATCAAAACTGTTAGGTTGATCTGAGCTTTAATGTTTATCATTTATGTAAATAAATGTATAGAAGAAAGATCAAACTTGTTAGGTTGATCTATTTTGAGATGTAAAAGTTAAAGCCTTGACAGAATCGTAGTCTGTCAAGAGATTTGAGTCTACAGAAGACAAGGTAGAATCATGAAGCTTGAACGAAGATATCAAGAATCGTAGTCTGCCAATAGATTCGAAGTCTGCAGAAGAAAGGCAGAATCGTGGAGCTTGAATGAATATATCAAGAATCGTAGTCTGCCAAGAGATTCGAAGTCTGCAAAAGAAAAGGCATAATCGTGGAGCTTGAACAAAGATATCAAGAATCGTAGTCTGCCAAAGAATCAAGTCTGCAGAGGTCAAGGCAAGATCCGTTGAGCTTAAGTGAAAGCATCAAAGAATCGTAGTCTGCCTTGGAAGCCACACTGAGAATCATAAAGTTGAAGAGCATCTGCCGAGTCAAGTTAAGAATCGCAGTGTGCTATCAAAAGTGTGGAGTCTGCAAAACAAGCAAGCAAGTAATCGTAGTCTACCAAGAGCTTAAGAGAAATCATAGTGTTCTCTACGATCAAGTCTGAATCAAGCTGTGCAAAGCCAACACACAACGATTATATCTCAATGACCATAATTGTAGTATTCCTCCAGTCAGCATCAAAGATCTTAGTTCTGATGAAGGGAGGAAGAGCAACAAATGAAGAAAGGCTTATGGTCGTTGACAAAGTGATAGTCCCAATACTTCCATATTCATCATTAGTTCAAATCGAAGAAACGTATTGAAGAAGCTAAGGAAAGGACTAAAGCTGCCTGCAGAAAGCACCTTTTCAGGTGTTAGGTGAAAGATACAGTCTGCTGTGTCAGTGGGCCAGTCTGCAGTGCCGCAGGAAAGCAATATGTCAACATCAACTGCACAGAAACGTCTAAAGCATTAAATGCAGCAACGGGAGCATTCAAACGGATACTTTTGAATGGCTCTTTTATAAGAACATCAGACAAAGAAAACAAGATACAATAAAAAAGATTATCAAGAGAAAAGCTCAAGAACACTCAACAATCAACACTACGATCCTGAAAGAGGAAATCTTGCTTCGATACTCAGTCTTTAAGAGACAGATGCTGAACTGCAACTGAGTAGCACACCTCAACCAACTACTGCAAATCCAAGTGAGGTACCAAGTCAGAGGACTTGAAGAGTTCAAAAGTGAACTAAGAGCAGATCTAATTCAGAGGACTTGAAGAGTTCAAAAGTGAACTAAGCGAAGTTCCAGGGCTGCTGGCCTTGAAGGGATCTAAATGATCCAGTTGTAAGAAGACATCCTTAGTGGATTTCCTACTCGTGGAGTATAAGAGTGGATTAGGAGCCTTGTGTGCTTTGAACCACTTAAAACCTTGTGTCTCATTGTCTCTTATTAACTGCTATAACTGCTTATCATACCATAACTGCAATATCGTGAAGGAGAACAAAACATATATTCCGCTGCAGTCAATATCATTAATACTGATTAAGTATTTTAAACAAGGAAAATTTAAAATATCTATTCAACCTCCCTTCTAGATAACTAACATGCTTTTGGGAACTAACATAATATACACATACTGAATTACATATATTTACGTATGCAATAATATGAAAATTTTATTTTAATAAATCCTTATTTTATTCTTTATCCGAGAATGTGAATTGTTACAATTTCTTTACGAATTCCTTGTAATTAAGCTCTTTCCTGTTTACTTTCTCCACTATTTCTTCGATTTTCACTCCCAATTTCACACTTCAAATTGCGTCTTCTTTTCGTTAACGACAAACAGAAACTGGCGAACAAGAATGTTGATTAGAAAAAATCAATGAATTGAGTTCATTTCGTTCTCGGTTTTTGTTCCTGGTCAATGGGCTACAACTTCTTTAAATGGGTTAACTTTTATTGGTTTGGCCTGCATTCTCTGAATATCGGCCCACTAGTTACACTCTTTCACTATATTAATAAGGGCCATAAACGGATATTTTTTTGATGCAGATATCTGTATTCGTATCAATATCCGAAAGATATGTAACATAAAATATCCGTATTCGTATTTGACGAATACTATTTAAATACAAATATTATTCGTGTATATATATATATATATATATATATATATTGATATCACAGATATAGATATTAATGGATACGAATACGGATAATATTTTTTTTGATACGAATACAAATAATATTCGTTTTGAGGCGAATATACAAAATTTTGAAACGAATATCGAATATTTCGGACTCCATTTACTGCCTTAATTATTATTTGTCAATTAAAATTTTATAACATATATAACTAAAAAGTAAAATTTTAAAATATGAGATACGCACATGAGAGGATGAGAAATAAATATTAGCTTATTTTTTTAAAAATCTCCAATCTCTTCAATTGGAAGTCTTTTTTTTTTTTTACTGTTTATATCATTTTTTTTCCAATTTGTCACTTGTTATCGTTCATTTTAGAGTGTTTAGAATTTAGAAAAAAAAGAGATAATAGTAGTATCCTCTTAATTGTTTAAATGATACAATGAGTACTAGAAATGACACACACTAACAAAACATAAAATTCATTTGTAAAGAAACATTTCAAACAAATTTAATTTGAATAAATGAACAATTATAAATTACAATAATCAATATATGCTTGGAGTACCATCTTAACATATGAATTGAACTTGAATATTTTATTTTGAGACGGAGGGAGTGAAACATTTGACTATATAAATTTGCGTCCAAATAAATAATAATTTTAAAATGCAAAATGATGCGTTTTGAAAAAAAAAGGTCGAAATATAATTATTGGGTTTATTTTAATTTTGGACAACAATTTACTAGTCATTGCAAAAAATTGTACAAAATACGCAACGAAATTTTTTTGTTGACAATGAATATGGCCCATATTAGGCTACGAATTATAGCAACAAAAAAATTTTCGTTGCCCATGATGAGGAGAAATCACATCGACAACAAAAAATTAAATAGGCATTAATTTATTTTTTTTCCGCCAACAAATTGGCAACGAAATTTTGCAACGATATACAAATTTCGTTGCGAAAAATGAAAGCCTTTTAGAAACTGTAACGAATGATAAATTTCATTGATAAACGTGCATTTTTGGCAACGACTTTATAAGTCGTTGCCCGAAAAATCGTTGCCAAATGTCTATTTTTTGTAGTGATTATTGATAAATCCTTGTTATATTTAAATACTCACATAATCATATAATCACTATATATAATTCATATCAATAATTAACCACTTAAAGATTATAAATCTTTTTAATAATCAAGGCTAACAGTCAAGCTATGTTGATTTTTAATATAACGTATCTTACTCTTCCTTAATCAAATTGATTAAGTATTCATCTTAGTTAATAAATAAATTAACTATCTTGCTTATTTCACATATTCACTTATATGGTTCAAATACTTTCAAAAAAAAAATTATTCGTAAAAATTACACATATAATTATGTAAAATTCTCGGTCCTTACAGTTATCAGATAACACGTTAATGACATTAAAATTCCATGCATTGGAGGATCGGCGTAAATGTGGCGGTCATTGATTTTTTCGGGTTCAAATGACGTCTTCGGGTTCGAATGACTGATGGCTTTGGGAGTCGAATGGTGAACCACTCCTTTGGGTTCGGATGGCTGATAGCTGATGTCTTCGAAAGTTTGGATAATTTTAGCAACAATCTTATTTTTAGATTTTTGATTTGTTTCGTCTTTTATGGTAGTATTTTAATTATTAGAAGGTTGTTACTCAATAGAAGTAGTTGTCGTAAATATAAGAGGAGTATTAGAAAATTGTTTTCTATTGGATGATTTTGGATTTCTATTGGGTGCTGATAAAGAAATCTTTTAGCTATAAAATTCGGCTTGTGGGTTGAATTACAAACAAATTTGTTTTGATAAATATAATTTACACATTAGAGAGATTTCTCTGTGTTTAGGTTAATTTTCTTGCTTCTTTTGCCAGTTAATTTCTTGTTACCCTAGCCCGCAGGATAATCGCTATTCTGTCTTGCGTCAGAAACTAAAAATATTTCCTGCTAATAAGTTGATAGCAAGCTCTCTTCAATAAAGCTTTATTCAATTCTCATGGAGTTCAAAGTATCCTTTGTGTCTATGGCATTTGCCTTGCTCTTCTTTCTATTCATGGTACTCAAAATTGTGAAAATTATTGGATATTTTCAAATCTGAAAAATATATAATAAATATATTATATGTTGCATTTATAATAAAAAAAATTGTGTTGGTTCAATTGGCAAGACTTTTTAACAGTGATGTTATGGGTTCAATTCCTAGCAATTGCAAATCGTATTTTATTTTAAAAAAAATACAAGATTGGGCCGTTGCACAAGTCCATTGCATGAATTAAATTGTCGTTGCAATTTATTGAATTGTCGTTTCATGCATGAGATTGTCGTTGCATGAGTCCATTGCATGAATTAAATTTTCGTTTCAATTTATTGTGTTGATTAAAATTAGACAGTTGCAACGAAAATCAAATATATTTTCAAACAGGTGTGATCCAACATGAAATCAAATCTCTCTCCAAATGGTGTTTGATGCCTCTTCATAAGGTATTTGAAAACCTATAAATAGTTTACAAATCCACTCAAGTAAAGCACTTCAAATCATTCAAAATTCTTTTCAAGTTCTTAGAAAAATAATTTTTCTTGTTATAATTTTATTCTCTCATTTATAGTTTTGCATTAAATTTGTTCTTACAAAACAAATTCTAGTACAGAGTAAAATATGAGTTTATCTTTTCTTGGGAGACTAATTCGCAATAACCATGTATAGCAAAAGTAAGGGGCCAATATATTTTTAAGAAAAGAGTGTTCAGCCATTCGATTCAGATAATAATATTATTATTCTAAATCAAACTAAAAAGCGGGTTACAACAAAAACTAAAAACTTCCACCAAGGTCATGGCAACTGCCTCTTCTCTAAAATATCCACCAGTTTATTAGTTTATTACGTCATGGTATCCTTAGAGACTTGCCAACAAGTATGGACCGTTCACAAGCCGAGTTAAAATACTTGAAAATGGTTATCAAATAAACTTTAAGGCTACATCCCCCGACTCCCTTGTTAATTCAAGGGAATGCAGAGAAGAATGCCAAATAAATGGCCACAAAATTTCGGTGAAAACCAAAGTTATTGTCAACGAATGGGCGATTGGAAGAGATGTTGGGTACTCACCCATTATTGAGGAGATAAATTTAGTGTAACAAAGTTAGTAGGAAACTTATAGAATGATGAAGGTTGGGCAACCAAAAGTTATTTATAGGACCAAAAAGAATTTAATGGCCTTAAGCCCTTCACTTTCTCTCTTGCAGGCTTTTTGGGAGTATACAAACATGTGTTAATATATATATATATATATATATATATATATATATATATACACACGGTCCGAATCTTAAGCTCACCCCTTATCTAACATATCTTGCTCACCCCTTTAGCGATGGATCGGGCGACGGTTCGGTCCGTCGCTAGATATACAACTGTCGTCTATATGTTGTCAGTCGCTAAAAGTTAAGACGACGGTTGTATATATAGCGACGGACCGAACCGTCGCTAAAGGGGCTGAGCAAGGTATGTTGGATAAGATGTGAGCTTAAGATCCGGACCGTATATATATATATATATATATATATATATATATATATATATATATATAATTAACAAAACACAACTGATTTTGAATTTTTTACTCACCCTAATAAATGATCAGAACCGTCCAAAGTTTGAGATAAAATCTCACCGTCCATTATTTTCTCTTTAACTTCAAAAGAAAAAAAATTACTCTCTCTCACTCTCAGATCCTCCTTCGTCTTCCTCTTCCTGAGCTCGCCCTTTTACCTCCTCCATTCTCTAATGTCGACAATCCTCCCCTTTCCCTTCGTACGTAGTGCCGGAGGCACGGGTAGTACGGCTAGTATATATATATAAGACTACTTTCGTTCTTTAATATAAGTCGTTTTAGAGTTGTGCATAAGTATTAAGAAAATAATTGTAAAGCATTAAATATAATATCAATTGTCTATATTGTCATTGTATTGAAAAAAAGAGTTTTATTTATTAGACAGATAATAGTGAGGGAACCAAAATTATATTTAATACTTGGGATAATATTAAAAATTAAACAATTAATGCTTACTTGAAATTCTTAAACGACTTATATTAAAGAATAAAAATATTTTTTTAAAATGATTTATATTAATGAACTAATAGAGTAATTAGAAGGTTGAAAAAGGTATGGGACAATTCTTTTGAAATAAAGGACTACTGTCGGGAGTAAGAAAAGACAAGGAGAGAGGGGGGAGTCAAATCCATCCGAGAAAGAAAAGAGGAATGGTGGGAGAGAGAGAAAAAAATCCAAGAAAACCCAAAGATAAAATAGAGAGAAAAATATTAAACAATTGAGTGTGTTATTTGGGTTCCATCACGGAATTATTGTTGTAAGATAATTTGAGTGTTTACTCAAATTAAGATATCTTTATATTTTTTTAGTTTATCTTAGTGGATTTTTTGAAAATTGTCCTGTGATTTTTACCTCTTAGTTTTAAAGGGGTTTTTACGTAAAAAACTTGGTTATTTGTATCTCATTATTTTCTACAATTATTATTATTTTGGTGTAACTGCAAATTTATTCTATTTTGCATGTACTGATACTTTGACCATTTAATTTATCAAAAATAATAGTATTTGGTAGGTGATTTTTACCCAACAAGCGGTATCAAAGCTAAGGTTATTTCCTCAGTTATTTTTGATAAATTTTATGGAGGAATCAATCGGAGGCATGATTAAATTGACCTCTTCAAATTTTTCGATCTGCAAGCCCAGAATGGAGGATATCATATATTACAAGGATTTGTATGATTCGTTGGAGATCGAGGGAAAGAAGTTTGCGACTAAATATGAGGTTTATTGAAAAAATATGAACAAAAAGACTATTGGTCACATCCGACAGTGGATTGATCAAAGTGTGTTCCATCATATTTCTTAAGAGACGGATGCTCATACTATATGAATAACACTAGATCTATGTACGAAAAAAATAATGCACAAAATAAAATTTTTGTGATTTAGAAAATTGTGAACCTGAAATACAAAGACGGAAACACTGTGTTGGAGCATATAAGTGAGTTTCAAGGTTTTGTGAACCAGCTGTCCACCATAAAGTTCAATCTTGATGATGAGATTCAGACTCTTTTGCTTCTCAGCTGGTCATTTTCAAATAACTGAGAGATTTTGGTGTTGTCTCTAAGTAATTCAGCTCTAGAAGGAAAGCTTGACCATGCAGATGGTCAAAGACAGTCTCTATAATGAGGAGACAATACGAAAGGAGCAAGATAAGAATTTTGAGACACAAACACAAGTTTTTATTGCGCAGAATAGGAAAAGAAATAGAATGAAGAGCTCTCTTGAAGACGACAAATTCAGAAGAAGGTTGTGAAGAAAAGAGATAATTTGTTTTCAGTACCAGAGACCTGTTCATATAAAGCGAGAGTGCATATTTTTAAAGAAGGAACAATCTAAGGAAAAAGATGAGCATACGGCCTCGATTGGGTATTTATCTAATGTTGATGTAGCCATTGTTAGTGATGGTAAGCCTAAATGCCAAGTTAATGAATGAGTTATTGATTCGGGTGCTTCGTTTCATGCTATTTCGCATGGTGGGATCTTCACATCCTACACTATTGGTGATTTTGGCGATGTACGGATGAAAAATAGTAGTGCATTCAAGGTTATCAGCATTGAAGATATTTATTTAAAGACTAACAATGGTGGCATGTTGATGCTTAGAGAAGTCAGATGTGTTCCGGATATTCGACTTAATTTGATGTCTACTGGTAAACTTGATAAGAATGATTATAATATTTTCTTTGGTGAAGGTCAGTGGAACCTCACTAAATGATCTCTAGTAGTGACTAGATGAAAGAAGGTAGACACTCTATACATAATGTGGGCGCATGTGAAATGTGTTGAAGATGGGGTAGTTAGAAAGAAAAAGATGTAAGATGAAAGACAAATCTTGCATGAGAACCACGAGAAGAAAGCTCTTCACTTTAAATGGGTACCAGAAGCGAAAAAGGAAAGTGATAACTCACAGTAAGGGTACAAAGAGGTTGTGAAAGAATTAGGCAAGTAAAGTTTTGTCAAGTTTTAGTTAGATCCTCCCATTGAGATGAACCATAATGATGAGATAAAATCAGGCATGAAGAGAGTTGAAAATTTCAAGAAGCTTAAGTTGAGTCAATGTTTCGTTGGGATTAAATCCAAGTGAGGAGTTGTGGTCTGGTGTTCAAATTCAGTCTTGAAAGGTTATACAGAAACAGACATGACAAGTTTCGAAGAGAATAAGTTTACTTTGAAGTATTTGTTTACTTTTGTAAGGGGAGTTGTGTTATGACAGTCTAACTTGCAAAAGTGTGTTGCTTTATTTACTAATGAATTGGAAAGAATACCTCCTCTTATGAATTCGGAGAGAGAGATTGTTAGGTCCTCACCCATTATTGAGGAGACAAAGTGAGTGAGACAAAGTTAGTAGGAAACTTTGGAGAAGAAAAGCAGGAATACGGGCCACAAAGAATTTAATGGCCTAAAGCCCTTCACTTTCTCTTGTAGGCTACTTGGGAGTATACAAACATGTGATATAATATATATATATATATATATATATAGTAATTAGAAGGTTGAAAAAGGTATGGGCAATCCTTTTGCTATAAAGGACTACCATCAGGAGCAAAAAAAAGATAAATTGCGGGGAGAGCTAAACCCATCCTACAGTGAAGAGAGAGAGAGAGAGAGAGAGAGAGAGAGAGAGAGAGAGAGAGAGAGAGAGAGAGAGAGAGAGAGAGAGAGAGAGAGAGAGAGAGAGAGAGAGAGAGAGAATCCAAGTACATAGAGAGAGAGAAAAAGATTAAACTAGGTGAGTTGTTTGGGTTCCATCACGAGGTTATTATGGTGAAGTAATATAAGTGTTTACTCAAATTAAGATATTTTTATATTCTCTCAGTTTATCATAGTGGATTTTTTGGAGTATGTCTCGTGATTTTTACCTCTTAGTTTTAGAGAATTTTTCATGTAAAATCTTGATATCTTGTGTTTGATTATTTCTATCTCATTATTTTTAGCAGTGATTATTATTTTAGTGGAACTGCAAATTTAATTTGTTTTGCATGTACTGATACTTTGGCCATTTAATTTATCAAAGACAACAACATTTGGGAGGTGATTTTTACCCAACAAGAGATTGAAGATTTTTGCCTGAAGCCGAGTGATAGACTCCACGGCACGCTTGCTTGAGGTGATCGTTTCCCGGATCGTTTCTAGCAAAGTCGTAAGTTGAAACGCTCACGGCACCTTAACCCTTCGTCTATATTGAGACGAGAACTTTGGTACAATTGCTTGCGTAAGGAAGTTTGCATTGAATAGAACACCAACGACACCTAAACCTCGTACTTAAAAGAAACAGGAACCTCGGTACAATCGACGATTGATGCAGTAGAAGACGACATACACAACTATAAATTGTTGTATGATATGTCAGGTTGAACCTCACAGCACTCTGAAAATTCAGGAGTTCTCAAAGAACCAAAAGAGAAAATAATCTCTCAAGTAAATTTTATTAATTGAATGAAGTGTATGAAAAACATCCACTTTGACCTCTATTTATACTACTCAAAAATAATTATAATTTTAATAAAAAAACAAATTATATAACAATCAAACTTAAAATTGAAATTGAAATCCTAATAACATTAGTATTAAATCTAATCCTTGCCGCCTTCGGAATCCTTTATTCTGCGTGAAACTAAGCTGTAATTCCGTGTGAATTAGGAAATCAATTGCTAGAAATCCATGATCAGCTAGAAAGTGCTAATAATTCGTGTAATAGGAATCCATGTAATCTGCGTGGCCCACGTGATATATATAACCTTCGTTGAATGGATGACTGAATTGAATAATATACCATGAATTGATTGCATCAATAATATATCATTGATAAAAATTAATTATTTCCTCACTATAGTTGGCACCTTTTATTTATTATAATTTTAATTTTTTAAATTATACTAGTAAATTAATTAAAAAAAAAAGCAATTGGGTCATTATGTTAAATTGACTAAATGTCGGTTAATATTTTTTTTCTTACGTGACTGGTAAAAGAAAAAAGAAAAAGAAAAGAAAATATGAAGAATAATATTTTTTTAAAATATTGCTATTATGAGGGCAAAAAAGTAATAACACAAAAAAAGTAAAACATAAAATTAAAAATACTTTTCTTTTCTAATTGCAATCTAACTAAAATATAAAAATTAATCATCCAAACAAATTCCAGGAAGAAAAAATCCCAATTCTACCTTCTTAACCTCAAAATTAAAACCATAACATTTAAGAAATCCCTCAACTTTCCTTTTCACTACAAGAAGATAAACAACAATCCAAGCACAACCCAAATGTTCAAATCAAGATTCGTCACCATGTGTTTAAAGGATTTGGGTCGTCGCAGACTTCTTCTTCATCTTCACGTTCATCTTCTTCGGCATCAGCTATTTCCCAAGGCAAAATCGGCATCAGCTTATGTTGATTCCAACCATCATCTCCTAATTCCTCCAGTTTCTTACTCTGTTCATGCTCTTTTTTCTTTAAATTTTGATGGGGGTTAATTTGGCTTTTTATTCCTTATATCAATTGATGAAAACTCATTTCTCTCTCATACTTCTATTTAGATTAATCCATGTTTCTGAACCAGTTCATGCACTTCCTGAAATCAATTCACACATTAAGAAGTAAAGCTCTATTTTTTAATGGTGTATTTTTGCAACAACAACGCCATCAATTGTTATCCATTCGGAACTAACTTATTCATCGTTATCACTAATTCAAGCAGAGGATCAATGATGATTTGGGGGAGGTGGGGATGGATGAAAGCTATGTTTCGTTCCTTCTCCGTTACTAATCAGCAAGAAGAAAGTGGTGAGCCGGATGGGGTAAAGATTTCGCCGTCACCGGAGGTGAGTTCTTTGATGTTGTTGGTTCGTGATGATTCAGGGAACTGATGATTCAGGGGTTCCGCTGCGGGTGAAGGTCCGGGGGAAGTGAATTGAAATTACTTGCTCTTGCCTTTTCTTTTCCCTATTTCTTAGTGGAGGTGTAGTAGGTATTAGGTTGCTTCTGTTTGATTATGGAGATGTTATTAATACTGGGTGATAAAAAAGAAGGAAGAGAAAGTATGAATATACTAAACCACGTAATACAACCCATGTTATTTTCTTTTCTTTTTTCTTTTTCTTTTCCCAGCCACGTTGGAAAAAACATGAAACAATTTAACAAATGTTTAGTCAATTTAATAGAATTACCCAATTGTTTTTTTTAATTAGTTTACTGGTGTAATTTAAAAAATAAAAAGTTCAGTGGTGTAATAAATAAAAGGTGGCAACTATAGTGGCGAAATCATTAGTTTTTGCTAGGGTTGTAAATGGTAATCGAAAAATTCGTATTCATCCGCATCCGTATTCGAAAAAAACGGATATTATTTGTATTCGAAAAAAACGGATATATCCGTATTCGATTTAAAGGTATCTGTAAATAAACGGATACGAATACGAATAATATTCGTATTCGTTTAACATCCGACCGTAAATATATCTGACGGATAGCAAATATCCGGATTCGGGTCCGTATCCGGAATTCATATCCAAATAACTTATATATTATATAATAAGCAAAATAATTTTTTTAAAGTGACATTCCTTATATAATAATTAGTTTTCACTATCAGACAAAAATTATTTTAAAAATATATCATTTCACTTCTAAAAAGTATGAAATAACACTTTTATTCTAATATTAATAAATTGAAATAAATTGATTTAAGTATAGTTAATAGATTTTTACTATTATAAAGTTAAATTATCTAAAATGTATCATTTACCAAGAAAATTATATACTAGAAGAACAAAACTATAATTATTAACTTGTTATAAGTTTTTTACTTTCAAAACTTACTTGCAATATTGGGAGACGGAAAAAATGAATAATATAATTTTATTGTTAAAATGTGTTAAGTCCGAATTAATTTAGAATTAATCTGGAAGGGGTTGAATAATTAATTCACGTTTATTAATTTTCGGGTGGATGGAGTATTTATGTAAGACCCCAACTTTTATGAATAAAGATTTAATTTTCTTTATATATTATTTCGAAATAGTAAGGTGTTGACTTGATAAATATGAAAGTTATGGGTGAAATGTGCAAATATTTTTTAAAATGAGCAAGTGGTTATAAAATATTCTTGTTGTCGGGGAATATTCGTTTGGTCGTGGAATATTCTTGTTGTCGGGGAATATTCGTACGACGGCGCAGCTATTTGTGGGCCCCCACAACGGAATAACTGTCGGATATAGAAAGCGACAGAAATAACTTTTTTACAAGATAACGGTGTAGTTGTTACCGTTAGTACTGTTGAAATACCCGGTGGTTAAAATACAGTACGCGGTGGTGCGCAGTAGCACACGGTATTGCACAGTATTTCGAATTATTGAGTCTTACGTGAGAAGGAACCTACTCAATTATTGTTACAGTATTTACTGTTCAATATTTTATATTATTGACTCAATAATTGCTACGTTGATATTTTATAGTATTGACTCAATAATTGCTACGTTGATAATTGCTGCATTGATATTTTATTGACTCAATATTGATTCAATAATGGCTACAGTTGATATTTTGTAGTATTGATTCAATAATTGTCGTTGCATAGTATTTCACGTTATCAACTCAATAATTCATATTATTTGAATAATATTATTAGATAGCATTATTGACAATGTCTAAGGAAGTTCTGTCTAGGATGGGTTATTTAATTGCGCGCCAGTAAGGAGAAGTCCTTATCGGAAGGCCCCCTCTGTCCTGGGAACGACCTGGTTGTTAATATTGTAGTTCTATAATATTATTTGTGAATAATTAATTATTGATTTATATGATAAGGAAATATTTATTTTGTGGATATTAAAGAAGGAATTGGCGCTGGTGAGTTTTTATCAATATTTTGGTGTGAGAAATCATCTGTTTTTGGATTTCGGATAATTTATGTTTGGAATTTGGAAAAACTTCCTTCTGCAAAGTTGTAGAGAATTAAATTTCCTATGAAAGGACATAGAATTTGTATTTTTCTGACGAAGGGGCTATTTGTTATGAATTATTGAAGTTTTGGAAAATAAATATTTTTTTAATAAAGGGTGGGACCCACTTTTGTTGGTTTGTTGAAAAATCAGAATTTTTGGGCAGCAGCCAGGCGGCGGAAGAAAAAAAAATAAAATAATATTATTTTATTATTTTAGTCTCCTTTGGCATCCTAAGCTTTTCCTTATAAATAGGGTGCTTAGGTTAGAATTGAAAATCACACCAGAATTCGAAGTTTTCTCTCTCTATAATATCGAGCGTATTTTTGTGAGTATTTCTATACTTTGAGTATTAGTATTCAGCGCAAGTTTCCGTCAATATTATATCCGATATTCCAGTCAGAGGTACTATCTTTTTGAGGTAAGGGATGTTATTTCTTTCGTAAATGATGTTATTCTTTTCAATATCATTATACCGAAATATTGTCATGGATTTTATGTTGAAATTCTTATTTTTTCCGTCGGGGTTACTATTCACGTATACGGCACTATTCACGTATACGGCACTATTCACGAAAAAATTAAATTTTCTTCTATTTGTCCAAATTGCTTGTTAAGGTTACTATCTTTGATTGTATCCAAGTTTTGAGCTCTATTATTGAATTTTGCTCCATAATTGATTATTATGAGGTATTTTTGAATTGGATATACTAAAATACGAATCCTTAGTCTTTGTCTTTTATCTCACTGGATTCGTTTTTTTTAAATATTTTTCATCATCCTTAGTCCTAAAAGATGAATGATTACTTGATGAATATCTTTGGCCTGTAGAGCAAAGATGAATGATTACCTGATGAATATCTTTGGCCTGTAGTGCAAAGATGACAGGTGTTGAGATGAACATGACCACTGATGATACAAATGAATATCTTTGGCCTGTAGTGCAAAGATGAATATTTGATTCGAGATGTATATTGATTGATGTTACAGGGATAAAATATTGATGATGGACTTTTAAATCATAGAAGATAGTAGACTTCATTCTCTGCTTAACTCTTCTAATGATTTGTTATTTCCGCTGCGAATATTGATCTGAAGTTGGTTGTCCATTATATTTTATCTGATTTGTTGAAGACTAACGATAATTTATTTCCCATTATCTTAGTCATAATATTCTTTACTGAGCTAGTTGAGCTCACCCTTTTCATCTGTTGTCCTCTTCAGGAAATGAGAATGTTGCGGGGACTAGTCGGGGGACAGAGTGATGGTCCGAGTTAGAGCAGTAGTAGTCCTCACTATTTCTGATAAATAGTGTGATAATAATTGTAATGAGGACTTAGTTTGAATCTTAATATTTTCTACATATTTGTATTGAGACTCACAGTTGTGTGGTCGTATTTTGCACGACCGTATGATATAAAGTTTGTATTTGAATTCTGTACCATGTATTTGGCGACTCAGAATGGGTTGGGTTGAATGGACCTATTCTGGGGGGCGTCACAATTTATCACTTTCATTTGCCCAATTATTTAAAAATTAGAAGTTTAAATATTTAAAGCAAGTCCAAAGTAAATTCTAGATCAAGTTAGATTAACTATTTGTCAGTTGTCACATATACATTATAACTCGCACTAGATCTCCATAAATATAATGAAATAAAATAAACGTTTTATAACTATATAAATTGTAATTTATATATTGAGGATAAATTATAAATAAAAGTTCCCATAAACATATTATTAAAGTTTTAATCAAGTATTTGAGAAAAAATAATTAAATATTTAATGTAAACTTTTGAATCTAATTATAAATTATAAATAGGGAATTGATATTTTCACAAGCTAATTTAATATTTCCACGAGTAGATCCCACTTTTAACTAAACCAACTATTTGTGCACTAAACTAATTATAGGATTTAGTTCTTATGTCCAAATTACCCCACTTGATAAATAACTAAACATCTAGTTGCTTAACTTTATTTGATTAGTAGCATTACTCAATTGAAGACAATTTTTATTTATTTAATTATTATGATAGAAATACTATTAATAATAATTAAAAGATAGTTAGAAAATAAGTGAGAAAAATTATTTACCCATAAAAATTAGGATCTAAGGCTTTCTTTTTTCACCAGGAAAAAAATTTATTTTCAGAATTTCTATTATCATATCATATTACTAAATTAAGATTTTTATGAAATAAATTATACTTAAAATGTGTAAACTTTATATATAAGACTGTGTAAAAAATAATTTTATAAGACTGTAAAAATTAATTTAAGTTTGACATTGGAACTGCTTATCTGAATTAATCTTATAAAAATTGATGTAATAAGATAAAATAGAAGTTTCAAATTATTTATTTGTTCAGAGTTTTCGGACTACAAGTCATGTAAGTTTTTATCATCTTATGATCCATGGAGCAGCCTAATATACTTTTTATATATATGGGAAAAGACTTATATATAAAGTTTACACATTTATAAAAATCTTAAGTATAATTTGTTTCATAAAAATCTTAATTTAAGTATAATTTGTTTACACATTATACTTTAAGTATAATGTGTAAACAAATCTTAATATAGTAATAGTATATGATAATAGAAATTCTGAAAATAATTTACACATTTAGTAATATGATATGATAAAGTTTATACAGTCTTTTATATAAAGTTTACACATTTTAAATTTACACAGTCTTATATACAAATTTACACAATCTTATATATAAAGTATACACATTTTAAGTATAATTTGTTTCATAAAAATCTTAATTTAGTAATATGATATGATAATAGAAATTCTGAAAATAATTTTTTTTCCTAGTGGGAGAAGAAAGCCTTAGATCCTAATTTGTATATGTAAATAATATTTCTCACTTATTTCCTAACTATTTTCTAATTATTATTAATATTATTACTATCATAATAATTAAATTAAAAAAATTGTCTTCAATTGAGTAGCGCTAATAATCAAATAAAATTAAGCAACTATATCTTTAGTTATTTATCAAGTGGGGTTAATTTGGACATAAGAACTAAGTTATATAGTTAGTTTATTGCACAAAGGGTTGATTTAGTTAAAAATGGGACCCACTTATGGAAATATCAAATTAGCTTGTGAAAATATCAATTCCCTATAAATATTTATACACACTACAGTATTACTCCACATACATAAAATGGAAATCTAAACATTAATAAGTAGTATTGAAATTTAGGATTTTAAAAATGACAAAAACTTATTTGAATTGTAATTAAAAACATTGTGTTAGGTTTGTAAGATTCATGGACACAATCAAATTGCATAAAAATAGCAGAAGCATGGTAAATCATAGTTTTAAAATTTTACAAACCATATATCCGGATCATCCTTTATGCACAGTTATTAATTAAAACGAAATAGATGGATATTAGATTCATACCCTCGTAAAAACTAGTTTCCTCAGGTACGAGTTAAACTCCAATTCCTTTTCGCGTTCAACTTGAATCCACCGGGTTGATTCATTCCTTTGATCAACGTTAACCATCCAATTGTTTGGTCTCTAGAGGTGATCCACCAAGAAACAACAAGAATTCAAGAAAAAATGTGTTTGGCAAAACCTTAGTTTCCTTCTCTCTAGAAAAGGAGTGCCCTCCCAACTCTTAGAAAATGTGTGTAACTTCTGTCACCTTGTTCTATAATAAGTGGATTGTTACTACATTCTGTTTAGGTTTTTATGCTAAACTAAATTTTGTATGGGGTCTCATGTGTAACCTTTATATTATGGTTCATTATTTACAAATTTGGAACTTCCTTATCCGGTGGTGAAGGAAAGTTGGAGAAGCAGTTCCGTATGAATTGTGTGGGTTGTGGGCTGTTTGTTTGCTACCGTGCGGAAGAAAATCTGGAATTTGCCTCTTTCATGTATGTTATTGATGGTGCTCTTAGTACAGTTGCTGCTGAAGCCAACCCACAAGTAAGTAGCTTGAACTACTTGTACCATTCATTTTTAGGATTTATATAATTCAGAGTTCTGCTATATGTTGTAGGATTTAGTTACTTATTTTAGAAGTAGTTGATGTAGGATTTATAAATTTATTATTTTATTTTATGCAATAGGATGCTCCTGTGCCACCATGTATATCACAGCTAGAAGGAGGACTTGTTCAAGTCGCAATTGAAGTGGAAGACCATGCACAACGCTCAGCAATCACAAGTGAACCAATTTTCCAATGCCTTCACCCTTATCTAATATGCATCATCCAATAGCATCAGTCTGAATAAATGTTATTCTTTCTTGGTAAATTATATATGTGCGGGTGTGGGTTTGGGTGTGTGTGGGTTGTCAATAACCCATCAATCATTTGTCATATAAATCGTTCAAAGTTTCACAACCAGGAGTATACTTTTAAAACGGAAACTTCTAGTGCTTCCTAATTCTTATTTGTATGGTGTGGGCGTCTTTTACATGATTTTCTGCAATAAGACAGAAATTTTGACTAAAGAATTTGGAAGCTTTGGGTAAATTATTGAATATTCTTCTCAATGGGAAATTATGATCCTTTCATGGTGGAATAGCTAAGGATTTGAGTCTTATAAAATTTGATATGATGAAATTGCCTTCTCACACACCATATGGTTGACGAGATTTTCGATAGGCATGGAATGCATGTACTCTAGTTTTACAAAAGCTGGATGAAAAGACCAGATTTTGTGGATAAGTGAAATGGTGTCTAATATGAGTTGTTAATTTCTTTGACATTTGATGGAAATTTACCAATTCCAGGGAAAATGAACAGCTTTCAAAATACGGAGATACTAAGTCAGCCAGGGGTATAATGCTCGTGGAGCTTAAAAAGTTGATCGAGGCAAATCCTCTTTTCGGGGATAAACTTCAATTTCCCAGCTTAAAGAACTCAAGGCTACGGACACTAATTAATCAGAGGTACATTAAGGGAAATATTATTTAATCTTACTATCATGTATAATGTGAACTTGTTTTGAACGTATTTTACGATCTTATGGAAATTATATTTACTATTTCAAGCTTGGTAGATTACATTTATTGTCTAATATTTTCGTATCTTATTTTATTGAAGGTTGTATTATGTACTCTTGCTTTCACAGCATTTGAGCTTCCACCTAATGGGGCAATTGGAACTAGAATATTGAGCTTCCACCTAAGAGTGTTAATCCTTTAATTTCTAAAAATGTTTGTTATTCAATGTAGCATAACTATGTTGAAGTTTTTTAATTAATAACTTGAACTTATATTGTTCAGCCTTATCTTAACTGTAATCTTAGGTGCTCTACACTTCCTTGTTTTGGCTTGTATGGTATTCGTACTGCTCTAAGAGGAGGAACTCTCATTAAGTCAATGAGCATACTATGATTTACTGACTTGTGGAACAAAGCTTATATTATTTCTTCATAAAATTAGGCTGTAGTCACATTATTTTCCCTATGTTCTGATTGATAAGTTTTATTTTTACTTTATGCTTAGTTTCATCTTATGCTCTCTTTTTCTTTTTGTATTTTCCTTATCTTTTTCCAATTTCACTAAAATAGAGTTGTATTTTGTTATAGGCACGTGGTCTATTGAAAAAGGGGTGTGAAGAAATACCGATAGAGCTGCTTAATAATATTGGAGTTCTTTATTTTGAAAGGGAAGAATATGAGGTTGGAAACTTCTTTATTGTTTGACTTGTATAAGAAGAATCAGTCTATTAAATGACTTGTAATATTTTTACAATTTGACAAAGATTTTTTTATAAGATATCTTCTATCTCTTCTTTATTTTCAGCTTGCTGATCAAGCTTTCAAAGAGGCTCTAGGTGATGGCATTTGGCTCAAGTTTATTGATACTAAAAATAAAAACCATCATGTTGATGACTCACATTCTGATCCTGCTAATAAGGTACAATTTAGGCTCTTCTCATGTTAGGAATTTAGTTTCATGGTGATTGTGTTTGGATGAGATGTAAACAACAATTACTGAAAATATACCATTAGTGTGATATCTACAATTCTTTAGATCTATTGATATATATATATATATATATATATATATATATATTTTTTATGTTTTATTTTATATTGTATTATGTTTGTTCAATAAATATTTGCAGCATTATTTAATTTTTTTTTAAATCTAAAAAGGCTATAGCGAAGGTCGGCGACCGTCACTATAGTACCCATACATTGGAGCCAAAAATCATATAGCGACGGTCGGGACCGTCGCTATTGATATGTATTAGCTGTCGGTAAAAACCTTCAAACACGTTTTTGGGTTGCTTTTTAGTTACGGTCCGACCGTCGGTATAGATATGTAAGACCGTCGCTATAGGTTTTAGCGACGGCAGCTAAGGCGAGGGTCAGCAACCGTCGTTATAGCCTATAGCGACGGTCTTTTAGCCTATAGCGAGGGTAGGCGACCGTCGCTATAAGTCGATTTTCTAGTAGCGCTTTTTGTTGACAGCATCGCACTCGTTCCCGCATATGATCTTCTACTCAACGCGTTCAGCTACCACGTTCGCTTTTTCAGGATGGTATTGTCGTAATCTTTCAACAGCTCAAGCCAACGTCGTTGTCAGCATGTTGAGTTTCTTTTGAGTGAAGAAATATTTAAGACTCTTATGATCCGTATAGATCTCCACTTTCTCCCCATACAGGTAGTGTCTCCAGATTTTCAACGTGAAAACGACAGCTGCCAACTCTAGATCGTGAGTATGATAATTCCTCTCATATTCTTTGAGTTGTCGTGAGGCATATGCTATGACTTTTCCATGTTGCATGAGAACAAATCCTAAACCTTTGCCTGACGCATCGCTGTAGATGACAAATCCCTCCGAACCAGATGATATTGTTAGAACAGGTGCTGAAATAAGTCTCCTCTTGAGCTCTTAG
The DNA here is from genome assembly GCA_020205555.1 of Panax stipuleanatus. Lineage (NCBI taxonomy): Eukaryota > Viridiplantae > Streptophyta > Magnoliopsida > Apiales > Araliaceae > Panax > Panax stipuleanatus. The sequence continues at coordinate 14,257,544 of CM035122.1, forward strand.
AAGCACTTCTCACATTCCTCGCTCCATTCGAATTTTGTATCTTTTTGAGTCAGTTGAGTTAATGGAGTAGCGTTTCGAAAAAATCCTTCCACAAATCTCCGATAATAACCAGCTAAGCCAGAAAGCTACGTATTTCGGTTACTGACTTAGGTTGCTCCCAAATTGGTATTGCTTCAATCTTCGCCGGGTCAACTGATATTCCATGTTTCGATACCACGTGCCCAAGGAATGCTACTTTCTCAATTCAGAACTTTTATTTTTTCAACTTGGCATATAGTTTGTTTTCCCGAAGCTTTTGGAGTATCAGCCTCAAGTGTTGCTCATGATCTTCACGACTTTTGGAGTAAATGAAGATGTCATCAATAAAGACAACCACAAAATGATCTAAATATTCCTTGAATATCTGGTTCATCATATCCATGAAGGCAACAGGAGCATTAGTCAATTAAAAATACATGACTAAGAATTCATAATGCCCGTATCGAGTTCTGAAGACCGTCTTTGGAATGTCATCAGTTTTAATCTTTAACTGATGATATCCATAACGAAGATCGATCTTTAAGAAGAATTTAGCACCTTGCAACTGGTCAAACAAGTCATCAATGCGAGGTAACGGATACATATTTTTGATGGTGACATGGTTTTACTCCCGATAGTCAATACAAAGTCACATACTCCCGTCTTTCTTCTTTACGAATAAAACAGGAGCACCCCAAGGCGATGTACTAGGACGTATAAAGTCGATGTCTAACAACTCCTATAGTTGGACCTTTAACTCCTGAAGTTCAATAGGAGCCATTCGATATGGGGTTTTGGAAATGGGTTTTGTGCCGGGTTAGAGGTCAATAAAATTCAACTTCACGTTCCAGGGGTAGGCCAGGAAGTTCTTCAGGAAATACATCAGGAAATTTATTAACAACAGAAATATCATTCAAATCTGATGTATTCTTGTTTAAATCGATGACATGGGCTAAGAAAGCTTGACATCCGTTTTTCAATAAACGAATAACTTTATGACTTGAAATGACAGTGATTGATTTTAGTGGTTTGGTTGCTTGAATTCTCATAACAGGTTGGTTAGAAATATGAAAGCTAACAACCTTACGAAAACAATCAATTTTAGCATGATGAGTGGTTAACCAGTCGATTCCTAAAATCACATCAAATGCAAGTATTTTCAAAGAGATGAGATCAACAAGTAATGTGAGGGTGCCAATTTCAATCAAGCAAGATTTGTAAACTGTGGATGTAATGAAGGTTTCTCCCAACGGAGTTTCAACAGATAAGTCAAAGTCTAATTTCTCAGGGGTCAAGTTTAAACGTTGAGTACAAGTAGGTGAAATAAAAGAATGGGTAGAACCGGTATCTAATGAGGTATAGATTTTGCAAGAGTTTATGATTAGCTTACCCGTGATAACTTCGTTCTGGTTCCTCGCTTTTTGGGTAGCACGAAAAAAGCTCTCCTCTGAACCAACGACTTTGACTTGTCTGGGATAGCCTTTGGTGTCACCATCCTAGCTGGACTTGACTTAGCTATAGGGCACACTCGAGCTATGTGACCCTCATTTCCGCAAGTGTAGCACACTGGTGTGCTGTCGCAGACAACCAAAAATAAACCTTACTGCGAACGATAATTATGTAGTAGTGCAAGTAAAAGTCGATCCCACATAGACTGATTAATCTATTTTTATATACTTTGTATTCCAAAAGAGGGGGATTTTTGATTGTTATTAATTAAAATAATCTAATGTGTAAAATACTGTAACGAATTAAATCAAGAGAACAAACCATGGGTTAAGTCAACTTCCACCTTAGAAACATACACTGATCATTGACTTAAGCATACACAATCAATACTTTGAATATTCATCGTTAGAATCACTTCCACGTCTTTCCTTAATTTTAGGTAGATAGAAACAAGCGATCTAAATAACACTAACTACTAAACAACTTCAGACAAGTGCTAAAGTTTAATCCAGTAGAAGCTTTAAGAATTAGAAAAACCGATGAAGCTAAACAACACAAGCACAAGCGATTGCATTTAATTTAGTTGAATATTCTTCTTAAAATATAATAATCTCGTGATCTGCAGTCAATTATTAATCTTAGTTGCTTCGCAAATTAGAGTGACCAAATAATTACGGATTCGATATCTAATTTAGCAGTAGATTTCAATGAATAATAAACTAGTGTGCACCTAACAATTAAACAAATCAATCATATAATTCAAGCACAGAAGAATAAACAATATTCACAATAATAATTGAACAATTATAATTAAATAGATCTCATAGTGTATTAATCCAAGGCTTCTGTCTCCTTAATCCAAGAACAAGAGTTAGTCGCACATGGCTATTGAAAATCACTAAGAAAAATTAGAGAGAAGAAGTATATTATTTAATACATGAGATGAGATATATCAAGGTGTCCCTATTTATATTAATAAAATAGCCCTTATCATAACCTCTTCGCTGCTCCATCCGAATTCAAGTCGCAAAAGGAGATTGGAAGCAGTTTTTCGCCTCCCCGCTGGGGCGGGTATTCTTGTGTAAATCCCCCGCTGGGGCGGAAACACCTACTGTCCGGACGCATGAATTTGCATGGATTAAAAGGTTGGCTTGCTAGGATTCTTTTAAGGCTGATTGACACTTCTGTCCCTCCAAGTTGCCACTCACTTTCAAAGTCGTCCCTAAAGTACCATTTTCGTCAGTTAGGTCCTTAAAGTGGCATTTTATTAGCGTTTCTGTTCCTTCAACCCATTTTAACCTAAACACGTCCCATTTTGACCTAAGTTTAACTCAACCCGACCCAGTTTGACCCAACCAAAATTTTTAATATTTTTAAATATAATAATATTTTTAAAATAAGTTTAAAATAATAATTATATTTAACATTTTAAAAAAATAATATTTAAAATATATTATTATTATTAAAATAATAATTATTTTAAAATAAAATAATTATTTTAAAAATAGTTATTTTTAATATTTAAAAATAAAATATTACTTTTTTAAAAAAATAAAAAATAAAAATTATATTTAATATTCTAAAATAAATATTTTTTATTTTTAATATTTTAAAAGTAAAAAATAATTTTGTAAATATTATTTTTAAAAATAATATTTACTTTTAAAATATTAAAAATAATATTTATTTTAGAATATTAAATATAATATTTATTTTAGAATATTAAAAATAATATTTTTTTTAACTTTTTTTAACTTTTTTAATAATTATTATATTTATTTTAATTTTAATTTTAATAATTATTATTTTTTTAATAAGTATTTCAGAATATTAAAATATTATTTTTCCTTCAAAAATAATAATTATTAAAATTAAAATTATTTTAATTTTTAAAATAATAATTATTAAGCTTATTTTAGTTTTTTAAAAAAATAATTATTAAGATTATTTTTATTTTTAAAATAATAATTATTAAGATTATTTTAATTTTTTTAATAATTATTAAATTATAGTTTTTTAATTTTTTTTAATAATTATTTTAGAATATTAAATATTATATTTTCCTCAAAAATAATAATTATTAAAAATATTTATTTTATAATATTAAAAATAATAATTATTTTAGAATATTAAAAGTAAATATTAAAAAATTAAAATAAATATAAATATAAATATAATAATTATTCAATTTTTTTTATAAAAAAACTAAGATAATTCTTATTTTTAATATTCTAAATAAAATATTATTTTTAATATTCTAAAATAAATATTATATTTAATATTCTAAAATAATTATGATTTTTAATATTCTAAAATAAATATTATTTTAATATTTTAAAAGTAAATATTATTTTTAAAAATTGTATTTACAAAAAAAATTTTACTTTTAAAATATTAAAAATAAAAATTATATATTTTAGAATATTAAATATAATTATTAATTTTTTTTATAAAAAACTAATATTTTATTTTTAAATATTAAAAATAACTATTTTTAAAATAATTATGTTTTTTAAAATATTAAAATAATTATTATTTTAATAATAATAATTTATTTTAAATAATTAAATATTATTTTTTTAAAATATTAAATATAATTATTATTTTAAACTTATTTTAAAAATACTATTATATTTTAAAATATTAAAATTTTGGGTTAGGTCAAACTGGGTTGAGTTGGGTTAAACTTGGTCAAAATGGGTCGGGTTTAGGTTAAAATGGGTTGAAGGAACAGAAACGCCAATAAAATGCCACTTTAAGAACCTAATTGACGAAAATGGTACTTTAGGGACGACTTTAAAAGTGGATGACAACTTAGAGGGATAGAAGTGCCAATCAGCCATTCTTTTAATTAAATTGCATATGCTAAGTTGGACCGTGAGCTGCTTCTCTTCCTTTGTCAGCTGACTTCGTGGGCCCTCATCATGAACCTCTCCTTTAATTGTTTTGCTTATTTCGTAAGCCCGCAAGCTGCTCCCCTTTAAATGTTATTTGCGAGCTGCTTAGCCTTTGATTTCCCAAACCGTGGCCCATATGATTACCATTAATTTTGTGAGCTTCTCATTCCATTCATTTGCAAGCTGGGCTTATTTGTGAACTGCCCCAATTCATTAAAGGAACAATTACATATTCTAGTACATTTTTAAAAATAATTACAACAACAGTACATAGATAAAATAATTATAAAAGTAATACATTTTCTCATATTTATTTACAAAATTAATGCAATTAGTATTCCTTTAATTTAGGTGGGTCAATCGACATTCTCCGTCTCTCGCAACGGCCTTATCCTCAATCTCTCTCTCGCCATTCTCTATCTCTCATAGTTCTCTCTTGAGAAAATTGTGTTATGAATCTTATGATTTTGATTGATTAGTTTCATATTTCTTTCTCTCGAAAAAATTGTGTTATGAATCTCGCAGTTCTCTCGCCATCTATTGTTGATTCTGTTTCAACTCTTTTCAAATCTCTAATGGATTTTGCTCAAGGGAATACAAATGTTGAAATTGAAGAAAATGAGGAAGAGGAGTACGATATTGCAGCCAAAGCTTTGTTGAATTGTGGGTCTGAAAAAAATCCAAGTGTTGGAGATTAGTTTTTGTTGCATGTCATTATCGGCAGCCAAAGCCAAAGCTTCATCCAAGATTTGTAGAGATTAGTTTTTGTTGCATGTCATTATCGACAGGCTGGCTTTCTGTTACATTGTTGATAATTTTTAAATGATCCCCATATTCCACATATTCCTTCTTTAGCAGAGATGTCGCGATGCATCCTTATGTAGCCCTTCTCTCCCCATTCAGCTCCCCATGATGAATTCTTCACTGTCCAGTATTTGGTTCCGTATTTGGCTATTCCATAGCCCACAACTGCAACGCCATGATCTAGATCTGTTCCGCATTCTCCATTAAATACTCCCTTTCATCCCGTATTCAACAGGTTTTTAGCATGAATAAGTGTAGAAAATATGAATTTTTTGGGAATGCCAATACATTGTAGAGTCTGAAATTTTGGGTTGGAAGGTAACCAAACCTTCATATCAAGGTAACCAAATTTTCATACCAAGGTAACCAGTTGGTAGCCAAACTTTCATACCAAGGTAACCAAACCTTCATACCAAGGTAACCAGTTGGTAGCCAAACCTTCATATCAAGGTAACCAATTCAGTTTTATTAGGTTACCTTCATAGTGCAGTTGGTAACCAAACCTTCATACCAAGGTAACCCATCCACATCCACACTTGCAGTTTTTTCATAGTGCAGTTGGTAACCAAACCTTCATACAAAGGTAACCAAACCTTCATACTAAGGTAACCAATCTACCTCCACACATGTAGTTTTTTCATAGTGCAGTTGGTAGCCAAACCTTCATATCAAGGTAACCAATTCATACCAAGGTAACCAGTTGGTAACCAAACCTTCATACCAAGGTAACCAATTCATACCAAGGTAACCAGTTAGTAACCAAACTTTCATACTAAGATAACCAAACCTTCATATCAAGGTAACCAATCCACCTTCACACCTGCAGTTTTTTCATAATGCAGTTGGTAACCAAACCTTCATACCAAGGTAACCAAACCTTCATGCCAAGGTAACCAAACCACCTCCACACCCACAGTTTTTTTATAATGCAGTTGGTAACCAAACTTTCATACTAAGGTAACTAAACCTTCATACCAAGGTAACCAAACCTGCAGTTTTTTTATAGTGCAGTTGGTAACCAAGTCTTCGTACAAAGAATTTATCAGATAGATTTTAACCTGGCTATGGTGAGTAATTCTTCTATTCTTGGAAATTTACCTTGTTTTTAGATTTTTTAGTAGTGTTATACTTTTGTTGAAGTTAAATGAAACATAATCTGACAGTTCTTATTTTGCTTTTCGTGTGCAAGCTTAATATTCGCAGCGGAGATTCGCGACGGCGGAGGAGGAAGGTGATCAGAAAGGAAGATGACGAGAAAAAAAAAATTCACGGCAGACTAGGGAGGAAGATGACGAGAATTCGTGGCGGACGAGGGAAGAAGATGACGAAAAAATATTTTTTTGTTTTTCATGCTTTTGATTTGAATTTTGAATTTGTTTTTATTGTTAGATTTCAAAATTTTGAATTTGAATTATTAATTATGCCAGCCATGATTTTAGGTTTCCTTATTAATGTGAAATTGAATGGTTTGAGTCTATTGTGTTATTTTTATAATTATTTTATTGATGTACTAATGTTATAATTACTTTCTAATTATTGTATATTACTGTAAAGGACCCTTCATTAAATCCCTGACCCACTTCTTTCATTCCTTCGCAAGTTTGCATGCACGTGGCCCCCATCTTACAATTGGAATTCATCTTTGCAAACTTGCTAATTTTGTGGGCCCATGTAATAATCATTTGCTGATTTGCTATGATTAACCTGCTACCAATTTCGTGAGGTGCTCATTTGTATACTTCAATTCATGTGCATGGCCCACTTTGGCTAGCATGATATTTGCATGGCTCATGTAATTAAAAACCCATTTGATTGGTATGGTGAAAATACATCATCTATTGCCCCTTTTGCATTCATTTTACTTTTTTGGTTCAATTGTACCTAAAATAAAAATATAAGAACAATGAATATATTTAGGTACAAAATAAATATAAAAGATTAAGTATTAAAGGAATAAAATATAACATATTTCATCCTTATCAAATTCCCCCACACTTATCTTTTGCTCGTCCTCGGGCAAAATAAAACTAAACTATAACACAAAAAAATCAACTAAACAAATATGCCAAACTTGAGCCACGAGTCAATACGAACTTCAACATTGACCTCAAAGATTTAAAACAATAACTCTTGGAAACTTCAAAACAATGTATTATCCGAACCCAACTTTACTTATCAATCTTACTTTATTTTCAATCCCTTGTGCGTGTGTGAATCCACCTGTATCAAACTAGTAGGCTACAAAAAAACTCATGAAATTGAAGCCTTAAAGGAGAAAGATAAACTCAACCATTTGTTTTCTCACAAATCTCAGTTAAACCAACAGATAACATCAAAGGATCAAAAGACTTTTCTTTCTTTCTCTTTTTTTTTCCTTTGGTAAATGCATTTTATACTCTATCTTACCCGCGAGTGCGTTTTACGCTCCATCTCGCATGTCATGTGTTTATGAGTGAGTGCGTTTTACGCTCCATATCATCCCACCACATGAATCATTTCTTTTCTCTTTTAATTTTTTTTTCTTTTCAATCTTGCAAACTTCGCCTAAATCATTTCCTTTTTTTTAAACAATACCTCATATCAACTTCAAGTGGTAATCAAACAATTGAGAGAGTTCAAAATTTCTTCCCTAGACGTTCAATCAGATAAATTTCTTCTAAGTCAAAACTGGTTCGAATGGACATGTGCTCAATAATTAATGGTCTCAAACAAAGTAGTGATCAACAAAGAAAATCAAATTTAGATTACCCAATGTCTATCAGTCCTCCCAGAAGTTATCATAAAGAAATCAAAATTTTATCATTGGTCAAAAATCAAAATCAAAATCAACTTATCGTTCAAGAGAGATATCCTAAAATTATCTCATTTTTGTAGGAAACACGATTGTACTTAGCATGTGCAACAAGCCTTTAAACCCCAAGGTTACCCCAAGTGGACGAGTTTTGTCTCGTGAGGGTTTGCAGTGAATATACCCACAAAATTCAAAATACTAAAAAATAAAAAAATAAAAAATTTGAAAAATATATAAATGCTTCCCCCCACACTTAAAACTTACATTGTCCCCAATGTAAACTAAAATGCAAAGAAAAGTAGAGAGATACTCCCCTATGGGTTGCCTCCCATGCAGCGCCTTTGTTTATGGTCGTTAGCTCGACCCAACATCTCCTTTGAGTGAATTCGTGTAGACCGGATCTTTCAAGGTCCACATTCTCCATTTTTTTCTCACGGAAACCCTCATAGAGATATGCAGTCGACTAGGAAGAGGCTTCAAATTTGGAATTGGTGCCTGCAAAACAGAGGGTAAAGACTTCTCGTTAGAAATCGACACTTTAGCATAAAATCTGTTACCTGTTTTCGGATCGTCAGACAAAGCTGTTCTAGTTGCTTGCAACTCGGTGCTCCAGGTCAAATTCGCACTTGCTTCATCAATGTTCTTACTCAGTGCACTTTCCAATTTATCCTTACCATCAAGTTCAAAAATTTCCTGTGCTAAAGGGTCAATCACATCAACTGAATAAACAGATTTATCATCAGTGGGATATTGCATAGCATCATAAATATTAAATTTAACAATTTCGCTATCAAATTCCATTGAAAGTGTACCACTATGAACATTTATTTTAGTCTTTGATGTCTTTAAAAATGGTCTTCCTAACAAAATTGGAGCATTTTGGTCACCGTTTTCCATTTCAAGCACATAAAAATCAGTAGGAAAGATCAAATTATTGACTTGCACAAGGACATCCTCAACTACACCTCTAGGATAAACATTAGATCTGTCAGCCAGCTGTATTACAATACCAATTTTATTCAAAGGTTCAACTGATAGATTAGCATATATAGAATATGGCATGACATTTATCGAGGCTCCTAAATCTAACATGCCTTTTTCAATTCTCGTGCTACCTATCGTGCATGGAATAGTGAACATACCCAGATCTTGGCACTTAGTAGGTAGCTTTCTTTGAATGACTGCTGAAACATTTTCCCATACCCTTACCTTTTCATATTTTTTCATTTCCTGTTTCCTCTTGTGTGCACATAGTTCTTTCAAAAATTTAGTATAACGAGGTACTTGTTTGATAGCATCTAACAATGGAATATTTACCTCGCATTTACGAAAAGTTTCGTACAAGTCTGAATTTTTCTCGTATTTTCTATTTTTTGTTAAAGCAAGAGGGAAAGAAGGTAGCGATTTATATTCAGAGAGAGGAGGAAATTTACGCTTAGGTGCATCCTTGTCATTCAAAACACTAATGTCTGCTTCTTTACTTTTCTCATCTGCATTGTCTTGCTCTTGTGATGTAGGCACTGTCTTTTCTGGAGTTGATATCTCTTTACCATTCCTCAAAGTGATTGCACTTACGTTTTCTTTTGTATTCACCACTATTTGAGAAGGTAATTTTCCAGAGCTTTGTGCCTCCAATCGATTGATTTCAGTTGCCATTTGTCCCACTTGCGTACCCAAATTATGAATACTTGCCCTCGTTTCCTGTTGAAAATTTAAAGTGTTAGTGGCAAGTGTTTTAACAATATCTTCTAAAGATATACTATAGTGAGGAGATTGGGCCTGGTGTTGTCTGTTTGGATACGATGGTTTGTACTGCTGCTGATTTAAAAAAGTTTGAGGTGCTGGTTGACTTGCTTGTGGATTCCCGTAGCTAAAGTTAGGATGATCCCTCCATCCAGGATTATACGTATTCGAATAGGGATCATATTTCCTTTGTGGTTGCCCAAGAAATCCTCCTACTGAATTTGCATGTTCAACAGATTCCTCTTGAAGAGTTGGGAATGCATCTGTCGGATGTCCTACTACCGCACAAATCCCGCAAGCTTTTACCTGCTGTGTGTTACCTGCACCCATTTGACGAACAAGAGAAGTTAAACTAGCAAGTTGTTGTTCAATAACAGAAATTTGTACCTCACTAGTATTTCTAGGTGCAGAATCAAGTCTAGTGCCAAATTGCTGAGAATTGGCTGCCATATTTGCAATTAGATTTCTTGCAGCCTCGGGAGTCTTATCCACCAACGCTCCGCCACTAGCAGCGTCAATCATACTTCTGTCTATACAACTGAGACCTTAATAGAAATATTGGATGAGCAACTGATCACTGATTTGGTGATGAGGGCAACTAGCACACAATCTTTTGAAGCGTTCCCAATACTCATGTAGGGATTCTCCGTTGTTCTGCCTCACACCGCAAATTGACTTTCTAATGTTTGCCGCCCTTGAAGCTGGAAAATATTTCTCTAAAAAGAGTCTTTTGATCTCTTCCCATGTGGTGATACTTCTAGGAGGGTAGATAGTAAAGCCAATCCTTCGCTGAATCTTTCAGAGAAAAGGGGAAGGCTCTTAGCTTGATCTGTTCTTCGGTTACTCCGGTAGGTTTCATACTCGTGCATACCACATGGAATTCCTTCAAGTGTTTAGTGGGGATCTTCACTTGCCAAACCATGAAAAGAAGGTAGAAGATGTATCAGTCCAGATTTTAATTCAAAATGAGTATTAGTATCAAGATTAGAAAAAGTTATGCATAAGGGTTGTTGGTTCAAATCAGGAGCCGAAAGCTCTTTCAGCGTTCGATTTGCTGCCATGGCTTCCTTTTCTTCACGAATTTTCTGAGCTTCCTTCCTTAATCTGTGACTAGTTCTCTCTATCTCTGGATCACACTTTAAATCACCTTGATTAGTAGATCGAGTTTTGGGCATAAACAATCAATGGAATTCAAATTACTAATAAAAAAAAACAAAATAAAAGGAGGATCACAAAAATATAAAAATAAACTAAAATCAGTCCCCGGTAACGGCGCCAAAATTTGGTGTGCTGTCGCAGACAACAAAAAATAAACCTTACTGCGAACGATAATTATGTAGTAGTGCAAGTAAGAGTCGATCCCACATAGACTAATTAATCTATTTTTATATACTTTGTATTCCAAAAGAGGGGAAATTTTTGATTGTTATTAATTAAAATAATCTAATGTGTAAAATACTGTAACGAATTAAATCAAGAGAACAAACCTTGGGTTAAGTCAACTTTCACCTTAGAAACATACACTGATCATTGACTCAAGCATACACAATCAATACTTTGAATATTTATCGTTAGAATCACTTCCATGTCTTTCCTTAGTTTTAGTTAGATAGAAACAAGCGATCTAAATAACACTAACTACTAAACAACTTCAGACAAGCGCTCAAAGTTTAATCCAGTAGAAGCTTTAAGAATTAAAAAAATCGATGAAGCTAAACAACACAAGCACAAGCGGTTGCATTTAATTTTGTTGAATATTCTTCCTAAGATAAAATAATCTCGTGATCTGTAGTCAATTATTAATCTTAGTTGCTTCGCAAATTAGAGTGACCAAACAATTACGGATTCGATATCTAATTTAGCAGTAGATTTCAATGAATAATAAACTAGTGTGCACCTAGCAATTAAACAAATCAATCATATAATTCAAGCATAGAAGAATAAACAATACTCACAATAATAATTGAATAATTATAATTAAATAGATCTCACTGTGTATTAATCCAAGGCTTCCGTCTCCTTAATCCAAGAACAAGAGTTAGTCGCACATGGCTATTGAAAATCACCAAGAAAAATTAGAGAGAAGAAGTATATTATTTAATACATGAGATGAGATATATCAAGGTGTCCCTATTTATATTAATAAAATAGCCCTTATCATGCCCTCTTCGCTGCTCCATCCGAATTCAAGTCGCAAAAGCAGATTGCAGCAGTTTTTCGCCTCCCCGCTGGGACGGGTATTCCTGTGTAAATCCCCCGCTGGGGTGGAAACACCTACTGCCCGGACGCATGAATTCGCAAGGATTAAAAGGCTGTCTTGCTAGGATTCTTTTAATTGAATTGCATATGCTAAGTTGGACCGTGAGCTGCTTCTCTTCCTTTGTCAGCTGACTTCGTGGGCCCCCATCATGAAACTCTCCTTTAATTATTTTGCTCATTTTGTAAGCTCGCAAGCTGCTCCCCTTTACATGTTATTCGCGAGCTGCTTAGCCTTTGATTTCCCAAACTGTGGCCTATATGATTACCATTAATTTTATGAGCTTCTCATTCCATTCATTTGCAAGCTGGGCTTATTTGTGAACTGATCCAATTCATTAAATCCCTGACCCACTTCTTTCATTCCTTTGCAAGTTTGCATGCACGTGGCCCCCATCTTACAATTTGGAATTCATCTTTGCAAACTTGCTAATTTCGTGGGCTCATGTAATAATCATTTGCTGATTTGCTAGGATTAACCTGCTGCCAAATTCGTGAGGTGCTCATTTGTATACTTCAATTCATGTGCAAGGCCCACTTTGGCTAGCATGATATTTGCATGGCTCATGTAATTAAAAACCCACTTGATTGGTATGCTGAAAATACATCTTTTCTTGCCCCTTTGCATTCATTTTACTTTCTTGGTTCAATTGTACCTAAAATAAAAATATAAGAACAATGAATGTATTTAGATACAAAATAAATATAAAAGATTAAGTATTAAAGGAATAAAAAATAACATATTTCATCCTTATCACACACCTTGGATTGTTGTGTGCAGTTTGGACTGATGTATCTCTCTTGTCCGCATTTGTAACATATGACCGGTGGTCGTTCCCCTCCCCTAGAAAAGGTTGCTGGTGCTGGGGTGCTGCTGCCGATGTCTTTTCGTCGTCATTGTTGAATCTTCTCTTTTTGAAATTTCCATCTGACTCACTTCTTCTATTATCTTGGACATGATTACCACCGAAGTGGTTACCATTTATGGCATAATAATTTCCTCCACGTTGGTTATCATTGCTCCGAAGACTGTTGCCACCGGTACGACTATGGTTGTTGTCCTTTGGTTGAACAGTCTCATTATCTCGCTCCAATAATTGAGCCCTATTCACAACATCTGAATACAAACAAAGTTTATGAGAAATGAGGTATTGACGAATTTTAGGTTTCAAACCTCTCAAAAACATTCGTGTCATTCGTTCCTCATTATCCACCAAATGGGATGCAAACAGGGATAATTCCGCAAACTTGGCCTCGTATTGTGATACAGTTATATTGTTCTATTCTATTTTGATGAATTCCACCTCCTTCATATGACGAATACTTTCTGGAAAGTATTTGTCGTTGAAAATTTCCTGAAACTTCTCGTAAGACATCTTAAGTGCGGAAAGATGAGTACGTTTCACATATTCCCACCAGTAATCTGCCTCTCCACGCAACATAAAGGTGGCGAAAAGGACCTTTTGCTCCTCTGTGCATCCCAGAACATCAAATATTTTGGTGATCTGCTTAATCCAAGCTTCTGACTTGAGTGGCTCTAACTTTCCCAAAAACTCTAGCGGTCCCAACTCCTTGAATTGCTTAGCAGTGACCAGCTGTGAGTTACCATTATTTTCACCTACATTTTGAACAGGAGTCTCTCTCGTCTAGTTTTGCATGAATTGTAGAAAGCTCCTAAACACCCCATCGTTCATCATTTGGTCGGTGGTGTTGTTTACAGAAGGATTAATGCCTTCCTGAGACACATTATCCTAGTTATTGATTGTTGGTGTCTCAATGGTCTCATATGCTCCATTGCTTATCTCTCGATTTTCAGATGTCATTCTCAAATTCTTCCATAAAACAAGGGTTAATTAAAGAAATTGACATGTCACATATTATCCCTATTTTTCGACCGACCAATTAAATAACCAATAAGCTTAGGTAGGACATACTAGCAAAGGTTTTACTCGTCTCTCCCCTCCTAGTTCTAATCCCAGATCTCCGCCAGAGATCAGATCCCTAAGCTCTGATACCAACTGTGACGCCCCCAAAATAGGTCCACATAACCCATTCTAAGTCGCTAAATACATGGTACATAATTCAAATACAAATCTTTTTATATCAAATTGTCGTGCAAAATACGACCACACAAACTATGAGCTTCAATACAGATATTACGTCATATATAATACGAAAATATCAACGCTCAAATTAAGTCCTCATTACAATTATTAGCACACTATTTTACAAAATAGTGAGGACTACTATATCACTATCTCGGACCATCACTCCATTCACCGGCTAGTCCCAGCTATATTTTCATTTTCTGAAGAGAAAAATGAAAGAAAATAGTGAGCTCAACTAGCCCAGGAAAGAATATTATGACTAAGATAATGAAGAATAAATTATCGTTAACCTTCAACCATAATAAATTAGATGAAATATGATGGACAACAAGTTTTAGATCAACAACTGCAGCTGAAATAGCAATCCATTAGAAGAGTCAAGTAGAGCATGATGTCTACTATCTTCTATGATTTAAAAGTCCATCATCAATATTTTATTCCTGTAAACATCAATCAATAAATATTTCAAATTAATAATTTATCTTTGCACTACGGGCCAAAAATATTCATTTGTATCACTAGTGGTCATGATCATGTCAAACACATGTCCATCTTTGCACTACGGGCCAAAGATATTTATCAATAAACAGTTCATCTTTGCATACGGGCCAAAGATATTCATCAATCAACTGTTCATCTTTGCACTACGGGCCAAAGATAATTTTTATCACAATTTAAGACTGAGGAAGATGAAAATTGATATAAAGAACGAATTAAGTGAGATCAAGGACAAATATTAGAGATTTGTAATTTAATTTATCCAAGTTCAAGAATGGTCAAATTGTCAACATAATAATCAATTGTGGAGCAAAATTCAAAAATGATATTCATATATCAAAAATAATTTGAACAGAAAAGAAACCAATTTTATCGTGAGTAGTGCCCCATGAATAGTACTGTATAAATAGTACCCCGTATAAATAGTACCCCGATATGAAAATATTAAAATTTGATAAGAAAGTTCAGAACAATATTCCAGTGAAATGATATAAATGAAGTGCAAACCTTAAGAAATTTCTAATCATTTCAATATTTATAGAAGCAATACTTACCATAGTAAGTTAAATTTAGGAATATGAAACGAAATAATATTACTTACATACTATATAGTATGGAAGAAAATAATATTCCTTACGAATATTGAACGAAAACAACTTCCTTTACAAGAAAATAATATCCTTTACCTTAATAGGAAAGTAGTTCAGACTAGAATAACGAAGATTAGCACTGTTATCCACACTCAAAATATCCTTATACTAAAAAAAAATACTCACAATATCGTAGTATAAATGCTTGTGTTTTTTTGGTGTGTTTAGAATGAAGGAGTGGCCTCCTTTTTATAATGCATCTCGGAGGAAAATTTAAGCAATCCTACCTAATTTCTCTGTCTACTTTCATGCCTTTTATTGGCTGAGGGCCCACTAATTTGGAAAGCATCACTTAATTTGCAGGAGAAGGTTTTGTGGAGTGCACGAAAGTTTTTTTTGAAAAAAAGAACTCAAACTCAATTTGTTAACTTCCTCCCTATTTACTCACATGCCAGGAAACTATACATATTAATATAATAATATTACTATTTAAAAAAAATTATAAATTATACTATTATATTATCACATTATACTATTATAATGTAATATTATAGTAATATATTTAAATGAATATTTTATCGGAGAAGATAATTATAGTTTCATAGAAAAACATATGTCAAACTCTCAACAAATATCTAATGCTAAATTCCTCCATTTATAAAATTGAACTAATATTTACCATTAATTATCATATTTTTATTCATCAATTGTTATTCACAATTAATATTACAGAATCACAATATTGACAACCAGGTCATTTCCAGGAAAGATGGGGCTTTCCGATAAGGATTTATCTTTATTGTTGCGCAATTATATAACCTAACCCCTTTTCTTGATAGAACTTTCTAGACATTGCCAATAATGTTATCTAATAATATCATATCAATAATACGAGTTACTGTGTTGTGGCAATTATTGATTTGATAATATAAAAATACTATGCAATTATCATTGTAGCAATTATTGAATAAAATACCGAGTGACTTCTTACGTAAGCATCAATAATCAGAGATACTGTGCAATACCGTGTGCTACTGTGCAACAACGAGTATTGTTGTACTTTTATCACCGAGTATTTCAACAGTTAACGGTAAAAGTTCCGCCGTTAATTTTTAGAAAACTTATTTTTGTCGTTTTTTTCATTCGACAGATATTCTTTTATGGGGGCCATCAATGATTACGCCGTGATACGAATATTTTCCGACAAAAAGAATATTCTTCGAGCAAACGAATATTCCTCGAATATTTTATGACAACTTACTTACTTTGAAAATTTTGCACATATCTCCCCTAACTATCACATTTATCAAATCCATATGATAAGTAGGTTTTTAACCTACTTAATAGGTATTTCTTAGCTTGTTATATTGCATTTACTTAAGTATACATTGTACTTTTCATGTGTTTTGTGTAATGTGCAGGAATGGAGAGTGTTTGGACAAAAGAGGATAAAAATGGCAATTTTGGCATTGTTGACTGACTGGTACGGGGCGCGCTTGCAATTACAAAGGAACCGGCGCGGGCCGCGCCGCATAAAGATCTTGAGTCCCTGCTAGACCAGCGTGGGTCACGCCGGACGGACGGGCTGACCAGTTTTTAAATGTTTTAATTGCAAAGTTGATTAGGATGAAAATTGTGGTCTTGCCTTATTAGACTAGGGTTTTGTTAGTCTTATTAGACTAGGGTTTTGTTAGTCTATAAATATCAGTTGTTCTGCTGAGTTTAGATATCGGTGGATCATATAATTTTATTCTTTCATCTTGGAGGCTATCGTCAAGGCATGTCAGGCTAATTCACTTATTCAATTCTGAAGGGATATTGAACCTGATTAGCAGTTTATGGTTTGATGAAAGTTTATAATATTTATTCTTTCATCTTAGATTTATTCTGATTATCTACATGAACTTTCATATATGTTATCCAATTGATTGATTTGGTTTCTACAGGATTAAATTAATGAATTGATTACATCTGCTAGATTAAGACAGATTTTAAGCAAACGAAGTGTGTCTAATCCACGTAGTGATTAACAGTATTTTATTGTGGACAAGCTTTGAAATATTGTTAAGATATTCAGAAGATAAGTTAAATAATTCCTGATTGTATAATTATTGCTTGGAATAATCTAATTCTCATGCTTAATGCTTCTATCATATTAAATCTAGGCTGATTGTTCTAGGTTGTATGTTAGTTAGAATCTCTTGTTGGCGATCGTCGCATTAGATCTACACTTAAGGAGAATTTCGGATAATTTGCGATCGCAGTTATCTAGGGTTATTAATCTCAGTGGAAGATAAATAGTATATTGACTTGATTAAATCATAATTGTGAAAAGGGGATACTGAACTGAAGAATTGAACTCTTTTACTTATTGATATTTTCTTCTTAAATTCACTTTTGTTTATTAAATTATTTTCAAACAAAACCCCCCCAATTCATTGGATTCATTGGATAATTAAAATACAATTCACTCTCTGTGGGATCGATCCTTGCTTATCGCTATACTGATTCTTGAATTAGTAGAACCTTAGTAAGGTAAATTTAGAAGTGCTAGACGACAGCTACCAAATTTTGGCGCCATTGTCGGGGAGTGTTATTTGATTTTATTTATTCGATTATTTTCAATATTTTTTTATTTTATTTTATGCCTCGATCCTCTCACTCTCTTGATTTGAAATTTGATCCAGAACTAGAGAGAACCGCACGAAGTCTTAGGACGGAAGCACGAAAAAACCAAGGTTCACTTGCAGATTCCGAAGACGCTCCATCACCGGGCCTCAACATCGCACTCACACTACTTTTGGACCAATCTTCTTCAAGCGAATTAGAAGAGGAAATGGAGGTGCTAAATAACAGGACTTTAAAGGAGTTGTCAACTCCTAATCTTACTCAACAACCTCTTTGTATTGAATATCCTGCTTTAAATGTTTCGTTTGAACTAAAATCTGGACTAATTCACCTTTTGCCTACTTTTCGTGGTCTTACAGGTGATGATCCGTACAAACATTTGCAGGAATTTCATATTGTGTGCTCCACCATGAAGCCACACAATATCACGGAGGATCAGATTAAGCTGAGAGCTTTCGCATTCTCACTAGGAGACTTAGCAAAAGACTGGTTGTTTTATCTCCCTGCGGGATCAATTCAATCATGGAACGATATGAAAAGGCTATTTTTGGAAAAGTATTTTCCTGCTTCAAGAGTAGCCAACATCAGGAAGGATATTTGCGGAGTCCGACAATTCAATGGTGAAACACTGTATGAGTACTGGGAGAGATTCAAGAAACTTTGCTCCAGCTGTCCACCTCACCAGATCGACAATCACCACCTCATCATCTACTTTTATGAAGGACTCTTACCAATGGATAGGAGTATGATCGACACTGCGAGTGGAGGTACATTAGTGGACAAAACACCGGAGGAGGCTAAGAACTTGATTGTCAACATGGCCGCCAATCACAACAGTATGGAACAAGTAATACTAATCTATCCCAAAGAGTAAGTGAGGTGAGCACAACTAATGTAGAGCAATAAATTTCTGACTTAACTGCTTTGGTGAAATAATTAGCTACAGGTAACGCACCGATTGCACAAGCTTGCCAAATCTGTTTAATGGCGGGGCACCCTACAGATGCATGCCCGACATTGCAAGAGGAGGATACTACACAACAAGCTAATGCAGTGGGGAATTACCAAGCATAGCCGCAGAGGAAATATGATCCTTTCTCCAACACATACAATCCAGGTTAGAAGGATCATCCTAACTTCAGTTATGGGGGTGCTAGGCCACAGGCGCAAGGGTTCTACCCAGTTAAACCACATTTTCAGCTAAATTAGCCACCCCAGACAAGCAGCACCGGCCAATCCTGGAACGTCCTTAGAAGACATGTTCAAGGCATTCATGCAACAGACACAACAATTCCAAAACGAGACGAAAGTCTTCCATCCACAGCTTGGAGAGTCAGATGAGCCAATTAGCCACTACTGTAGGATGGTTGGACTCTTAAGGTTTCGGGAAGCTTCCATCACAGACTGTTGTCAATCTAAAGCAGAATGCCAGTGCTATAACATTGCGAAGTGGAAAACAGATGGATACACCAAAGGCTACAGTTGAGTATGAAAAAGAGCAAGAAACGGAGGCACCGGTAATACCTAAGGAACACCCTAAACCTCCTTGTCAAACAGATATTCCTCTTCCTTTTCCTCATAGAAATTCTAGAAATTCAAAGAAAAACGAACAAGAAAAGGAAATTCTAGAGACTTTTAGGAAAGTAGAAGTGAATATCCCATTAATAGATGCTATTAAACAAGTGGCACGGTATGCTAAATTTTAAAAGAATTGTGCACTAATAAATAAAAATTGGAAAACGATGAGAAAGTCACCGTAGGGGAAAATGTATCAGCTGTTTTATAAAGAAAAATGCCACCTAAATGTAAAGATCCAGGCATGTTTACGATCCCATGTAAGATAGGAAACACTAGGTTTGAAAAGGCCATGCTAGACTTAGGAGCTTCAATAAATGTGATGCCATTATCTGTTTATAAGTCTCTGAATCTTGGACCTTTGAAACATACTGGTGTTATTATTTAATTGGCTGATCGTACTAACACCTACCCCCGAGGGGTAGTCGAAGATGTCTTGGTGCAGGTGAACGAACTAATCTTTCCCGCAGATTTTTACATCGTGGATATGGAAAATGATACTTCCCCGAACCCATCACACATCCTAATAGGAAGACCATTCCTAAAGACAACAAGACTATGATCGATGTTCACAACGGGACCTTGACAATGGAATTTGATGGCGAGAAGATCCAATTCAACATACATGATTCCATGAGGTGCCCTAGTGATATCTGTCAAGTTTATGCTATTGATGTGTGTGATTCGTTAGTGTAGAAAACTTTTGAACAGATCCAAAGAGATAGTTTGGAGGTTGCTATTTCTAGCAATTTGAACATAGACGGGACATATGAATTTGAGGTTAGTCAGGAATTGATGGAAACTGTGGCTGCATTACATTCATTACCTAAACTCACAGAGAAGCGTGCAGTTCAATTAATTCACCTACTTGTAACTCACCAAAAGCTATTACCATATATGGAGCAAGCTCCAACACTTGAATTAAAATAATTATCAGCACATTTAAAATATGCATATTTAGGGGCTAATGAAACTTTACTTGTGATAATTGCTAGTAATCTAACCAAAGTGCAGGAGAAAAAGTTATTGAGAGTCCTTAGGGACCACATCATAGTATTTGGTTGGACGATAGCAGACATCAAGGGTATTAGTCCCACTATGTGCATGCACCGAATTTTGTTAGAGGAAGGAGCTAAACCAACTAGAGATGCACAGAGACGACTGAATCCACCAATGATGGAGGTATTTAAGAAAGAGGTAATGAAATTGCTTGATGTAGAGGTCATCTACCCCATCTCCAATAGTCAATAGGTAAGTCCAGTGTTGGTAGTTCAAAAGAAATCAGGTATCACGGTTATCAAGAATGACAATAATGAATTAGTGCCTACAAGGATGCAGACAGGTTGGATAGTGTGTATAGATTATAGAAGATTGAATGCTGCAACTCGAAAAGATCACTTTCCTTTGCCTTTTATTGATCAAATGTTAGAACGTTTAGCTGAGCATTCTCATTATTGCTTCTTAGATGGTTTTTCATGTTACAACCAGATTGTGATCGCCCCAGAAGACCAGGAAAAAACCACATTCACATGTCCTTTCGGCACCTTTGCTTATTGCTGGATAACCTTTGGACTATGTAATGCCCAGGTACTTTTCAACGATGCATGGTGAGTATCTTTTCAGATCTTTTAGAAGAATGCATTGAAGTCTTTATGGATGATTTCACAGTTCATGGTGACTCATTAGATGATTGTTTAGATAATTTGACACGTGTACTGGACAGATGCTTAGAAACAAATCTTGTGTTAAATTGGGAAAAATGTCATTTTATTGTAGAACAAGGGATAGTACTTGGACATGTAGTGTCAGTCAATGGTTTAGAAGTTGATAAAGCTAAGATTGATACTATATCTGCATTGCCTTATCCCGTCAGCGTACGAGAGATACGATCTTTTCTTGGACATGCAGGCTTTTATCGCAGGTTTATCAAGGATTTCACTAAGATAGCATTGCTCTTATGCAAGTTGCTACAGAAAGATGAGGAGTTCTAGTTCAATAATGAATACAAGGTGGCCTTTGATACATTAAAGAAATTATTGACGTCAGCCCCCATCATTCAACCACCAAATTGGAACATACCTTTTGAGATAATGTGTGATGCAAGCAACTATGCTGTCGGCGCCGTCTTGGGTCAAAGGATTGACAAAACTATCCATGCAGTTTACTACGCTTCAAGAACTTTGAACACGACTCAGATAAACTATTCCACAACAGAAAAAGAACTCTTATCTGTTGTATTTGCTTTAGATAAATTCAGAGCTTATTTACTCGGTACTAAAGTAATAGTTTATTTTGATCATGCTGCTCTCAAGTATCTACTGACCAAGAAGGAATCCAAACCTCGAATCATAAGGTGGATCTTGCTATTGCAAGAATTCGACTTGGAGATCAAAGATAAAAAGGGTGCGGATTACTTGGTGGCGGATCACTTGAGCAGAATCATTAAGGAAGAGGAAGCACTACCATTACACGACATGTTTCCAGACGAGCATCTTTTGTCCATGGAAAATACAATTCCCTAGTATGCCGACATCGTGAATTTCTTGGTAAGTGCTTATGTACCTAGTGAGCTTTTTAGAGCGCAGAAAGAAAAACTTAGGAGTGATGCCAAACATTATGTATGGGACGATCCATACTTATGAAAATTTTGTGCTGATCAGATAGTTAGACGATGTGTACCTGAAAATGAAATACAGTCTATTCTAACTTTTTGTCATTTCTATGCATGTGGAGGTTATTTTGGACCTAAGAGAACTTCACGTAAGGTTTTAGAGAGTGGTTTCTTTTGGCCTTCTATTTTCAAAGACTCTTATTTGTTTTGTAAATCATGTGAAAATGGTCAAAAGACTGATAATTTATCTCAAAGGAATCAAATGCCACAAAACCCTATCTTAATCGTAGAAATCTTTGATGTTTGGGGTATTGATTTTATGGGACCATTTTCTGTTTCTTTTGGGAATATTTACATCTTATTGGAAGTTGATTGTGTATCCAAATGGGTGGAAGCTAAAGCCACTAGGACTGACGATTCTAAAGTTGTTATAGATTTTGTCAGGACTAACATTTTTGTTAGGTTTGGAGCACCACGGGCCAGCATCAGTGATCGCGGAACACATTTCTGCAATAAGGTGTTAGCCGCTTTGTTGAAGAAATACAACGTGCTTCACAGAGTATCTACATCCTACCATCTGCAAAGCAATGGCCAAGCAGAGGTCTCAAATAGAGAAGTCAAATCCATTCTGGAGAAAGTAGTCAACCCCAACAGAAAAGATTGGAGTCTGAGATTGGCAGAGGCGTTATGGGCCTATAAGACGGCATACAAAACCCCGATAGGTATGTCACCTTACAGGCTCGTATACGGGAGACCATGCCACTTAACTGTAGAGCTCGAACACAAAGCTTTCTGGGCGATCAAGCAGTGCAATATGAACATGGATCAAGCTGGTGTCAATAGGAAGTTGCATATGCAAGATCTGGAGGAGTTACGCACCGAAGCATACAAGAGTTCTAAGCTGTACAAAACTAGGACAAAAGTTTTTCATGATAAGCAACTCTCACAAAAAAATTTCACTATGGGACAGAAAGTCCTTCTGTTCAACTCAAGTTTGAAACTCTTTCCTGGAAAGTTACGCTCTCGCTGGGAGGGACCATTTATCATCTCTAATGTATTTTCTCATAGTGCAGTTGATATCCAGAATCCGAAAACAGGAAATGTATTCAGAGTAAACGGCCATAGGCTGAAGCTGTTCCTGGATACCAATCAAATAGAAGAAATTGAGGTCGTGACGCTGATAGATTCGACCTCCGTATAATTGAAAGGGCGTTAAGTCGAGCCAACGCCGTTAAACAAGGGCAGCTAATTGGGAGGCAACCCACATTTTTTAAACCTTTAGTAGCTTTAACTTTAGTTTTCTTTATATAGATTTTAGTATTATATGCCTATTATAATTGACTTCTAAAAAATATCATGATTCACTGTAGCAGGTGGTAGGGAAACTGATCAAGTAGAAAAAAATCAGCAATGCCACAAGGGGCTGGCGCGGGCCGCGCCCAAAGAAGGAGGGACACGGCGCGGGGTGCCCTACACCACCAGCATAAATTAGGCCAAACTGGCGCGGGACGCACAACATTGGGCGGGGTGCGTGCTGCCGGCGCGGGGCACGCGACAAGGGGCGCGGGACGCGCTACATATACAGGGAATTTGCCTTGGCCAAACTAGTCAGTGCGGGTCGCGCTGTAAAAAGAGAAGACCGGGCGCGTGGCGCGCCGGTCGGCGATTTCAGATTTCAAAAAGGTTTTTAACACATGTTTTATCTTTCCAAAACCTAATCTAATTCTAAGTCTTCTAATCCTAAGCCATCTCTTCTACTCCTACCCTATACCACTCTCCTAAACCAAACCCAAGTACAAAATACTCCTTCCCAAATCCAATCTTCCTTCTACTTTCTCTCTCTACATATAAACCCAATTCACCATACACAATCATCATCACATACATACATCACCACCAACTCCCGAATTTTCTCTGCAACTAAAAGACTTCATCAATACGAATTGAAAGCAAAAGGGAGTGCAAAGGAAGTGCTTACACAAACATCCAATTGACAATACATTCAAGAGGTAAACATAGTTTTCATTGGGATTAAGTTATTCTTGCCTAAGGAATCATATTTTTTCTCATTGAATTACTTTAGATATTGCATTGGACCCTTAGGTTACTGAAGACCCAAGGTTGATTTCTATTGATTGTTTTTGGGATGGATAATTGCTATTATAAACTGTACTAAGTTTGGGGGAGAGACCTTGTCGCCCACCAAGTGTTCGACAATTTGCTTCAACAGGTTTTTCAAGGCTATTTTCACCGTTTGACATCTAACTCAACGAGCATCCGTTCCCATGGCATCCAAAAGACCCAGAACTTCATCTTTGAGAGCTCCTCCCCTATATGACACCATTCGGTCAAGGGCACGGCAACACGTTACGCCAAAGTCATCCACAAAAAGACTTTGGTACTAGAAAGAGGCTTGACGCCGGATGCAAATCGAGACGGCGACTTGTCTCTAATGATAACGGAGCGTGAATGGGGACAACTGGTCAAACAACCCGAACCGACAGTAATCAACATCGTGAAGGAATTCTATGCCAACGCCATTGAGCATGTGGAACACGTAGTTTTGGTTCGGGGCGCGCCGGTGTCTTTCGATGCGGAGGCAATCAATGAATATTTTGGGGTGGAGACACCACACACAGACTACTGTGAGGATAATCTTCCAGATCTTGATGAGATAATTGAGCGGCTTTGCAAGCCCGGTACTCAGTGGGTCACCAGAGTAGGCACCGACGAGAAGATTTCTTTTCCACACTCTGCACTGAGTAGATACGAGAAAGCTTGGTATGCCTTCATATGTGCCCGACTCATACCAACACGTCATCAAAATGACATCACTAAGGAATGGGCTCGACTACTATTTGGTATTGTAACTCATGAGGAAGGGTCCAATAATGAGGTAGAAATTCTGAACGTGGACATCGGACAATGCATCCAGGAGTCCATTGATCGCTCGTTGAGGGGAGGAACCACAGGTGGATTTCTACATAGTTTCCTCATTACAGATCTATACAGAAAGGCGGGAGTTCACTGGCACGCCTCTGAGTCAATCATCCAACCGATGGCCATCATAGACCATCACACGATAGAGTCCTACAAACTATGGACAGGGGCTTGATCACATCCACGAGGTGAGGGGTTTATCATGATACCGCCATCCACACCATCCTCACCACCACTTCAACTGGATGAGCCAATGTCCGCTGCGGATGAAGATGAGTCACCCCCAGAGTCACCATCCACTTTTCAGAGACGCACTCGGGAACGGAGTATGCGACTGGCCCAATGTCAAGCTTTTATGCATATGTACAACGTGAGGGCATTCACTACATTAGCCGACGCCTTCTCGCGTTTCTCTCCTAATGATCCAGTTCAGATGCCCATTCCTCCAGTCCTACCTACTTACCCTCCACAAGAGGATGACGATTCCGACGAGTTTTAACTCGTCACTCAGGGAAGTTCTCATTTTTCAATTTTTTTTTTATGCCAAGTAATGAGGACATTCCTTGATTTAAGTGTGAGGGGGAAGTAAATTCAAATTTTATGTGTTTTAGCATATAGTTTAGGTTGCATTTAGAGTAGATTCTTTTCATATGCATCTTATAAAAAAAATCAAAAATATAGCATTCATGTAGGATGTGTCAATAGATACATGCATTTAGTGATTGAGCAGTATTTCAAGGTAATTAACTATATGGTTGATGATTACGAATTTGCACTAGATCTTGTATGAAATTGACCTTCATAATCTAATTAGTTTTGAACATAGTAACGTCATTGCATGATTGTAGTTTTCTCTCAAATTTCAAGCACACCAATAAATTGTCAGTAGTGATTAGGAATTCATTTGTATTAGGAACACTTACACTTACTTGATCACAGATGAAAAGATAAAGAATTGGCTGAAACATAAGTTTGGGAGAATTAAGGCTTAGAAAAGAAAAAAGAAAAAAATGATATAAAGCAATGAAAAATGAAAGAAAAAAATAGATGTGTGAAATAAAATTTGATCTAGTTTGACCTCGTGGCCTTTGTTACTCGGACAAGTAAACTCTCAGGGATGTCTTAACACCTAGCGCCCTAAAGCCTTTGGGTTTGGGAGTCGTTGGCCGAAAGTCCGTTACATGGGTAACACTGAATAGCCTAATGGGGTTGAACATTGCACGAATCAAAAATATGAAATAATTGGTGGGATGGAGCGTCAAAACAAACCCACGAAGCATGAGCTTAGATGTTTATTCTATTATTGCTTATTAAAGCCTGATTGCCGATATACTTATGTGGATGCCATGATTGTGAAGATATCTGTGTTTTAGTAGGTTGTTTGTTGGGTATAATCTTATAAACAACTTTGAATTACTGATATATAATTGGACACACACACACGAGAGAGAATTGAAGTCATGTATGTGATGTGAGGATGTTAGAGTCTATGACTGATCATGAGTGAAGATGGATTGTGAGTTTAAAGTGTTTCTTCGTAAGAATTTTACAACTTGTGTTTATTTACTGAGAGTTCTGCTCGATTTTGTTAGGTTGCATTCATTTTGATAAGTAGTTTGCACTGTGTTTGTTTGCTTGAGGACAAACAATTGTTCAAGTTTGGGGTTATTTGATAAGTAGGTTTTTAACCTACATAATAGGTATTTCTTAGCTTGTTATATTGTATTTACTTAAGTATACATTGTACTTTTCATGTGTTTTGTGTAATGTGCAGGAATGGAGAGTGTTTGGACAAAAGAGGATAAAAAAGGCAATTTTGGCATTGTTGACTGACTGGTGCGGGGCGCGCTACAATCACAAAAGAACCGGCGCGGGCCGCGCAGTATAAAGATCTTGAGTCCCTGTCGGACCAGCTCGGGGCGCTCCAGGAAGAGAAGAGGACCAGCGCGGGGTGCGTCGGACGGACGGGCTGACCAGTTTTTAAATGTTTTAATTGCAAAGTTGATTAGGATGAGGATTGTAGTCTTGCCTTATTAGATTAGGGTTTTGTTAGTCTATAAATATCAGTTGTTCTGCTGAGTTTAGATATCGGGGGATCATATAATTTCATTCTTTCATCTTGGAGGCTATCGTCAAGGCATGTCAGGCTAATTCACTTATTCAATTCTGAAGGGATGGTGAACCTGATTAACAGTTTATGGTTTGATTAAAGTTTATAATATTTATTCTTTCATCTTAGATTTATTCTGATTATCTACATGAACTTTCATATATGTTATCTAATTGATTGATTTGGTTTCTGCATGATTAAATTAATGAATTGATTACATCTGCTAGATTAAGACAGATTTTAAGCAAACGAAGTGTGTCTAATCCACGTAGTGATTAACAATATTTTATTGTGGACAAGCTTTGAAATATTGTTAAGATATGCAGAAGACAAGTTAAATAATTCCTGATTGTGTAATTATTGCTTAGAATAATCTAATTCTCATGCTTAATGCTTCTATCATATTAAATCTAGGCTGATAGTTCTAGGTTGTATGTTAGTTAGAATCTCTTGTTGGCGATCGTCGCATTAGATCTACACTTAAGGACAATTTCAGGTAATTTGCGATCGCGGTTATCTAGGGTTATTAATCTCAGTGGAAAATAAATAGTATATTGACTTGATTAAATCATAATTGTGAAAAAGAGATACTGAACTGAAGAATTGAACTCTTTTACTTATTGATATTTTCTTCTTAAATTCACTTTTGATTATTAAATTGTTTTCATATAAAACCCCCCAATTCATTGGATAATTAAAACACAATTCACTCTCTGTGGGATCGATCCTTGCTTATCGCTATACTGATTCTTGAATTAGTAGAACCTTAGTAAGGTAAATTTAGTAGTGCTAGACGACAGCTACCATTATACCTTCCTATCTATTTACCAAAATACTGGGTCTTTGTGACTTGTACATATTAATTTATCCATAATCCAATATTATTTGAGCTTCCCACAATAGCAGACTGATAAATCATACATATATAAACCAAATTAAATAAATACCCATAACCTTAAACAAAATTCGAAATCCTAATAAACTAAAGACTTTAACCCAAAAGGAAAAATTACAAAAGTAACTCAGACTCTTAAAATTACAAATAAATATTTAAACATTTGCAGATCACATATAAATAACAAACAAATACATTAAAATTTTGAGCTTTTCCATTACAGAGAAAAGGAAAATTACTTGTTTTGGAGCTGAAGCAGAAACGTTGGACTGGTCGGCAGCAACGTGGGCGACGGTGATGTGGGCGGCGGTGGCAGCTGTGGTAGTTGTGGCGGCGTGGCCTTCTTCTCTTCTCCCCTTTCTCCCTCTTCTCCCTTTTCTTTCTCCCTCTTTTTTTTCGTATGCTGCTGTCAAGCGAGTCCCTGATACATTAAAGAGGATCAGTGACTGCCTTCAGCGATCGCATGCAGTCGCTGATTTTTAATGATGCGGTCGCTGATTGTGAGGGGTCGGAACAAACCAGCGCGCCAACACTTTCAGCCAATTTTCTAGGCTGCATAACTGGACCAGCGACCACTTAGCGACCGGATGTGGTCGCTAATAGAATCTAACGACTATATTTAAGAGCGGTCGCCAATGGCGATCGCTAATAACCAAATTAGCGATCAGATGTGCGATCGCTGAAAGTGTTGGTCGTTGATAGAGCATTTTCTTGTAGTATTGATCTGTAGTGCCAAACTCAATCTGATTGTTGCCACGGCCTTTGCTTCAAGTTATGCCCATTTTTCTTCTTTCATATTCGTTAGTTTCTTCTCATTCCCTTCTAATGACTTCACCTATCCTTGTTGAACCAATACATCTTTGATCGTACTCTGCCAAATACTAAAATTTGATTTTCCATCAAATGGTTCAACATCGTACCTCATACTTGTGTTTGTCATCTTTGTATTTGTGATTTGCGAGTTTTCTCAATAAACTGTTCGTACCAGTTGGTCATGTAAGTGTAAGTCGGTGGAAGTTTCTCTGTACTTTTGCAACGGTGACTAATTAAATAACCACATTTCTTAAAGGCTTTGCCTTTTGAATCACTTTCCTAGACACCAACGGTGTGAACCAACAGCTTTGATACCAATTGTTGAGAAATCAGGCTCACACAAATACACTAAGATAAATACAAACACATTATTGTATGAGATATAAAATAATAACAGTAGAATTTTACGTGGAAACCTAACTGAAAAAAATCACGGAAATAGATCTCAGAAATCCACTATAAAAATAATATAAAAAATATAAACTCTCAACTGAAAAATAAACTAATTATTTATTTTCTTTGTACACCCTCAGCCTCTCTATTTACTCTAACTGAGCTTTTCTACTTCTTCTGCTTCTCGTTGTTGTGTTCTTGATTGCTCATCCGAACATTCTATTTATAGTACAAAACTAAGGAGACAAGCTCCACCAATTTAAAGAACCAAAGTTTGACAAATGGGTCCCACAAGAGAAAAAACCATCCTTCAGGCAATCAATTTCCAACCTCGAGCAATGTGATGATTCTTCAATAATGCAAGGCAACTTTTTCAACAAAGAAGAAGAAAGGAGAAGCATTGGCAATGGAGATATGTATATATCAGATTTGAACGGTGTGTGACAGAAAAGGTAGAAGCTTGGATGCTTCTTCCGATGGTTTTTTGAATCTCAAGTTTGATTATTTAATTGTTTGAATGTGTTTCCCTTATCCTTGTTTCCATGATCCGCAGGAGAATTCCATTTATCACGTAATTTGTTAACCGTTTATTTTTTTGGACAGAACGTTAAATAATGACAACTTAATAATTTTTGTCCAGTATAATAGCGAATTTGTAAGAAAAAATAATAATTCAGCACATAAAAATCGACCCCGGTGACATCAATTTACACAGTTTAATAATGATATAGAGGACCAAAGTTGATTAAAAAAAATTCCCTCCTTTTAACTTTTCCACCACAAATCTGGATTTTTGCTGGTTGCATCTAATAATATTTACATTGCTATTCACTTCTGATGTATTTTGTTTTTCAGGAACGAAATCAAGTCTACATGTAATACCCGAAAAAAAAAATATTTAACTTTAAATTTTTTTTAAAAATATTTTAAGTGCACCTTGTCTTTTATTTGGGTTTGTCTTTTTATATATAATTTGGCTTTTCTTATGTTCGGGTCAAACATTATATTTAATTTATGTGGACTACAACTATTAAAGAATTTCATTAATTTGGGTTTTAAACTTATTGGGCTTAATTTGTATTTGGGTAATTTTAAAATCCTATTATAATTAGGAGAAATTAATAAATATGTTAATAAATAAATAATAAGATATATTAATAACAACTAAACCCTAATGTTCCTTGCATATCTAATACAAACCGAGGGGAAGAGAGGAAACGGCGGAAGCAAGAAAAAGGGAGCGAACTAAGCAAGTAAGCTATGTAAATTTGTTCTGTATAAAAGCCTTAATATTTTTCCATGATCACCTGGAAAGTTTGAAGAAGCTAGCATTGTATTATTATTATTATTATTATTATTATTATTATATACACGATAAGGATCTTAGACTCACCTAACTAAAAGTTCACCCAAGCTCACCCCCCTTTCGTGACGGACCGGACGATGATTTGGTCCGTCGCTATATATACAACTGTCGTCTATATGTTGTTCGTCGCTATATGTTGTCCGTCGCTAAAAGCTAAGACGACGATTGTATATATAGCGACGGACTAAACCGTCGCCCGGTCCGTCGCTAAAGGGGGTGAGTTTGGGTGAACTTTTAGTTGAGTGAGCCTAAGATCCGGATCGTATATATATATATATATATATATATATATATATATATATATATATATATATATATATATATATATATATGTGTGTGTGTGTGTGTGTGTGTGTGTGTGAACGGAGGTGGGATCCGGATTTGATAAAATAAAAGTTTCATATTATTGTTTTTATTTACTGATGTAGTGAAGTTATTATAAAATATACATGTAATGATTAGATGGAATAATGAAAGTTTGAGTTTTGTTATATAATGCATTCTGTTAATATACATATGTATATAGGTATACGTTTTACCGCACTGGTTGGGAACGAAGGTGTAAGAAATAATTTAATTGTAATATAAATTCTATACATCATGTAATTTAGATCAGAAAGTGTGAATGCAAGTATATATATCAGAACGGGGGGAATCACTAATAATAATAATAATAATAATAATAATAATAATAATAATAATAATAATAATAATTCATTAATTATATTTATTTATTATTTCTTTTAATTAGTTCGAACGGAGGGAGTTTAACCGAATCATATTTGGAATTCTAATCTGGGTATTACATTGCTTAATCCAGGTACGGATTCCGTACTCCTTCAGCGATAATCCTTTAATTTTGTTATATTCGTTTTACTTTCATTTAGATTTTGTTTATCGTTTCACATGATCGTTCGTTCTTAAATTCATGTGATGGTTTCGTTTTGGCGTCGATATTTGGAACTCATATTTGTACTCTTTAGACTAGTGTATCATGTCTAGAGTTTATTTTGATATTTGTATTAAAGTACATGTTACTATATTTTTGAAGACTTGTGTTGATGAATCGTTCAATTTAACATGTACATGTTAGAACCCTTTGTGTTGATATTGTGTCACATGTGTTGTGACATAATATTTTTGTTAGAATATACCGTAGGGTATACCTGAGCTATAACCACCTGTGGGGGTACCACAGGCATGTCCTCTTGGCACCGAGGCATGACACCTTCCGTGGCGGTGTGATCAGTCCACGGCGTCTCCGTTTTGTGCTCCGGTGGGAGTTGGCCATTTGGTGTTTTGTTGTGGGAGGCGTATGGGTCGACCCTAGTTTTTTGTTCTGTTCTGCGGAGTGGCGATGTTTGTGCCAAACACGCCTTCTGATTTTGCATGCATCTGGATTGCGCAGTCCGATGTGTGATTGCCTGTGTGGCATTATTTTGATTGCCTATGTGGCATTATTTGACTTGCCTGTGTGGCAATGTATATTTCTGTTTTGTTTTGAGCTCGGTATGAAATAACACCCAGCCATTTGATTCAGCCTATTATTTCATTGTGTTAGTTTTGTTCGTTTCAGTTCAGTTCAATTCATTTATTGAGTTAGTTATTTCGTTTCATTATTCTTGTATTCTATATCCGTACTGGGCGTTTGGCTCATGTTGTGTTTTTCCTCCGGCAGGTATTCAGGAGAATCAAGGGCAAGTGTGATGAGAGCTCCTTTCAATCCAATGATTTAGATATTTTGTTTAGGTTTGATAGATGGTTTATTTGGAGTTGTAATAATTATTTCAGATTATGGTTTGGGCCAGTTTGACATTTATTCTGGTTTGACCTTGTTGATATTTATTGGTTTTAAATACTATTCTTTTGTGGTTTAAAGCTTTAGTATTGTTTTCTTCAGCTCTGTTGTGTTTTGAGTAACCTCCCTTTCTATTTCGTAAAGGGGGTGTTACAGAGTTGGTATCAGAGCTTAGGTTCTTTCTTGTAGAAAACCTATTTAGGTTTGACCTGTGAGTTATGGGTAGAATTCGGGGTTAGGTTTTGTTCAGTTTGATTTTCTATTCAGCTATATTCAAATCTGTC
The DNA here is from genome assembly GCA_020205555.1 of Panax stipuleanatus. Classification (NCBI taxonomy): domain Eukaryota; kingdom Viridiplantae; phylum Streptophyta; class Magnoliopsida; order Apiales; family Araliaceae; genus Panax; species Panax stipuleanatus. The sequence goes on from CM035122.1 coordinate 14,290,111, forward strand.
TCTAATCTATTTTACTGATATTCGTTGATTTGTTCTTAGATGGCTCGTCGATCCGCTAGAGTTGTTGGGAGGATAGGTAACAATAGGGGAAGAGGTGATGGTCAGCCCGATGAGCAACCTAATGACCATATTAATGCTCAATTAACTAACTTGGTGAATCAGGCGATTAATCAGGCTTTACCGCAATTGGTGGCACAGGTGGTACAGGCAATGCAGCATCCTCCAGAAATTCCTGAGCAGGGGAACTCGGGAAATAATGGCCCACAGGCAAACGAAGAGGAAGGGAATGCGGATGGTCTTGATCAACAGGTGGTTCCAATGTACGTATGGTTTGAGAGGTTTCAGAAACAGAAGCCACAGTCATTCAGTTCAGCTCTGACTCCAATTGATGCGGAGAATTGGATTGCACCCCTAGAGAAAATTTTTGATGTGTTAGGGTGCTCAGATAATCAGAGAGTATTGCTTGCAGCTTACAAGTTAGAGGGGGATGCACAGAGATGGTGGAAAGCGATGAAAACAACAAAGGGTGATGGGTATGTAGAGACACTTCGATGGACAGAGTTTTATGAGGTCTTTTATCAGCAGTACTTTCCAGCTGCTGATAAAGAGGCCGATGCTAGAGAGTATCTGTCTATTCGGCAGAAAGATGATGAGTCCATCACAGATTTTATGACAAGGTTCACCAGGTTGGCAGGCTTTGCGGGAACCTCTGCAAGGACTGCAGCGGAACAGGCGGAGAAGTTCAAGTGGCGGATTCATTATAGGTATCGGCAACATCTCATTAACACCAAGTTTGCGGATGTATCGGCTGTGGCTAATGTGGCCAAGAACATTGAGATGGAGCGGCAGGACTTTCGGTCTTCTAAACCGGAAGGGAATCGGAAGAGGGACAGAGATGACCAGCAGGGTCAAGCTTCGGGTCAGCATGGGAGAAATCAAGGTGGTCAGTGGAATAGAAATCGTGGTGTCCAGCAAGGGCAGTGGCGTGGTCAAAATCCGAACAAGGGTAATCAACAGATACCTCAGCAAGGACAGAATCGTCAGCTTCAGCTACCTTGGTATGGACAGAATCCGCAGCAAGGGCAGAATCGTCAGCTTCAGCTACCTTGGTATGGACAGAATCCTCAGCAAGGGCAGAATCGTCAGCAGGGGCAGAATCAGGGTCGTTATCCGGGACCAGCTGGTGGGGGTAACCCAAATCTTATTCCGATAGGTCCTTGTGCCATGTGTGGGGCTAATCATCAGGGGAGACAGTGTCATAGAGTTACTGGTGCATGCTTCTTGTGTGGACAGATGGGTCACATGGCTAGAGATTGTACCGGGCCACGTGGTAATGGTGGAGGCGGTTATCATGGTGGCAATGGTGGTCAGCGTCAAGGGGGTCGAGTGTTTGCCTTGACACATAATCAGGTGGCAGGTGCGCCAGGTACTGTTTTTGGCACTCTTTTAGTTGGTAGTCGTGAGGCTTATATTTTATTTGATACTGGTTCTACTCATTCTGTTGTGGCTCAGTCTTTTGTTCGGCACCTGGGTGTGCCATCTCAGTCTTTAGATTATGTTATGTCTATTGCTACCCCGATGGGGACTTCTGTTATTATTTCTGATTTATATCGAGGGTGTCCGATCAGTTTTGGCGATAAGATTCGTAGTGCTAATCTCCTTCCAATGTGTATGCACGATTTTGATGTTATTCTCGGGATGGACTGGTTAGATAAGCACCGGGCCACTATCGACTGCCAGGCGAAGAAGGTTATATTTGGAGATGTGAAGTCTCCAGAATTCGTATTTCAGGGTTCACAGCCGAGTAGAGTGATGAAATTTATTTTAGCCTTGAAGGCTGGGAAGTTAGTGGCAAAGGGTTGTGAGGGGTATTTGGCATTTGTGAAGGATACCTCTAAGGGCGAGTCTCGTATTGAGAATATTTCGGTTGTTCGTGAGTTTTCCGATGTGTTTCCTGAGGAGTTGTCAGGGTTGCCACCGCAGCGAAAAGTTGAGTTTACTATTGAGCTCGTTCCTGGTGCGAGACCTATTTCTAAAGCGCCGTATCGGATGACACCATTGGAGTTGCAGGAGTTGAAGGAGCAGTTGCAGGAACTGTTAGATCGTGGTGTGATTCGACCGAGTGTTTTGCCGTGGGGTGCTCCAGTTTTGTTTGTGAAGAAGAAGGATGGGTCTATGAGGTTGTGCATAGACTACAGGGAGTTGAACAAGATTACTATCAGGAATCGGTATCCTTTGCCGAGAATTGAAGACTTGTTTGACCAACTTCAGGGGGCGAAATATTTTTCAAAGATAGACTTGAGGTCGGGTTACCATCAGTTGAGGGTGAGAGATGAGGATGTCTCTAAGACAGCTTTTCGTACTCGCTATGGGCATTACGAGTTTCTGGTGATACTATTTGGGTTGACTAACGCTTCCGGCAGTGTTTATGGATTTGATGAACCGGGTGTTTAAGGAGTACTTGGACCAATATGTTATTGTCTTTATTGATGACATTTTGATTTACTCCAAGTCTAGGGAGGAGCATGAGGAACATCTTCGAACAGTGTTGGGAATTTTGCAGAAAGAGAAATTGTATGCTAAATTCTCTAAATGCGAGTTTTGGTTGGAGCAGATTGCATTTTTGGGCCACGTTGTTTCTGCTGAAGGCATTAAGGTGGATCTTTCGAAGGTTGAGGCTATCACTAAATGGCCGAGACCTACTACTGTGACAGAGATTAGGAGTTTCTTGGGTTTGGCAGGGTATTACAGACGATTCGTGGAGGGATTCTCTTTGCTTGCCTTACCATTGACTCAGTTAATGAAAAAGGGCACGAAATTTGTGTGGAATGAGGAGCGCGAGAAAAGTTTCGAGGAGTTGAAAAAACGACTTATGACAGCTCCTATACTTACATTGCCTTCGGGAATAGGAGGTTATCAGATTTATAGTGACACTTCTAAGAAGGTTTAGGGTGTGTTTTGATGCAACACGGTAAGGTGATTGCTTACGCTTCTAGGCAACTTAAACCTTATGAGGTGAATTATCCCACACATGATTTGGAGTTGGCAGCGGTGATCTTTGCTCTAAAGATTTGGAGGCACTATTTGTATGGAGAAACTTGTGATATCTTCACCGATCACAAAAGTCTTAAATACATTTTCACTCAAAAGGAGCTTAACATGAGGCAGAGGCGTTGGTTAGAGCTTCTAAAAGATTATGATGCGAGGATTCAGTATCACCCAGGGAAGGCAAATGTGATTGCAGATGCTCTTAGCCGAAAAAGTTCAGGAAGTGTAGCAGCTCTTATTACACAACCTCAGCTTATTTCGGATATGGAGCGACTAGAGTTGGAGTTGTATGTCCAAGGTTCAGATGGGCATTTGGCAGGTATGAGAGTGGAGCCCTCTCTTATTTCAAGGGTTAAGGAAGCTCAAAAGGAAGATGGGGAATTGTGGAGTATGGCACAGAATATGGAGGAGGGCAAGCAGCCCAACTTTCGTATTGATGACCATGGTGTGATTTGGTTGGGTGAGCGGTTGTGTGTACCGTCTGATCCAATCATTCGGGAGTCGGTTTTGGCGGAGGCTCATAGTTCGCCATTTTCTATTCATCCAGGTTCTACAAAAATGTACAGGGAGTTGAAGGAAAATTTTTGGTGGAATGGGATGAAGCGAGATGTGGCTAAATATGTTGGGAAATGTCTCACTTGTCAACAAGTGAAGATAGAACATCAACGAGCTAGTGGTTTGCTGCAACAGTTAGATATTCCAATGTGGAAGTGGGAAGATATCACGATGGATTTTGTGACTAGTTTGCAGAAAACTTTCAGAAAGAATGATGCCATTTGGGTTGTGGTGGACCGGTTGACTAAATCGGCACACTTTTTGGCCATCCACGAGGGCTACTCGGTGGATAGGTTGGCACATATATTTCAGCAGGATATTGTTAGACTTCATGGTACTCCGGTGTCTATTATTTCGGATCGGGACCCACAATTCACTTCACGATTCTGGAAAGGGTTTCAACGAGCTTGGGGTACTAGGGCTCAACTTTAGTACTGCTTTCTATCCGCAGACCGATGGGCAATCTGAACGGACCATTCAAACGTTGGAGGACATGTTGAGGTCTTGTGCACTTGAGTGGTCAGGTAATTGGGATGATTATCTAAGCCTAGTTGAGTTTGCATATAACAATAGTTGGCATGCAAGTATTGGGATGGCTCCGTTTGAGGCGTTGTATGGTAGGAAGTGTCGGGCACCAACTTGTTGGGATGAGGTTGGCGAGAGAGCCGTAGAAGGGCCTGAGTTAGTTTAAATCACTACGGAGAAAGTCGCGGTGGCTAAGGAGAAATTAAAGTCGGCTCGATCACGGTAGAAGAGTTATGCTGATAAGCATAGGAGGACCTTAGAGTTTGAACCTGGTGAGCATGTGTTCCTAAAAGTTTCTCCTTGGAAGGGTACTTCGACGATTTGGTCTGAAAAGGAAGCTTAGTCCACGTTATATTGGCCCATTCGAGATTCTGGAGAGGGTTGGTGAGGTTGCATATCGGTTAGCTTTGCCTCCACAGCTAGCTGTGCACAATGTGTTCCATGTGTCGGTGTTGAGGAGTTATAAATATCATCCGTTGCATATGGTGCAATATTCATTCGATAAGATTCGTGATGATCTTACTTGTGTGGAGCAAGCCGAGGCGATTTTGGATCGTCAAGAGCGGGTTATGAGGAGGAAGACAATTCCGTTCGTCAAGGTTTTGTGGAGAAACCATTCGGAGCGAGAGGCTACATGGGAGATGGAGGAGTCTATTCGAGCGGAATATCCTCATCTTTTTGATAATTAGGTTCGTTCTTTTCTTTTGATTCCGGGGACGGAATCCTTTTAAGGGGTAGGTGATGTACTACCCGAAAAAAAAATATATTTAACTTTAGATTTTTTAAAAAAAAATATTTTAAGTGCACCTTGTCTTTTATTTGGGTTTGTCTTTTTATTTATAATTGGGCTTTTCTTATGTTCGGGTCAAACATTGTATTTAATTTATGTGGACTACAACTATTAAAGAATTTCATTAATTTGGGTTTTAAACTTATTGGGCTTAATTTGTATTTGGGTAATTTTAAAATCCTATTATAATTAGGAGAAATTAATAAATATGTTAATGAATAAATAATAAGATATATTAATAACAACTAAACCCTAATGTTCCTTGCATATCTAATACAAACCGAGGGGAAGAGAGGAAACGGCGTAAGCAAGAAAGCGGGAGCGAACTAAGCAAGTAAGCTATGTAAATTTGTTCTGTATAAAAGCCTTAATATTTTTCCATGATCACCTGGAAAGTTTGAAGAAGCTAGCATTGTATTATATATATATGTGTGTGTGTGTGTGTGTGTGTGAACGGAGGTGGGATCCAGATTTGGTAAAATAAAAGTTTCATATTATTGTTTTTATTTACTGATGTAGTGATGCTATGTAGTGAAGTTATTTTAAAATATACATGTAATGATTAGATGGAATAATGAAAGTTTGAGTTTTGTTATATAATGCATTCTGTTAATATACATATGTATATAGGTATACGTTTTACCGCATTGGTTTGGAACGAAGGTGTAAGAAATAATTTAACTGTAATATAAATTCTATACATCATGTAATTTAGATCAGAAAGTGTGAATGCAAGTATATATATCAGAACGGGGGGGAATCACTAGCGATAATAATAATAATAATAATAATAATAATAATTCATTAATTATATTTATTTATTATTTCTTTTAATTAGTTCGAACGGAGGGAGTTTAACCGAATCATATTTGGAATTCTAATCTGGGTATTACATTGCTTAATCTAGATACGGATTCCGTACTCCTTCAGCAATAATCCGTTAATTTTGTTATGTTCGTTTTGCTTTCATTTAGATTTTGTTTATCGTTTCACATAATCGTTCGTTCTTAAATTCATGTGATGGTTTCGTTTTGGCGTCGATATTTGGAACTCATATTTGTACTCTTTAGACTAGTGTATCATGTCTAGAGTTTATTTTGATATTTGTATTAAAGTACATGTTACTATATTTTTGAAGACTTGTGTTGATGAATCGTTCAATTTAACATGTACACGTTAGAACCCTTTGTGTTGATATTGTGTCGCATGTGTTGTGATATAATATTTTTGTTAGAATATACTGTAGGGTATACCTGAGCTATAACCACCTGTGGGGGTACCACAGGCATGTCCTCTTGGCACCGAGGCATGACACCTTCCGTGACGGTGTGATCAGTCCACGACGCCTCTGTTTTGTGCTCCAGTGGGAGTTGGCCATTTGGTATTTTGTTGTGGGAGGCGTATGGGTCGACCCTAGTTTTCTGTTCTGTTCTGCGGAGTGGCGATATTTGTGCCAAACACGCCTTCTGATTTTGCATGCATCTAGATTGCGCAGTCCGATGTGTGATTGCCTGTGTGGCATTATTTTGATTGCCTGTGTGACATTATTTGACTTGCCTGTGTGGCAATGTATATTTCTGTTTTATTTTGAATTCGGTATGAAATAACACTCAGCCATTTGATTCAGACTACTATTTCATTGTGTTAGTTTTGTTCGTTTCAGTTCAGTTCAGTTCATTTATTGAGTTAGTTATTTCGTTTCATTATTTTTGTATTCTATATCTGTACTGGGCGTTTGGCTCATGCTGTGTTTTTCCTCCGGCAGGTATTCAGGGGAATCAAGGGCAAGTGTGATGAGAGCTCCTTTCAATCCAATGATTTAGATATTTTATTTAGGTTTGATAGATGGTTATTTGGAGTTGTAATAATTATTTCAGATTATGGTTTGGACCAGTTTGACATTTATTCTGGTTTGACCTTGTTGATATTTATTGGTTTTAAATACTATTCTTTTGTGATTTAAAGCTTTAGTATTGTTTTCTTCAGCTCTGTTGTGTTTTGAGTAACCTCCCTTTCTATTTCGTAAACAGGGTGTTACACTACAAACAATCAAGATTCACGTATTTCCACCTGCTGTAGAAGACCCATTACGTTAACTGTTTCCCTTCCGAAATTTCTTCAGAATCTTAATAACCGAGTTAATTTTCGAGCTGATTGATGCCTCTCTTTATCTATATTTGTTTAAACTTTCATTTGATCTATCTTTACCTGCACTACACATACCTTATTATGGATCCGGTTAATATGAAGTTTATTTTTTAGTAAGTTGGTCAATTGGTCAATAGAGTGCTGACACGCAGGGAGAGAGAACATCTCCCTGCCTGCGTGTTAGCACTCTATTAGCTAATTAACCAACTTACCAAAAAAATGAACTTCACACTAACCTAAAAATGAATATAGTACTATTATAAAGATGTGCACTAATATGCAAATCTTTTTTCTTTTCTTTTTTTAACATTTCTAGCATGCAGGATCCGTATCCTGTACTTCTTAGAATTTACTGGTTACAACAATTCCAGTTTCCAGCAATCTCAGACACTATGTCCTCTATTATAAATGTAAGATCTCACAATATACAAGTACACTGCCAATGCCACTGCACTAAGTCCAGCAAGCAGCCAATAAAAGTAATCAAGATGTGCACGATTCAAGTTATTTGAAAACCAACTGTCTTGACCATCTCCTCCGGTGGTTTTCTCAATAACTGAGATGAGAAAGCTGCTCAAGAAGCTCCCAACACCTAATACACTGAGGTAGAGAGATAGACCTATACTTTTCAATTCACTTGGAACCTGATCATAGAAAAACTCTTGTAGACCAACAATTGTGAATACATTAGCAATTCCAAACAATACATACTGAGGTACCAACCACCAGATGCTCATCGGAATTGGTACATCTGGCTTATCAACCAACCCATAATCCAATGCAGTTTGAAGCCGTTTTCTCTCAACTAGAGCTGCAATTACCATAGAAAGGATAGACAGAAGCATTCCAACACCCATTCTTTGAAGCATTGTTATGCCCGAGGATTTCCCAGTTATAGCTCTTGCAACGGGAACCAGAATGCGGTCATAGATGGGAATAAAGGTAAGAATGCCAACACCAATAAAAGATTGTAGTGCAGCAGGTGGGATCTGAAAGCTTGAGCCCACAGATCTGTTCATAGTAACTCCTTGCTTGGTAAATAAAGTGGGTGACTGTGCAAACAAAATGCCGTATACTAAACATGAACCCCATATGGGAATCAGCCTGAGAATTGCCTTTGCCTCTTCCACTTCACCGATGCTACAAACCTTTGTATCTTCCTTTGAACCATCAGGTGAAAGCAATGCTTTGTTAAGAAACCTGTACAATTCCAGTAATAAAAAGTTAAATGAGATGAATAAGCTGTATCAAAAAAAAAGTCATTGCAAATCCTTACGTCAAACACTATCATGTATCTCACTTTGGCAGTTGACACTACCAGAAATACATATCGACTAAAATCAAATGAAAAGTACAGCCTAAGAAGCTGATTCCAACTTTTGGGAGACATAGGTCCCTAAAAAGTAAAAAGATGCTCGTGTTTCAACACATTATCGATAGATGTTAGGTGATGAACTGATGAACATTATTGTTCTCCGGTCGTCAAACATTTATCTTACTTGAATTGTTGAGATCCCTGATGATGCAAGGTTCCACGAGCTTCCTCGTCAGCAGATATTGCAGTAAGACTAGTTCTCCAATTCCTAGTTGCATTAACAAATACTTGACCAATTCTCATAAATGGGCTTTTCTCAGCATCGCTGATGCTAAATCGATATGTTACAGTTCCAAGCAAATAGATGACCAGTGCGATGCCCATGGTAATGCAGGGAATCCCAAACCCTAGAACCCAACTTAGGTTGTCTTGTATGTAGCTCAGGACTATGACCGATACCGAAGTACCAACACATAAACCAAAATACAACCAGTTGAAGAACGAGCTTTTGGCTTTGCACTCCTCTGGATCCTCAGCATCAAACTGGTCAGCTCCAAAAGCTTGAATGCAAGGTTTATGCCCTCCTTGTGCTAATGCCACTAGGTATAGGGAGAAAAAGAAGAGAAGAACTTGCAGCTGAGGAGGAGAACATATCATGGTACTGGCGGCACTTTGGCAGTCGATAGAGCTGGAAGAAGGAATAACTGCAGCTGAAAGTGTCAATAAGCCAAGCCCCTGTACTTCATCCGAACCCCAAGGCAAACAGGTCAGCATTTCCTTATTGAGATACAAAGAATTTAACACCACAGGGTAAAACACATTTTAACAGCCAGTCAAGCCATATTATTATTTAACCATAATTCTTCAATCAATCAGAAAGCAAATTTTCTCAAGTGCCCTTAAATCTTGCTTTGTCTATGGCTTTTTTTTTAAATTTTTTCTGGCAGGGGGTGTAGGGTGGTGTTAGGGAGTGGAACAGTGAAAAGATGTAATATTGTTGGAAACTCATCATAACATATCTAAGAATAAGATATTGTGACCTTCAAGCCTCAGGTTCGACTCTCACTTCGGGTGAGTTTATTTCTTCTTTTATGTGAAGCTGTATTTCCTATTTATGTGAGGCTTGTTTGTAAGTTTATTTCTTCCTCTTCTAGTGAGTGAGGTTTGATTGATTCTTGATATTGTAATTGTGAATAATTTACTTGATTATAAAATTATTGTACTTCCTAAAAAAATGGGACTTTAAAAAAAATCTAAGAATAACGTGTGAAACAATTTGCTGAAACTGAAAGCAATGGTGTCCACATGTTTTAATCTACTCTGCATATCTTATAATCTCAGTTACGTTTTCACCTAAAAATCTGAAGTCATATGGTAACAAGACACTTAAAAACAGAAGGTTAGTAAACTAAATAATCATGAAGACTATCTAATTAGCTGCAGTCTAATTGGTATTAGGTGATAAAATACAGACTTAATATCATGGCATTACATAGAATAGTTTTCCCGAGAATTTTGTTGGGGACAAAACTTCACACATAAAAATTGGTAGGGTGTATTTTGGATAAGAAATATTATACTAGAAATTAATATACTCCCTCCGTTCTAAAATATAGGATGAATATTAATTTTTTAAGTTCATTGTAAGATATATTCAAAGTCAAAATTGATATAAAGTAATCTACTTTTAGACATTACAATTATGAAAACTAAAAACTATATAAATAATACTAGTTATTACAAGATTTATTATATTGAAAAGTTAATTACATCAATTTTGATTTTATAAACATCTCAAATTAATTTTAAAAAATCAAAAGCTTGATCTTATATTTAAAACATTGATAGAATTTTAAATTTATAAATTTGAGAAACTTTGAAAAGTCAAAATTTCATTTTAGAATGGAGGTAGTATTTTGAAAAACGCTGGTGCCCATCATGACTTCTGTACTGAAAATTTCATTTCCCCTAACATAGAGACAAACTTTCCGCAAATATATGATTTATTCAATTTGGATTGTATTATTCAGTTTATTCAAATTACATTTAAAAGTACTTTTAAATAGTTTGCAATTTGCAAGTAAATTAACTAAGACCATATGAAATCATATAAATTTTAAACTTCTGAATTTTGCAGATTGACTTCAAATGATCAAAATTGGACTCTTTCGTCGGAAAGAGAGACTAATAAACACATCAATTGAACAAAATAATACCTCCTTTATTCTTTTACAAAAAAGATAAATCTCATTTGTCAAAAATAAAAAATCAAGAAAAAGAACCTATTTATGTTGAATGTAATATAAAATAAAAAATAAAATAATGTTTTGGTGATTATCCGAGTTTTTTTTTTGAAACAGTTAATCGACTGTAAATTTTATTGCTCCAAAATGTCAGATACAGCAATAGGAAGGAGGCTAACATGAATATCATCCAACCAAAACACATAGGAACATCAAAGGAAAAAACTTGGGCAAGCTCACCAAGTCCATGAAAAACTCTATTGTCATCCCCACAGACATGAGAAAAAGTAACAGTACTCTCAAAACTATTAGCTAAACAACAATAATCTTGTAGAATAGAGGAGAGAGATGAATTATCCGGAACCATATTAGTGAGTATACCAATAACACAAAGGTTATCATTCTCCACCATTATATTCTTGAAACCACATTCCTTAGAATTTGCGGGAATTTCGAACTAAAGAGAGGATAGAAAAATAGATATGGAACCACTCAAATATGGTCAACTAATTATACCTTAACTTGTCATTTTGTAAGCTATTTCAAGTAAAAGTTATTTGTAAGTGTAGTCATACTCAAAATAAAATCTTTGTGAATTTTGGGATTTTTTTTGGGACTAGGAGTTTATATAATAGAGGAGAGAGAGAAACAAACCAGGATATAGAGAAGCGAAGAAATGATAACAGTACGGTATCGACCCAGATAAGAATCCGCAACAAAAGCACCCAAAAGCGGCAAAAGCGACGCCGTTCCGGACCAGGCGTTCACATTAGAGGCAGCCGTGGCCGTTGGCTGACCCAAAGTGCCAGTAAGGTAAGTAATTAGGTTCAAACTTATGCCATAATAGGCAAACCTCTCAGCAACTTCAACACCTGCAAATCAAGGGAAACTTCACCACATCGTAATCGACGCCGTTTTGGGTTGTTTGTGTTATTATTATTACTGCGTACCTATGATGAATGATGCGGACCTCCATCCGCCGGATTTGGATCTTTGGGCTGGGCAATTCTTGTAGTCTACGGCGCCGTCAACGACGTCGTTTGGGAGGAAAGGAGTGGTGGAAGTGGTACGCACAGACATGGCTCACCACACGGTTGTTACAGTCGGAGATGTATGTTGACTGATCCGCCCAAGCTGCAATTAATAGTTGGTGTTTGCGTGATGGACGTGGTCATAATTATTTTAAACTTCTAACACTAGTACCAATAAGTGTGACAATAATTCAATTTTCTTTCTATTTTAGACAGTTGATAACTTAGACCTGGTAAAAAGAGGCCCACAGCCGGTCCGTTCACAAAAATATGAATTATGAGTTCTATTATTGTAGCTCAAATAAAATTAAATCCTTTTAATTCGGTCTGTTTTTACCCGGCTCGTGATAGCTCGGCCCGCGGGTGACCCAACCCGCCCGTAAGTTATTTAAAAAAAAAAATAACAACATTCCTTTACTTGGGTCTTGGGCTGTAAAGAAATATATAGTTATATACTATACTATACTATGCTATGCATGAGCAATTTAAATTGATCAGTTATTTAACTTTTTATTTTATTGCGGGAAACCCTAGTGCTAGTACTAGTATTACTGGCTAGGAACCCTATGCGTTTTGCCAATAGTACTACTAGACATTATTTGAGAAAAGTGTTATGATTGGGTTTGGTTCAGTGCATACGCCATCTCACAACCACTGAATTATTGGAAGTTAAGAATCTCAAAAGCTCATCTTACAGTAAATTAAATTTTAAAGGAACGAAGTTTTGTCCTATAAAATAGGATATGAGAAATTACATATTTGTTTCAGGCAGTGGATGTGTATGTATATAATTTGTATTTTAAGAGAAGTCTTAGTTATTATGCAAAAGGTTACACATAAAAGACAATGCGTATCTTCCTTTTTAGCAACGAAAATAACACCAAAAGGCGCACATGCTTCATTTACGGGACACATATATACATCTAACTGTGCAGTGCTTGTGAAGATTGATATCATCAGCTTTGTACGTGTTCATATTTAAATACACACACACATATATATATATATATATATATATATATCCTCCAAATGCCCTCCTCCGGTCCATCCGTGATTGTGCATTTATGTATTTATATATGTATCAAAATATATATATTTTTTTGAGTTAAATTGACAAATTGTATAACATTATTTTGCAAAAAAAAATATTGAAGAAGCCTGCGGGCCGGCCCGACTCGGCTCCCAACCCGAGCCACGGGTCTCACAATTCTAATCCAAGAAAAGCTGGGCCATTTTGACTCGGCCCGTTTGTCATGTCTAGTTGATGTTATTAGATTGCTTAAATTGGTAATGATTGTGTCCTTTTCTTTTTATATAAAATGGGTTTATCTGAAATCATATTGAATATTTTAATAATAATTTATGATATATACATAATTTTAGGAATTTTATATTTTTTTATTTCAAAAATTGTCTTTAAATAATGTGTCATCATGACATTAATTGAATAGATATATAATAGACTATTTCATAAATTATCATTAAAATATTGAATATGTAACTACTTGAGACTAAAAAATTGAGACTCTAGCATTACTCTTTATGACATATTCAATCATATAAAATCTACCCAATTAATATTATGATGACACATCATTTAAAACAAAAATTTTGAGACAAAAAAATAGATTATTTTATTAAAAGAAATATTGTTGAATATATATTTACTTCATTGAAAATATGTCATATTTATTTTAACAATATCAATTGTCATTTCTTTAATTATATTTACCGTTAGAATCATTTATCTATTAATCCATAATAAGCTTTATGAATCAATAAAAATTATAGGAATAATAATATCAAAAAATAATATTAAAAGTCTAAAAGTTTTATTCTCATATAATTTTTTTGAATAATATGACAAATATTTTAGTGATACTTTATGTTATAGAGAGAATTGAGATTAACCATTCAAGATCTTGTTGAGTCTAAAAGTACATCTTCAATCAATTACTCTTGGTAGATACATCTTGGGCGTTGCATACTCTTGTAACGAATGTGTGATCCGTGGATTGGAGAGATCGCAAAGGAACAATGATTGGAATTTGAAGTCTACATCAAAGTGTTGATCCTCTTCAAAGGTACATCTTTATCATTCCTCAATTAATGATGTTTTATAAGTCTATACATTGGGATTGTAGAAATTTTTAAATTGCTATTTTACATATTTTCGTTGCGTTTACAATTAGATTATATGATTTGATCTTGTTTCCGCAATCCTTCAGTGGTATCAGAGTCATCCTTATGCAAATCATTAATTGTTTTGATTCAATATGTATGTTGATATGGGTTTAGAACTGATTTTCTGGACAAAAGAACGAACCTGTCAAAATTTGATACGCAGCGCGGTCGCCCCCCTTCAAGCTCTTTTTGGAGCGCGTCCGCGCCTTTTGACGCCCCCAAATTCGGACCGCCACAGTCACGAATTTGGTTCGTCACATGCTAACTCTAATAATAACTAAAATCTAAAACAATGGAATAATAGAATAATTTACATTGATATAACATAAATATTCTCGTCCCAAGTCTCGAAACTATTACTAATACACTTCATAACTTAATCCAAATATAACTTAATCCAAACATATCTTAATTTAGAACATTAATTAAGTCTTAATACAACATAAAGGAAACATCCTAACATAGAAGAGCGCAGCTACTTCATAGCCTTGCCTTCGCTCTTATCCTGTTCTGGGGTTCCACCTTGCCCTGCCCTAACTGAAATGTTTATGGGAAGCAAGAGTGAGCAACAAATTTGCCCACCAAGTAATATGCCAATAAATGTGAACAGGTGTATATACGGTTCTTAATCTCAAGGGTAAAACGATAATTAATAGCTCAGAAATTCAAATAATAATATTGTGAATAAAATAAATATCAATGACTTCCAAATCTATTATGTGAAGTTAAATAAGAACCACTATGGGTCGAGAAGTTATTAAAGGATTCAGAGGTTTCAACAATTTCAAGTGAATGAATAGATATCACTGAATGTCACTGTGGACCAAGAATTAATAAAGGAATCCAATGAATTCAAAGTTTCAAGTTAATAAATACTGGATACTGAGTAGTTGCTAAGAACCACGAACTTCTACTAGAATCACCAAAAATATTCCTGGTAACCCAAACAAGTACAAATAGGGGATCAGCCTGCCGTACCTGGTGTTATGCATAACCTATCCTACTGTTGTCGGCACCCCGACTATATAGTTCCCTTTTTTGAGGGTTGTTCATCTCAATCAATTTATAAAACTCCACACCAAAGCAATTGGTGTGGATAACTTTCTAATTCATGATATTGGTCTAGCCGAATCAAATGGCGTAGACAATTTCAACAATGTATATAAGAACAATTTATAAATTCAATATTCGCAACATAATTTGAAGAATATAATCATGATTTAAATCAAGCTATGAAATATTAATTTATAAGACAAGAATTATTCTAGCACTTATTTACTCATACGATCAATAATAGTACAAGCTCAAGTACGTGCTCAATAAAGAGTATGGTTCGAATACTTGCTCAATAAAAAGAGTAGTCCGGATACTTGCTTTCAATATATAAATCAAATGAAGTTACGAAACTTGCTTACAAGATCTATTGCATAAAGTAAATGCAAGGGTTATGATACTTGCACAATATTCAAAGTTGTGTAAGGTAGAGAACTTGCATCAAAGAGATAAGATTTAGATACTTGCACAATATCCAAAGTTGTGTAAGTTAGGGTACTTGCCTTATGCGTAGTTTACCAAAGTATAAATTATCAACACTTTTCGAATCCTATTATAACATAGTTACGTATATAGGATATCTATTAGTCACACCGTTTAACAACATACATTATCTCGTACATATCATCAATACAAACTTAAGTCTTTAACCTTGCTACACAGTTATACCACGTATAACATTATATAAAATCATAGCACTTAATCGATTATGTCTTTACTTATCTATGGAATTCCTTTTTATAAGTTAAACATCATTCTGTTATATTATCATCACATATAAATAACTATCAGTAGTGATCAGACTCTGATTAGCAGCTTAGGGTATCATTATAAGCCAACTGTCAAAATCAGGATTAAGTAGAATTGTCTAGACCTGAAAGCAGTCTGGCGCAGCTGCGCTCTGAAAAGGCCTAGGGACGGCGCAGCTGCGCTGTCCTCTGGCCAGACCAGAGTTGAGCTTTGCTCTTCTGTTTCTGTCTTATTCATTTTAGCCTTCAATAACACATAGCATAATATCCATTAAAGATCCTTGCATGCTTTTAAGGTCCATCTAAGTTCAACTTTTCATGTCATAGTTCTAGATTAATATCTCTAATGACTTAAGGCCATACAAGGTCATGAAATCATATAGGCTATTATGTTCGTCATGAATACATGTGAGGTGGTCATATAATCTGTCAATAAGAATGCTCACATGTGTTTATATTATTTACACATGGTTAGCATTGTTATTTGCTTGAAAACTTACTTAAACTCATACTTGATTAACTTTCATTGCATCTAACAAGTGTGTGCACATATGGGCTAACTTAGTGACGTTAAAAGTACTAACATGCATGACCAAAAATATCATAACATTGCTACACCACGTTCATGCAATTTAGTTTGCAAAATACTCCGAGTTTACTTTTGAAATCATTTTCAACTTAAACTATATATTATAGTGTATACTCAACACCTTAGACTCACGTTTCATGCATAGCTAGATCATACAAACATGCTCAAAAAGTCAGAATGTATCCCATGTGGTATTCATGGATATTAGTTTCAAATATGTCAAATTTTCTTTGAAAAACCATTTAACTTAAAGCCAAACAATTTGGACATGAACAACGAACCATATATCACAACTCATGCTTCCTTATGTTCATAAATCAGTCATATATGTATATTATCATGCTCATATGGTCAGAACGCGAATATTTCAAGTACATGTCAATGTCCATTTTAAAAACTCTAACCTTCATTTAGTAAACTCATACTAACAAGTTAAGAATGTCCATGCTATATGTTAAGGTACTTATATATACATGTTAAACCTGTTTTCATGCATTTCTAAGGGCTATCCATAAGTTAACACTTATTAGAAATAACAGAAACTGGAAATCAAAACTGGTGCCTGGCGCAGCTGCGCTGCACCCTAGTACAAAATGGGCGCAGCTGCGTCCATTCCCGGCCAGAACCAGAATGGCTTCTGCTCGGCAGAAACCAAACCCAATTACAATTTTTTTTTACGAAATCTATTCTAACTCAGCCACATTGCTATACTAGATGCATATAAACTTATATGATCACAATGTCATCAATAAGTCAATCAATTAACAAGAATTCAAGCATAATCAATAATGTAGGATTTTCAGAAATGAAGAACAAGAAAGATACCTTTGCTAAATGTGATATGAGTTTGCTGCTAATATGATTCCCTCAAATTCTCAGAATTCTTACCACTGATATATACTTGCTCTCAATTCTTATACTTATAGAAAATCTCAGCAAATGAAATGAAGAAATAGAGAGCTCTATTTATAGAGAATTCAATATACAGACAATGCATTTCTACTCCAAATCAAACTAATGGAATGAAGGATTGCATGAAGGTTAATGGAGATGAGTTGGTAGGGTAGTTGAAATCCACTTTTAAGACCACTCCCCCTTTGATCATTGGCTATGTTTGCTGAGTTTGAGAAACAAGGAAGTAGGTTAGCCATTGAGTATTCACGTAAGTAAGAAATGAGTATCTCATTATGGGACAAGGCTATAAAGCTCAGCATTTGCAAGTTGTAAACAAATTAATGCCAACACTTATATTATATACACTTAGGTTATAATTTAATTAGAGTCACAATGTAGATTTAAATGAGGAAATAATATTATAATATAATAAGTTGGGGTACATGTATACACATAAACATATAATTCATGTACCTTGTGATAACACCGAATATAATCCAATTGGGTATTATCTTTCCTCATTATCATAAACTGCATTATTTTAATTATATGAATTTATTAAAATAATCATTAAATAACAATTGTTTATTATAATATTCATACATACACCACAATGTATCTACTTATCACATATTTGTCACATAAGCATTAATTATGTAACTTTCATCATTCATTAAATCTTACTATATAGTTTTATAATATAGTCACATGTTAGTATCACACCCCATCATACTTTAGATGTAAACACTTTAATACACAATCACCCATTACATAATATGACACTTAGCAATTTATTAAGTAATCATTATATTAATTATTCATTTTCTCTTTAACCAGTTATTATTCATAATAACAATTAATAACATTTTTATACGTTTAATTATCGCATGTATTGCACACAACAACTAATTAAATAAATATAACTCTTATTATATTCATCAATTATTTACTCATCAATGTTTTGTTACTTACAATAATAATTAATCGACATATTATTAATTAATTACTTATTAATAGGTTATCACTAATAACAACAATAAATTAATAATATAATATTAATTAATTCTTCACTTATTGATTTTCCTCTTTAATTAATCAAACCCTCAATAATTCTCATCTCGTGCCACACAAGGCATGTTACGTGCTTATCATAAACTTTATATTTTTCTCAATTATCATTAATTCAATTTAATTTAATCGAATTACTCATTTCATAACACATAAATATTTATATTCAAATAGATATTCATTTTCTTATTAATAACAAAATTAATATTTATTCGTAAAATTCACGGTTCTCACACGCATGCTCTCAGATTTCGTTTTCTGGTGTTGCAGCGGCCGCGCCGTTTCCCAGTATAAACAGGGCACGACCGCGCCTGTCCCCAAGTTTTGAATTTATTTATTATTTATTAGAATTAAAATAAAATGTTTATTTTTGAATTAAAATAGGATTAAAATAAAGGTGTTTATTTTAAATGGAATTGGATTACATGTTGCTAAAAATAAAAGAGCTTATTTAGATTTGGTTTTTGATTAAAATAAAGGAGTTTGTTTTGTTTCAAAAACTGGATTTCTAGCAAAAGTTTATTGCCCATTAAATGATATCAACATATATATTGAATGTTTATTTTATTAATGTATATGCTGATATGTATGATAATAAAGAAGATGATTATGGACCTTTGACCAATGCAATTGGATTTAATTTTAATGGATGCTTGAATGAATGTGATTTTTATAAATGGGGTATGCATATCTCGCCTCTCTCATTTTTGAATGTAAATTTTATCTCCATCCTATGTACCTTTCCTTGACTGCTGATCAAGGTTTCTATTTTGTAAAAATAGAATGTAATAGGATTATATAGAATTGTTCGAGAAATTAGAGACGAAAAGCAGGAGTGTTGAAGGCCTGTTTATAATGAAGCCCGGGTTAAATGTAATAGTTATATTTAATATTTTATTACTACACCCTAAGTTTGACCTTTTGGTTCATGGTGGCTCCAATGAACCAAATTAGAATTAAGTCCATAATCATCCCAAGTAGAATATAGTATTATACAGATGTATGCTAATTATATAGTAAATATATTATTATATATGTTGATGTATGTTTAATATAGCGCGTATTTCTATATATATATATATATATATATTTATATGCACGCTAAACAAGATGATACTAATTAATAACAAAATTCTCAAAAGATAATATATTAAGTTGAATACGTTCAAAGACATTGGAGAATGTCGAAACAATACTGTTTTGTTGTGCACACACAATGACTGTATTTTTCTCTTCACTTATATGAAAATGCTCGGTCTAATTTAACTTAGATTATTTTAGTTTGGAAATTTGGTAGCTGTTGTCAAGCACTACAAAATTTACCTTACTCTTTATTAAACTAACTCAAGAATTAGTGTAGTAATAAGCAAGGATCGATCCCACAGAGAGTGAATTGTATTTTAATTATCCAACGATTTCCAATGAATTGGGGGTTTTTAGTGTGAACAGTTTAATTAACGAAAGTGAATTAATAAGAAAATATTAATGAGTAAAAGAGTTCAATTCCTCAGTTCAGTATCCCCTTTTCACAATTATGATTTAATCAAGTTATTATACTATTTACCCTTTCACTGAGATTAATAATCCTAGATAACCGCAATCGCAAATTACCCGAAATTCTCCTTAAGTGTAGATCTAATGCGACGATCGCTAACAAAAGATTCTAACTAACATACAACCTAGAACTATCAGCCTAGATTTAATATAATAGAAACATTAAGAATGAGAATTAGATTATTCCAAGCAATAATTACACAATCAGGAATTATTTAACTTGTCTTCTGAAAATCTTAACAATATTTCAAAGCTTGACCACAATAAAATATCATTAATTGTTACTTAGATTAGACACACTTCGTTTGCTTAAAATATTTCTTAATCTAACAGATGATATCAATTTACTAATTTAATCCTGCAGAAACTAAATTAGTCAATTGAATAACATACATGATAGTTTATATGGATAATCAGAATAAATCTCAATATGAAAGAATAAATATTATAAACTTAATCAAACCATAAATTGTTAATCAGGTTCAACATCCCTTCAGAATTGAATAAGTGAATTAGCCTGACATGCCTTGATGAATAGCCTCCAAGATGAGAGATGAATAGATGATTCCCAAGATTAAAAGATCTAAGATTAAAAGATAGTCTAAACCTAATAAAACAACCGATATATATAGTCTAGACTAGTCTAATAAGGAAGTCTACAATCCTATTCCTAATCAACTTTGCTTTAAAAATAATTTAAATCTTGTCAGTACGGCGCGCCCCGCGCCTGGATTACTCTATGAGCAGCGCCCCCCGCGCCATGTATGCAACAACTCTTCTGGCTATGCGGCGCGGCCTGCGCCTTGTATAATGTTGATCTAGCGCGCCCCGTGCCTGGCTATTAGCAACATTGTCTTTCAATTCTTTTGCTCTTTAATCCTTCCTTTTGTCCCTTTAAGCTCAGTTTCACTCCAATCCTGCAAATTCACACAAAATATATGAAAAGTAACATGCACACTTAAGTAAATGCAATATATCAAGCTAAGAAATACTTATTAAGTAGGTTAAAAACCTACTTATCATGCGCACACTTGACCATTATAATCTAAGAGGCAAAATGAAGAAAGAAGTTACATGGAGATGTAATCGACAATAGTTGTCTACGTTTTGAATAAATATGTAGTTTGTTGTGCACACACAAATCTATATATTTATTGCAATTAGATCTTTTCTCACTAAACATATTTTACAAAGTCACTAATATAAAATCTGTCAAACTAAATATAAAAGAGGGTTATATATTTTGAAGAAATAGTGGGAGACACCATTTTATTAAAGACCTAAATGAATCTGGTGATTAATAAAAGAATGAATGTTAATGTTGTTAAATTAAATTCATTTATAGAATTTTACAAATGTCTAATACGCTATCACTGCTGAGCATATTAGATGCTATTAAATTAATCGAACCTAATTATACGGTTTGGTTAAGGACTTTGAGAATAGTTCTCAAGGCTGAAAAGCTATCTTATGTCCTTAATACGCCTCTCTACAACGGTTGCAGACAATGCCTCTAAGGAAGAGCTTGCAATTTTTAGAAAATGGCAAGATGATGCACAGGTGGCTCAGTGCATCATATTAGCATCCATGTGAAAGTAGTATGCACACAAACCAATCATGTATGATGATAAAGCATATTCTTTGTAACAATCTTATTCATTTATTAATAAAAGTATTATTTAATTAAAGGCATTTAATTTATCTACATGATGCTGTTTTATAATATGTAATAAACCTATAGTTTTAAGCAATGCTTTTAGAATCATGATGATAATCATGATGATGATCATGCTAATGACATCTAAATTCTTAGATAGCTTAAAACTAAAATAGTTCCCAATCGTTGGATTACTAAAAAGGGGATTAGTGAATCCGGATAGATTGGTACATACGTTGCTTGCTCATTGGATGAGGATGTTCGATCTTATAATCATTTGTGTGGAGACACTAAAGCAAGTATGAAGGTGCTTATTAGAGAATAAGTACACTGAACGTGGCTCGCTAAGAAATACCTAATGGAGTTTTACTTGCCTATCAATAGAAATTCCTTAAGTGATAGTAGTACAAATAATCCTTAGACTTGAGATCATCATAGTATCTTATGTATGATATACTATGATGAGTTATACTTTGACATGTTCCTAAGACCCTAAGGGTATATCAAAGGGTATGCTTGGGTATAATAATTTATACATGGAGATAATGAATGATCAATAAAGAATCTACCGCTTCTAGTAAAAGAAGAGAATGTCCTATGTGATTCGATAAATGACAACACAGTAGTCCTTGGCCAATGCAAAATGAAATTAAAAAGGAGTTTCTAATTTGCATTATTTAGAGTTATGCATTTTAGAATCGAAATACATATAATTAAATAAAATAAGACCTGATAGTAATTCTATGTCTTATATTTAATTAGGACATTATATGGTGGAAGGAATGAATTGTACGGTAACTATTTACTCAAAGTTTCTTTTATGATTAATGTTGAAATCTATATTATCTGAAAAGTCGTTGATCGCTAAGGGGGTTTACCCTTATTGTAGAATAAATATTATTTATTTAAATAAATTATTAGTTTAATTTATTTATTTAAATAAGATCAGAATTGTTCTAATTGATTTATTCACAACCTGTTTAATATGGAGAACCTAAAGGGTCACACCATAAAAAGGAATAACATTTATTAAAGAAGCAAATGGCATAATCGTAATAATAAGTTAAGTATATTTAATTTAATCTACGATGATAGAATAAATTAAATAGCATAATATTTATTATTTAATATTTTAGAAATATTAAATATAAATTATTAAGAGGAGTCTTATTATTATCACTATTATTATTATTATTATTTAATTCCTAAAGGAGTTTGGGAATTAATTAATAAGATACTCTCTCTCATATGTATATTTTTAATAAGATTAGGAGGCTAATTAATTAAAAAGAGTTTAATTATTTTCAATAGGATTGGGGAGCTTAATTAATTAAAAGGGTTTAATTAATTAATATAAAATCCTATTCTTAAATGATTTAGGAGGGTTGCCTACATCTATAAATAAGATGAGTCTTATTTTGATTTGGGGTTAATGATCTTTCCAAGAGTTGAGAGTGTATACACATTTTATAGAGATAGAAATTAAGGTTTAGCCAAACACCCACCTTCTTGAGTTCTTCTTCTTCTTTGCTGGATCACCTCTAGGGGCCAAACACTTGGGTGACTTACATTGATCAAACGAAGGAATTAATCTCGTGGATTTAAGTTGAACGTGAAAGCAATTGAGTAGAACTTGTACCTGAGAAAGTTAGATTCTACAAGGGTATAATTCTGATATCCTACTCCTTTTATAGATTGATAATTAAGCATAAGATATGATCATGATTTATGGTTTGTAAGAAAATTTTAAAATCCACTTTTATTACGCTTCTGCCTTGTTTATGTAATTTGATTGATCGTATGCTTTTCTAGCAAACCTAACACCATGAGTAACGAGTTACAACGTCAACACGAGAAAATGGATGCACCTACTGTGACACCCCCAAATTCGGGTACTTCGTTTTCACAAGATTTGGTGTTCACTTTCAATAAAACATACATCTACCCAATAATAAAGAATTTCAAAATAAATTACAACCTTCATAAATACTTAAATAAAAATCTTCCTTATAAAAGGATTACAACCTTGTCCAAAATAAATCCCAAGGTTATCTAACCTTGACATAAACATTTAATGCGGAAAATAAAACATAACTTAAAGTCTTATTACAATTCAATCAACAATTAAAACAAGTCTTCACTTGTTCAGCTTGCCTTTGCCTTTACTAGTTGACGGAGCGTCAACACTTTCAACCTTGGCTGCAATGGTTATTTAATATGAAAGAGTAAGCAAACAACAGCTCACTGGAATATAACAATAATAAAGACATAACTTAGATAGCTTCAAAGGATTTGAATAACTTTACTTTCATCAACAATAAAGAATTGAATAATAATTCTTTCATCAATAATTTGAATTTTGAATATTGAATTCATCTGAGGGTCATAAGACCTTGAACTTTTGTCCTAGGTTATAACCATTTCTATTTAAAACCTTTAACAGTCATTTAGACTATGGACCATAACTCGTACTTAGGGGGATCAGCCCTTTGTATCATGTATTGTGCATAAACATCTTAACGCTTTTGCATAGTAACCTCTCATAATAAATATGGTTGTTCATCTCAGTATTTGAGTACAAGTCCGCACAAAAAAAAGTTTGGTTTGGATAAGCTTAAAGGATAATTTAGGATTCAACGTTCATCAACTAAGGAATAGTTGAATCGACTTACGATAATAAAAATTAATTCAATAATAACGAATTATGAAATACTTATGCTTTAGAATTTAACTTAAAGCATACAAAAGATAAGATAGACCTTGCTTGAACAATAAGTCAAAGTTACTTTAAGTAAATCATGAATTTTAAATACATACTTGTCCAATGCAGAAATAAAAGGACAATCTCGAATACAATAAATATTTGAATTCAACACTTGTACATAATTAACAAGTTTAGAGATAGAAGACTTGCCTCAAGCGCAAGCTACTAATACAATCACGTTCTTTAACACTTCCTACACACACACACACACACACACACACACACACACACACACACATATATATATATATATATATATATATATATATATTTAATCATAATAATCTAAATTAGTTAACATGTAACTAATTCACATAATTAGTTAACTCATCTAGGTTAACTCATTCTTGTTTAATTATTAAGTTAATAATTAACTATCACATAATTAATCACATCACATCATCATATTACATGCTCACATAATTAAATTAATTAATAATTATGCACTTCATATTAATTAAATTATAATTAAATGAATTATAATTTAAACATTTAATCTAATTATAATTACCTAAATTATAATCACATCTTACATTAATTAAATTATAATTAAAACAAAGTATAATTTATAATTAATCAATCTTCATCATGCATAATTAAATAATTTACAATTCATAATTAATCATGCATTTATTAAATTATAAGTACACACATTATAATTTAAATTAAAATTTATTAGATTAAAATTAATCAAATAGTATTCATTATAATTTAACAAATTAAATTTTAAATTATAATTATTCAAATTATAATTACATATCATATTAACTAAATTATAATTAAACAATTATAATTTAACATTTACTTTAATTAAATCAAATAATAAATTTAAGGTTTCACAATCTTCTTTCTTTTTCCAATATGAAATTGTCAACATAATACTTTATTGTAACTTGCTACATGATCATTATCATTGAAACAATTAAACTTAGGTTTAAAGACTGCACAAATAATTAGAGTTCACTTGCCTCTGCTCAGGTCCTGGCGCAATTGCGCTACCTTAAGCCTTGGCAACGGCGCAGCTGCGCTGGTGCTCAATCCAAAAAACTCAGCAGGCGCAGTTGCACCGTTTCTGCCTTTGTTGTCGGTGCAGTTGCGCCAGAATGCGGACAGAAACAGTGCAGTTCGGCACTCTGCTTCACTGTTCATCCCCCATATGCCAACAATCGGCAAAACACAACAACTCAAACAATGTAAAACATATATATGCAATATTACACACGTAATACATGATTCTAATCACAGAAATCTTTTAAGCAATCAAAATCAAAGGTTTTAAAATACAAGTTTTGCTATTTTCATAAAACTTATACTTTAACAAAACAATCCACTATAAATTCAATTCTAAATCACTCAAATCTATAATACATGCATTGTTTATATTATTAACGATAGTATCATGAACAACTCTAAATTGGCATATTAACACATATGAAATTCATTAATTTTACTCTCAAACTCAACCAAAAACATATAACTTTATAAGAACAAAATTTCTCCATAAAAACTTGTTTCTACAACAATTTGATTTTCTGAAAATCGTTTATAGCATACAATTCAATAGGTTGTAAACACAAATTCTACATATCTACAACAATATCACCAATTCATGAATAATCTTTTCATAGAGAACTCAAAATAAGAAACAACAACTAAATAAAGTTCTTAAAAATTATAAGGTAGTAATTATACCATTTTTGCTTTGATGATTGAAGAAGAAGATGATGAGGAGCTTGAGTTCTTTCAATTCTTTCTCCTCTTTTTTTCTTCTCTGAGTATTCTCCCTAACTTTCTTCTCTGCTCTTTCTTTGTTCTTATTTTATCTTAGGCTTGGAACTAACGTAACTTAGCTGTATTATAACTAATATAATATACGTATACTGATATAATATAACTGTTAAGTAATTAACCCATATAATAAATATATTAATTAATACATGAGTTACAAAAATTTGAATTTAAAAAGCCATAAGGCTTGTTTGGCAAAAACAGAGTTATTTTTAAAAACAGATTATTAGTAACTAAAGCATTGTTTGGTAGAATGGATTTAAAGCTAGTACAAGGGCCCTTTTTGGCAAAACCTTTTATAACATAAGTAAGGGCCTTGTTTGGTTAAAACAATTTAAAAACTCTTTTCTTTATTTTAATAAATCCTTTTAACACATATTTTAATGTTACACTTTAATTAATTAAATCTTAAACATTCTAATTTAATTAATTAAAATCTAACATCAATTAATCACATACAAATTGTCACGTAACAATTATAATTACTCGCTAATTATAATTTTATGCAACACTCATCACATAATTCATCTAATTTAATTGTCTCAATTAAATTAGAACTATACTATAAAATTAATATACATTAATTAAATTAAATATTCATTTAATTAATATATAACACTTAATTAAATCAATCTACAATAATCATATAATTTATTTATTTAACTCAATAAATAAATCACATAAAATATTTAATTAATTCAATAAATATATTTATAATTAATATATAAATTCTCATTCGTTACAATTTTTCCTCCTTAAAAGAATTCTGTCCCCAGAATCTCACTAAATTTTTTTTTCCATCTGTTACATTCTTCCTTCTTACAAGGATTCTGTCCCCAGAATCGATACATAAGGGGTTACACAAAAAGCTAAGCAAATAATTGCGGATATATTTTCATCATAACATCTTCGAGTTCCCACATGGCTTCTTCAGCACTGTGGTTCCTCCAGATTACCTTAACAAAAGGTATCACTTTATTTCTAAGTACATGTTCCTTTCTATCAACTATTTGAACAGACACTTCTTCATATGTTAAGTCTTTATCAAACTGTAATGGCTCGTATTCTATTACATGTTTGTAGTCATGTTTGTACGGTCTTAACACAGAAATGTGGAAGACGTTGTGTATATTCTCTAGCTCCGGAGGTAACGCAACCCCGTAAGCTACCTCACCCACCTTTCTTAGTACCTCGAAAGATCCAATAAATCGGGGACTCAGCTTCCCCTTCTTACCAAATCGAATCTTCCCTTTCCAGGGAGATACTTTCAAGAAAACGAAGCTTCATAGTAAGAATTCTTGATCCTGGCGATGTTGATCGGCATATTTCTTTTGTCTGTCTTGAGCAACAACTAGTCTCGTTCTGATCAACTTCACTATTTCGGCGGTTTGTTGTACCAGTTCCGGTCCCAATAGTTAACGTTCACCGATTTCATTCCAGCACAAAGGCGTTCTGCATTTCCTACCGTATAACACTTCGTAAGGCGGCATGCCAATACTCGGGTGATAACTATTGTTGTAGGCGAACTCCACCAACGGTAGATGATTATCCCAACTTCCTTTGAAGTCCGTAACGCAATCTCTCAGCATATTTTCTAGCGTCTGAATCGTTCTCTCGCTCTCATCGTCGGTCTGAGGATGGTACGCTGTACTCATTCATAATTGTGTTCCCAAACACTCTTGCAAACGCTTCCAAAAATTTAACGTAAAACGCAGATCTCTGTCGGACACAATCGACACCGAAACACCGTGTCGAGAAATAATTTCCTTTACATACAGCTTCGCTCGCTGATCCAAGTTGTACTTAATCCTAATCGGTAGAAAGTGGGCTGACTTCGTCAGTTGATCCACAATCACCCATATTGCATCGACACCCTTCTGAGTCGCTGGAAGACCAACCATGAAATCCATCGTGATGTGCTCCCACTTCCATTCTGTAATCTCCAACGGTTGTAGCAATCCGCTAGGTCTCTGATGTTATACTTTAACTTTCTGGCACATTAGACATTTTGCAACGCATTCAGCAACATCCCTCTTCATATTCGGCCACCAAAAATGGTGTCTGAGATCCTGGTACATCTTTGTACTCCCAGGGTGAATCGAATATCTTGAACTGTGAGATTCGTTCAAAATTTCCTCTTTGACGTCTGGTACTGGCGGTACCCAGATTCTTCCTTCAAATCGTAGCAGTCCTTCGTTATCAATCTTGAACTTGAACTCTTCACCATCGGCTATTCTTTTTCAGATCTTCTTGCATTCTTCATCGTGAAGTTGTGCTTCTTTCACTTTGTCTACCAGAGTAGAACCAGTAGTTACTTAAAACAACATCTCATCCGATTCCTTCGGATACTTCACTTCTAGTTCCAATCTAGCCATATCTTCTATTAACTGGTCCTGATCAATTTAGCTTCTCCCGACCCTTTTTGCTCAAGGCTTCGGCGTCAACGTTAGCTTTACTCGGATGGTAAAGTATCTCGCAGTCGTAGTCCTTGATCAGTTCCAACCATCTTCTTTGGCGCATGTTTAAATCCTTCTGGGTAAAGATATACTTCAAACTCTTATGATCTGTGTATATCTCACACCTTTCCCCATAGAGGTAGTGTCTCCAAATCTTTAGAGCAAACACTATTGCCGCCAATTCTAAGTCATGTGTCGGATACCCCTTCTCGTAATCCTTCAGCTGGTATGACGCATAGGCAATGACCTTGCCGCTCTACATCAGCACACAGCCTAACTTATGTGAGACATCACTATATACCATAAAATTCCCCGTACTATCCGGTAAGAACAACACAGACGCAGTACTCAA
This sequence comes from Panax stipuleanatus, assembly GCA_020205555.1. NCBI lineage: Eukaryota > Viridiplantae > Streptophyta > Magnoliopsida > Apiales > Araliaceae > Panax > Panax stipuleanatus. The sequence goes on from CM035122.1 coordinate 14,318,874, forward strand.
CCTCTTCTTTAGTTCCTGAAAACTTTCCTCACACTTTTCTGTCCAAACAAATTTAACTATTTTACGAGTCAAATTCGTCAACGGAGTTGCGATCTTGGAAAAGTCTTGGATAAATCTCCTGTAATAACCTACCAATCCCAAGAAACTCCTCACTTCGGACGGCGTCTTTGGCTGATCCCAATTCATTATAGCCTCAACTTTCGATGGATCTACCGAAATCCCATCCTTGTCGATCACGTGGCTAAGAAATTGCACACGTTCTAACCAGAATTTGCATTTTGAGAATTTCACGTAAAGCTTTTCTCGTCTCAACGATCTAAGGTTAGCCTTAAATGTTCGGTGTGTTCCTCCTCAATTTTGGAATAAACCTGGATATCATCTATGAACACCACTACGAACTTATCTAGGAATGGCTTAAACACTCTATTCATTAATTCCATAAATGCAGCTGAGGCATTCGTTAGACCAAATGACATCACCAAGAACTCGTAATGACCATACCGAGTCCTAAAAGCCGTCTTCGGTATATCTTCCCTTCTCACCTTTAACTGATGACACTCACTCTTCAAATCAATTTTCGAGAAGTATCTAGCACCCTTCAACTGATCAAACAAGTCATCGATCCTAGGTAAAGGATACCTATTCTTGATCGTAACTTTGTTTAACTCCCTATAATCAATGCAAAGCCGCATAGACCCATCCTTCTTCTTCACGAATAAAACTGGCGCTTCCCACGGTGAAACGCTCGGCTGAATATACTTCTTATCCAATAATTCTTGTAGTTGAACCATCAACTCCTTCATCTCGACTGGAGCCATTCGGTACGGAGCTTTTGAAATTGGAGCAGTTCCCGGCGCTAAGTTGATCACGAACTCTATCTTCCTATCTGGCGGAAGTCCTGGCAAGTCGCTAGAAAAAACGTCCACAAACTCCTTAACCACTGATATCTCTTCTACCTTCGGGCTCTCCTTACGCGTATCTACTATATAGGCTAGATGTCTTACACAGCCTTGCATTAAAAGTTTTTGAGCTTGCATAACTGTCAGATAACTCGCTTGTCTAGGCGATTTTCTACCATATAACACCAACTTCGACGGAGTCGTAAGGTTTACCGACTTTTTCTGACAGTCGATTATCGCCCCATGGTTGAACAACCAGTCCATACCCAGTATGACATCGAATTCTCCAAGTTTTATCGGAATCAAATCTACCCTCAACTCCTAACCCTTAATGTCCAATCTACAGTTCTTGTATACAGTCCTAACAGGAATAACTTCCCTATTCGTAATTTCTATGTTCAAGGGATGAACTAATTCCTCTATAGGTAAGTCTAGGGTCTTAGCAAAATCATCAGATATGAATGAACAAGTAGCACCCGAATCAAATAATACATATGCATTTATACTATTTACCGGAATAATATCTGACACCACATCTTTTGATTACACAACATCCTGCACTGTCATGTTGAATGTCAGGGCAGTGGGTCGAATAGCCTGCAATGGTGCAGCGATAGTCAAGGTACTGCCGTTCCCATTTCCTCTGCTCCCTGCTGACCCTCCAGCTATCTTTTTAGGGAAACTACGGGCCATGTGATCCTTGGATCCACATGTGTAGCAAGCTCCTTTCTTCAGGTTCAGGTAATTCGGCGCAATGTGGCCATCCTGACCATAGTTGCAGCACACCCGCTTCCCCTTCATGCACACTCCAGTGTGATTCTTCCCACATGTAGCACATGCTTCGAACTTCTTCTTCGGCTGGCTTCCCTGATGACTCCCAACAGAGGTGTAGTCGTTCCATTTCCTTTTCTGGTTGATAGCCTTGCTACCACCAGCCTTGGTTTCTGTCTCATTCTTCTTCTTCTTATCCTGATTGAATTTGGTTACCGCGTCGCTTCCTCCCTCAGCAAGTATAGCCTTTTCCAATACAGCTGCGAACGTGTTCAGCTGGAACATGAAAACCTTACTGTAGAGCCAGGGCTTCAGTCCCCGCTCAAACCTCCTCACCTTTCTAGCGTCAGTACTGACCTGGTATGTAGCGAACCTGGCCAGCTCATTGAATTTCATGGCATACTCTGACATCGTCGTCCCTCCCTGCTTAAGCTCTAGAAACTGGACCTCCATCTGGTCCTGCGAGCTCACGGGAAAGTACATTTCAAAGAACATCTCTTTGAAACGCTCCCACTGTATCACTCCTTCACCCTCTCTGGTCTTGTTGGCTTGCCACCAGAAACTAGCATCCGACTTCAACATAAAAGTCATAAATGCCGTCTTCTGGTCTTCGCTAACTCTAGCCACATCGAAGAATTTCTCCATCTCCATCACCCATGTTTGGGCATCTATAGGGTTTATCGATCCCTTGAATGCAGGAGGTCCTACTGCCTTAAATTCCTTGAAAGTCGTGCCCTGCGCTTACGGCTGATTCGCAAGCGCTTCCGTCAGCAGGTTCACCAACTGCTGAACCGTATTGGGATTCGTCCCATAGTTATTGTTGTCGTTATTGTTGTTCGTCGAACCCTCAGGGTTTTGACGGGTAGGTCTTATTCTAGGAGGCATTTTCTGTTAAGAAAATATTATTATTAGATCCTTTATTTAATTCTTAAGTATTCAAGTTCATACTTAAATATTTTAAATAATTCAGTTCATATATGAGCACATAGCAGATCAATAACTTCTTTTATTCATTACTCGTAATAAAACATCAAATAGATAGCATTTCTGCTATTCACAACCTTGGAACTGAGCTGGGTAATAGAAGACACGATCCTGTACTCTATCTATAGCCGTATAAAATGCGTATTCTATTTCCCTCAGCTTGGCCCTCTTGGCTTCAGCCTCATCTTCAGCTCGGTCGGTTCGTTGAATAGCCCTCAAGCTTGTTTCCTCAGCTCTGGCACGCTTCGTCGACTCCTCTTGGATGTCTTGCTTCAGCTTTGCTAGCTTGGCCTGTGCCTCGTCTCTATCATTCTCTACATGGATTAGCTTCCACTGCACGTTTCCTAGCTCACTATCCATCTCCTCGATAGTCTCATCCCACTGCTGGATAGTAGTCCGACTCTCGTCCAACAACTCCTGAAGCTCCACGTTGCGGTCGTGAACCTCCTCGTACATCTCAGCACTAGTAGAGTGACATGAGAATTCCTCTTTGGAATCCTCTTCCTCCTCTGACTCATCCTCGTCCTCTTCCTCTGGAATAGGTGTCAGTTCATATCCCTGACCAGCTGCGGTGATCAACGGAGATGACTCTCTCCTAACCAACTGCTCCCAGACAACAAGATGTCTCGGGGCTCCTCCTCTCTAGGCACCTGAGGTATCTCCTCCCTAGCCTGACTGGACTCTCCAACGTTCGTTATCCTGACAAAAGAATTTTAAAATTTAATTATTACGTGATATCGAGTCGCCACTCTTCGAATACTAGAACGTAAACACATAGCACATAAGGTAGTTTATTATCTTTACCTATCACCACTATTTTTTCGATCTTCCTATAAGGCTATTACCTAAGGTTTTTTTCCCCAACTAAGGTGCATAACCTATTGCTTTGATACCAACCTGTGACACCCCCAAATCCGGGTACTTCGTTTTCACAAGATTTGGTGTTCACTTTCTAAATAAAACATACATCTACCCAATAATAAAGAATTTCAAAATAAATTACAACCTTCATAAATACTTAAATAAAAATCTTTCTTATAAAAGGATTACAACCTTGTTCAAAATAAATCCCAGGGTTATCTAACCTTGACATAAACATTTAATGCAGAAAATAAAAACATAACTTAAAGTCTTATTATAATTCAATCAACAATTAAAACAAGTCTTCACTTATTCAGCTTGCCTTTGCCTTTACTAGTTGACGGAGCGTCAACACTTTCAACCTTAGCTGCAATGGTTATTTAATATGCAAGAGTGCGCAAACAACAGCTTACTGGAATATAACAATAATAAAGACTTAACTTAGATAGCTTCAAAGGATTTGAATAACTTTACTTTCATCAACAATAAAGAATTGAATAATAATTCTTTCATCAATAATTTGAATTTCGAATATTGAATTCATCTGAGGGTTATAAGACCTTGAACTTTTGTCCTAGGTTATAAATATTTCTATTTAAAATCTTTAACAGTCATTTAGACTATGGACCTTAACTCGTACTTAGGGGGATCAACCCTTCGTATCATATATTGTGCACAAACATCTTAACGCTTTCGCATAGTAACCTCCCCTAATAAATAGGGTTGTTCATCTCAGTATTTGAGTACAAGTCCGCACCAAAGAAAATTTGGTTTGGATAAGCTTAAAGGGTAATTTAGGATTCAACGTTCATCAACTAAGAAATAGTTGAATCGACTTACGAGAATCAAGAATAATTCAATAATAACGAATTATGAAATACTTATGCTTTAGAATTTAACTTAAAGCATACGAAAGATAAGATAGACCTTGCTTGAATAATAAGTCAAAGTCACTTTAAGTAAATCATGAATTTTAAATACATACTTGTCCAATGCAGAAATAAAAGGACAATCTCGAATACGATAAATATTTGAATTCAACACTTATACATAATTAACAAGTTTAGGGATAGAAGACTTGCCTCAAGCGCAAACTACTAATACAATCACGTTCTTTAACACTTCTTACATATATATATATATATATATATATATATTTAATCACAATAATCTAAATTAGTTAACACTTAACTAATTCACATAATTAGTTAACCCATCTAGGTTAACTCATTCTTGTTTAATTATTAAGTTAATAATTAACTATCACATAAATAATCACATCACATCATCATATTACATGCTCACATAATTAAATCAATTAATAATTATGCACTTCATATTAATTAAATTATAATTAAATGAATTATAATTTAAACATTTAATCTAATTATAATTACCCAAATTATAATCACATCTTATATTAATCAAATTATAATTAAAATAAATTATAATTTATAATTAATCAATCTTCATCATGCATAATTAAATAATTTACAATTCACAATTAATCATGCATTTATTATATTATAATTACACACATTATAATTTAAATTAACATTTATTTGATTAAAATTAATCAAATAGTATTCATTATAATTTAACAAATTATATTTTAAATTAAAACTTTACTTTAATTATAATTATTCAAATTATAATTACATATCATATTAACTAAATTATAATTTAACATTTACTTTAATTAAATCAAATAATAAATTTAAGGTTTCACAATCTTCTTTCTTTTTCCAATATGAAATTGTCAACATAATACTTTATTGCAACTTGGTACATGATCATTATCTTTGAAACAATTAAACTTAGGTTTAAAGACTGCACAAATAATTAGAGTTCACTGGCTCTGCTCTGGTCCTGGCGCAGCTGCGCTACCTTAAGCTTTGGCACCGGCGCAGCGGCGCTGGTGCTCAATCCGAAAAACTCAGCAGGCGCAGTTGTGCCGTTTCTGCCTTTGTTGCCGGCGCAGCTACGCCAGAACGCGGACAAAAACAGTGCAGTTCGTCACTCTGCTTCACTGTTCATCCCCCATATGCTAACAATCGGCAAAACACAGCAACTCAAACAATGTAAAGCACATATATGCAATATTACACATGTAATACATGATTCTAATCACAGAAATCTTTTAAGAAATCAAAATCAAAGGTTTTAAAATATAAGTTTTGCTATTTTCATAAAACTCATACTTTAACAAAACAATCCACTATAAATTCAATTCTAAATCACTCAAATCTATAATACATGCATTGTTTATATTATTAACGATAGTATCATGAACAACTCTAAATTGACATATTAACACATATGAAATTCATTAATTTTACTCTCAAACTCAACCAAAAATATATAACTTTATAAGAACAAAATTTCTCCATAAAAACTTGTTTCTATAACAATTTGATTTTCTGAAAATCGTTTATAGCATACAATTCAATAGTTTGTAAACACAAATTCTACATATCTACAACAATATCACCAATTCATGAATAATCTTTTCATAGAGAACTCAAAATAAGAAAAAACAACTAAATAAAGTTCTTAAAAATTATAAGGTAGTAATTATACCATTTTTGCTTTGATGATTGAAGAAGAAGATGATGAGGAGCTTGAGTTCTTCCAATTCTTTCTCCTTCTTTTTCTTTTCTGAGTATTCTCTCTAACTTTCTTCTCTGCTATTTCTTTGTTCTTATTTTGTCTTAGGCTTAGAACTAACGTAACTTAGCTATATTATAACTAATATAATATACGTATACTGATATAATATAACTGTTAAGTAATTAACCCATATAATAAATATATTAATTAATACATGAGTTACACAAATTTGAATTTAAAAAGCCATAAGGCTTGTTTGGCAAAAACAGAGTTATTTTTAAAAATAGATTATTAGTAACTAAGGTATTGTTTGGTAGAATGGGTTTAAAGCTAGTACAAGGGCCCTGTTTGGCAAAACCTTTTAAAATATAAGTAAGGGCCTTGTTTGGTTAAAATAATTTAAAAACTCTTTTCTTTATTTTAATAAATCCTTTTAACACATATTTTAATGTTACACTTTAATTAATTAAATCTTAAACATTCTAATTTAATTAATTAAAATCTAACATCAATTAATCACATATAAATTGTCACGTAACAATTATAATTACTCGCTAGTTATAATTTAATGCAACACTCATCACATAATTCATCTAATTTAATTATATCAATTAAATTAGAACTATACTATAAAATTAATATACATCAATTAAATTAAATATTCATTTAATTAATATATAACACTTAATTAAATCAATCCACAATAATCACATAATTTATTTATTTAACTCAATAAATAAATCACATAAAATATTTATTTAATTTAATAAATATATTTATAATTAATATATAAATTCTCATTCGTTACACCTACTATGTTGTTGCACCTTCAAGATTTGTTTAGTGAGCATAATAGGTCTTAAAGATATCAGATATCTAAAACACTCTTTCAATCTAGAATGACTGATGACACTACGGCAGAGACACATGTCCTTAAGATGATCAATCTGATTGAACAATTGGGACAACTGAATTTTGTCATGGATGGAGAGTTGAGCCAAGATTTAATCTTATAGTCACTTATGGACCCTTTCTTACAATTTGTTGTGAATTTTACATGAACAAGCTAGATATTAGCCTACCTGATTTGCTTAACATGTTAAAAACCGTTGAGAGTCACTTTGCAACCAAGAAAGACCAAGTCTTACTGGTAGTTGATTCTTCCACGAAACGGAAGAGGGTCAAAGGATCTTTTGATAAGAAGAAAAATTCAAAGAAGGCAAAAGGAAAAGCAAAAAGAAAGGACAATAAGAACAAAAATGATACGGATAACAAAGGATTTTGCTTCCACTACAATAAGCCTGGACACTGGAAAAGAAAATGTAAGAAGTGTCTTGCAGAGGCTAAACAGAAGAAGCTTATTGAAGCTTCGGTTACAGATACAGGTTTGTTCATGATTGAAATAAATATTTCTGTAAGTCAAGGTTCTACTTGTGTATTGGATACCAGATGTGGTTCTCATAAAAAATAATTATGCAGGGACTAAGTAGAAGTAGAAAGCTAAACATCCTGCGTGTGGGGAATGAAACAAAGGTTGCTACATTAACTGTAGAAACTTATAGTTCAGCATTGCCTACGGGTAGGTCTATTAAGTTAATAAGTTGTTAATAGTGTTCCGGTTCTTGTTAGAAACATTATTTCCATTCCGTTGTTAGACAAGAAAAGTTTTGGTATTATATTTAAGAACAAAAGTTATTCTATTTATAATAATAATGTTTTGTTTAGAACTAGAAGATTACTTGATGGACTTTATATACTTGACTTGCATGAAAAATATTTTACAAATTGAACAAACTAATAAAAGAAAAGAGATGATCATTCAAAAGTTAAATATATGTATTGGATGAAATAAAAGTCTGAATCATTTAAAAGGTTCAAAGAATTCAGAAGTGAAACAAACTGACAAAGTATTAGGATTCTTCGATTGGATCAATGAAGGGAATACTTGTGCAATAATTTTTTTAGATCATCTCAACTGATTTTTTCTCACAATGGACGTTTCCTGATACACAATAATTGATTGGTGTATCTGAAAGAAAAAAAATCATACTTTGTAGGACATGGTGCAGTCCATGATTATTGTTATCGAAATTCCAGTTTCCTTCTAGGGTTATGCCGTAAAAATGGCTGCATATCTACTAAATAAGGTACCTTCAAAATCCAGCCCCAAGACTCCATATGAGTTATGGATAGGTAAGAAACCTAATCTTAAGCACGTTAAGATTAAGGGTTATTCAGATTATGTGGAAAGGTTTCAAAAGGATAAGCTTACGATAAAATCTAACAAGTGCAGATTTATGGGATATCCTAAAGTAGGTTTAGGTTATTATTTCTATAATCCTAATGAGCAAAAGGTGTTTGTTGCAAAACGCGTTGCTTTCTTGGATAAATGTGTTTATTATTGAAGGGGCTAGTGAGAGGATAATAGATCTTGAAGGAGTTCAATAACCACAAAGCAATATAAGTCAACTAGAGGAACCTTTAGATAGACCAATTAACCGAATTATAAATCTGGAAAAGTACTGAAGATATCTGGGAGGTATGGATTCATCATAGATGATGATGATGAGGTATGCATCATAGAGGATGATGATCTAGGTGAAAGTAGTATGCATGCAAGCCAATCATATTTGATGATAAAGCATTACTTTGTAACAATCTTATTCATTTATTAATAAAAATATTATTTAATTAAAGGCATTTATTTATCTACATGGTGTTGTTTTTATAATATGTGATAAATCCATAGTGTTAAGCAATGCTTTTATAATCATGATGATGATCATGCTAATAAGATCTAAATTCTTAGATAGCTTAAATCTAAAATAGTTCTCAATCGTTGGTTTACTAAAAAAGGGATTAGTGAATTCAGATAGATTGGTATATATGTTGCTTGCTCATTGGATGAGGATGATTGATCTCATGATCATTTGTGTGGAGACATTAAAGCAAGTATGTAGGTGCTTATTGGAGAATAAGTACTCTGAACGCGACTCGTTAAGGAATACCTAATGGAGTTTTACTCGCATGTCAATAGGAATTCCTAATGTGATAGTAGTACAAGTGATCCCCAGACTTGAGATCATCATAGTATCTTGTGTATAATGAATTATACTTTGACTTATTTCTTAAGACCCTTATGGTATATCAAAGAGTATGCTTAGGATTAATAAGTTTCTTCACTTAATGGTTTTCTGAAGATGTCTGCTATTTGATTTTTTGTGGGAATGAAAATTAACTTAATTAATTCTTTTGACACATTATCTCTTAAATAATGATGCCTTACTTCTATATGTTTTGTACGTGAATGTAAAACATGATTTTTTGATATATTTATAGCACTAGAGTTATAACAATATATGGGCACACAATCACATAAAATATCAAAGTCACATAGGGTTTGTCTCATCCATAATATTTGAGAACAACAACTTTCCGTAGCTAGGTATTCACCCTCAGTAGTTAAAAGAGCAACAGAGGTTTGCCTTTTACTATGTTAGGATACAAGACTTTGTCCCAAAAATGTACAAGCACCACTCGTACTTTTTCTATCGATTTGGCACCCTGCATAGTCAGCATCTGAATAGCCCATTAGTTCAAAGTGATTGCAGATTGGATAAAATAACCCTAAGTTAATAGTACCACTTAAATATTTAAAAATTCTTTTAACAACATTTAAGTGTGATTCTTTGGGTTTCACCTGAAATCGAGCACAAAGGCATACGCTATACATTATATCAGGTCTTGAAGCAGTTAAATATAATAAGAATCCAATCATACCCCTATATTTTGTTAAATCGACATCAATACCTTTGTCATCAGATGTAAGCTTTACTGATGTGCTCATGGGTGTGCCTTTTGAGTTGGATCCTTCAAAGCCAAATCTCTTGAGTAACTCTTTTATGTATTTGGTTTGATGAATATAAATTCCTTCCTTTGTTTGCTTGATTTGAAGCCCCAAAAAGTAATTTAGCTCTCCCATTAAGCTCATATAGAATTCCTTATGCATGCACTGTGAAAACCTCTCATAAAAAAAATCATTAGTAGCTCCAAATATTATATCATCTACATATATTTGCACAATAATGATATCTATATTTTTATGTTTAATAAATAATGTAGAATCTATTTTACCTCTTATAAAATCTTTTGACAGAAGATACTTACTCAACGTTTCGTACCATGCCCTTGGCTTGTTTAAGACCATAAAGAGCTTTCTTTAGTTTGTAGACATGATTGGGGTACTTTTCATGCTCGAATCCAGGAGGCTGTTTGACATATACTTCTTCATTGACGTATCCGTTGAGGAATGCGCTTTTTACATCTATTTGATGAAGTTTAAACCTTTTATAGCACACAAAGGCTAACAATATCTGAATCGATTCTAGCCTTGCTACTGGTGCATATGTTTCTTCATAGTCGATCCCCTCTTGTTGGTTGTATCCTTAAGCTACTAACCTTGCTTTGTTATGAGTGATTGTCCCATACTCATCAAGTTTGTTTTTAAATACCCATTTTATACCAATGATGGAGACATGTTTTGGAGGAGGCATAAGTTCCCACACTTGGCATCTCTCAAATTGTTGAAGTTCTTCTTGAATGGAAAATAACCAATTTCCATCAAGAACATCTTCCTTAGAATTTTTTGTCTCAACTTGTGACAAAAATGCGGAGAATTCACAATGGTTTTGTAATCCTCTTCGCGTGGTTATCCCTTTGTTGATATTTTCAATGATATTTTTTGGAGGATGATTTTTGAGATATCTAGCTGTCTTTGGCATTTGGGTATCATGAATGACTTCCTCTTGTTGATCATGAAAATCTTCTTCAGCTTATTGTAAGTTTTCTGGTTCATGTTCATGCTGATCATCCATTTCAGTTTGCTGAAAGTGTTCATTTGGTTTGTTGTTTTGTTCCATTCGGTTTGCTGAATTCACAGCTATCTCCAAATTTCCTGTATCCTTTTCTCTTTCTTTTAGAAGATCATTGTTAGTCTCATTAAATGTGATATGGACAGACTTCAACACATGATTTTCTAATATTGAAGATATGATATTCTTTACTATTTTGAGAATAACCAATGAATATTCCTTTATAAGACTTAGCATCAAATTTTCCTATATTATCACTTGTATTTAAAATGAAATATTTAGATCCAAACACTTTGAAATAACTTATATTTGGAATCTTATTATTTAAAATCTCATAAGGTGTTTTCAAAATAATTGGATGAATAAACACTCTATTTAGAACATAACATGATGTACTTACCGCTTCAGCCCAAAATTTCTTTGGGAGCTTACTCTCTTGCAGTAATGTTCTTGCAGTCTCTTGTAGTGCCCTATTCTTTCTTTCCACCACCCCATTTTGTTGAGGAGTCCTTAGGGCTGAGAATTCATGGCTAATTCCTTTTTGATCACAAAATATTATGAAATCTTTTTGAAATTCAGTACCATGATCACTTCTGATTCTAATGAGTTTGTAACTATACTTTGTAATAGACGAGATTTTTTTTTTTTTTTTTTGTGATTCTGGGGACAGAATCCTTTTAAGGAGGGAAGATTGTAACGATTGTGATTTTATATTTAATTTTAAATATTTATTGAATTAAATAAATATTTTATGTGATTTATTTATTGAGTTAAATAAATAAATTATGTGATTTATGGAGTGATTTAATTAAGTGTATATATTAATTAATTGAATGTGTAATGCTTATTTAATTAATGTATATTAATTTTATATTATAATTCTAATTTAATTGAGATAATTAAATTAGATGAATTATGTGATGAAGTGTTACATGAATTATAATTAGCGAGTAATTATAATTATGTGGTAATTTTATGTAATTTATTGATGTTAGATTTTAATTGATTAAATTAGATGATTAATATTTAATTAATTAAAATGTGACATTAAAGTATGCGTCAAATGATTTCTTAAAATAAAAAGAAAAGGATTTTTTTAAAAAATGATTTTTACCAAACAAGGCCCTTGCTTTTGTTTTAAAATACTGTTGCCAAACAGGGCCCTTACACTAGCTAAACCTAAATTACCTAAACCATGTTTGGAGTTAATAAAAACTAGTTTTTAATTTTTCTTGTAGCCAAACAAGCCAAGTTGGCTTTTGAATTTTGTAACTTACGTTATAATTAGTAGTTAGTGCATATACTTATTATATGGGAGTTACATATATTATATATTACTTGTGTTATATATTATATGTATATACTATCAGTACGTTAGTTTTTCTAAAAGTTAGTCTAAAGCTAAGAAAAAAGAGCAGAGAAAATAACAGAGAAGAAGATAGAGAGAAGAGGAAGAGAAAGAAAAGGTATAGCTTGAGAAGGAAAAGGTATAGCTTGAGAAGCTTGAAGGGAATCACTATCATCTTCTTCTTCAATCATCTAAGCAAAAAGGGTATTATTTCAATTAAATTATATTTCTATGTGTTTTCTTTATAATATTCATGAATATGAGTTCTCTGTGTTTATGATTTAGCATGAAAGTTATACAAATATGATGTACATATATAAATTGTGTTTATAATGGTTATTATATGAATTGTATGTCATGTTCAAGGATTTTCAGAAATTAAAATTTTGTCAGAACATGTTTTAATGGAGAAATTGATGTTCTTATGATTTTGTATGTTATTGGCCAATTTTAGGGTAAAAGTTATGATTTGATTGTGTGTTAATATGCCTATTTAGAATTGTTGTGATAATATCTTCAATTTCAAACATAATGCATGTTTTATAAGTGAAATTGGTAAGAAAATTTTATTACAGAGAATTATTTTATGAAAATATGAGTTTTCATAAAAATGGCCAAAATAGATTTTCAAAACTTATGATTATCATTGTTTAAATGATTTTGTATTTTGGAAGCATGCTTTATATATGTGTAATAGCGTATATATGTTTTACAGAGTCTATAGTACTGTATTTTTGGCGTTGTTGGCTTGTATGGGTTAATCGGTGAAGCAGAGTAACGTGGCTGTCTGCGTCTGGCCGAGTTGCTGCGCAGCTGCGCCGGCAGCAAGGCCAGGAGAAGCGCAGCTGCGCCGCTTGTCCTTCCCAGATTCCTTCCCTGCGCAGCTGCGCCGGTTTAAAGGCAGCTGGCTGCGCAGCTGCGCCGGGCACAGTGCTTGGGCAGTGAGTTTTGCTTGCTTGTACAGTTTATTTTAAATACCTTAGTTTAATTTTTCATGGATAAGGGGATATATATTTTGAATGATATAACATGTTGTTATATGATTATGATAATTTCATGTTTGGAAAATAAAAGAAATTTTGAAAACCTAATATGGTATTTAAAGCTATAATTGTTTAATAAGTTACTTAATTATAATTAAGAGTAAATGTGTAATTTAAATTATAAATTTTGTGAAATTATAAGGTATAGAAGTTTAATTATTTTAATTTTAATTATAATTTATGTAATTATAATTTAATAAATGCATGTTTAATTGTAAATTTTTAATTGATACTTACATAATTAATTATAAATTGTGTAATTATAATGCATGTTATAGTTTAATTAATTATTGATTATAATTGATAAATACATGATTAATTATAAATTGTGTAATTATAAATGCATGAATGTGGTTTAATTGATTTTAAATTATAAATTGTTTATAATTTAAAAGGTAATGATAATTTAAGTAATTATAATTTGATTAAGTTTTTGAATTATAATTGTTTAATTATAATTGAGTTAAATACATAATTAATTTAATTATGTGAATATGTAGGTGATGTAATTAACTATGTGATGGTTGATTATTATTACTATTTAATCAGAATGTGAGTTAACCATGAGGGACCACTTATGTGAATTAGTTACGTGTTAACTAATTTAGGTTATTGTGATTGAATATATATGTGTAGGAAGTATTAAAGTACGTGAATTGTGTTAAGTAGCTTGCGCTTGAGGCAAGTCTTCTAAACCCTAAACTCGTTAATTTTACGCAAGTTTTCTAAACCCTAATCTTGTATTGATTTTATATGATCTCTTGAATTCATATATTCATTGTTGAGAATGTCCTTTCCATTTCAGTATTGGACAATTGTTTATTTAATTGAAATGATCTTAACTTATTGTTCAAGTAAGATCCAATTATTATTTTAAATGCTTTAGGTTTACTTCTAAAGCATATGTTAATTCATAATTCTTTTATTTTGAATTATTGGAAGTCTATTCAACTAATCCTTAGTTGATGAACGTGAATTCTAAATTACCCTTGTAAGCTTATCCAAACCAAACTTTCTTTGGTGCGGACTTGAATTCAAATTACTGAGTTGAACAACCCTATTTACTAGGGGAGGTTACTACGCATAGCGTTAAGATGGTTGTGCACAATACATGGTACGAAGGACTGATCCCCCTAAGTACGAGTTAAGGTCCATAGTCTTATTGACTGTTAAAGGTTTAAATAGAAATATTTATAACCTAGGACAAGAGTTCAAAGGTCTTATGACCCTCAGATAAATTCTATATCCAAATTTTAATATTGATAGAGAATTATTATTCAATTCTTTATTATTGAAGCAAGCTAAGTTGTTCAGATTTTCTTAAAGATATTCTTTCATGTCTATATTATTGTTAAACTCCAGTGAGCTGTGGTTTGCTCACTCTTGCATTAAATAACAATTTCAGTTAAGGTTGATAACGCTGATGCTCCGTCTACAAGTAAGGGCAAGGGAAAGCAAAGCAAGTGAAGACTTATTTTTTTTATTTAATTGAGAATGATTGTAATAATTGAATGTTATGTTTTATTTCCGCACTTTATTATATTCATGTCAAGGTTAGAGTAACCCTGAGATTGATTTTGAGAAGGTTGTAATCGTTGTTTTAAGGGAGATTTAGTTATTTTAATTTAAGTTGTAGTTTATTTTGCATTATTCATTGGGTAGATATAGGTTATATTAGAAAGTGAACACCAAATCACGTGAAAACGAAGTACCCGGATTTGGGGGTGTCACATACTTTGTTTCCAGGTTTCTTATTAACTTCTCAAATTCTGTAAATGCTTCATCTTTAGTTCTCAAAAACAGTACCCATGTGTATCTAGAAAAATCATCAACTATTACAAATGCATAAAATTTACCATTAATACTATAATGTTTTTCAGGTCTAAATAAATCAGGATGAAGTAATTGCAAGGGAGAAGAATTTGATACCATGTTCTTTGCCGTAAATGAGGTTCTTACTTGTTTTCCCAATTGACAAGGAATACATATCCCCTTATTTTCAAACTTTATTTTTGGCAATCCTTTTACAAGACTTTTCGAAGATAACTTTTTGATTAGATCCATATAAACATATCCCATTCTCTTATGCCTTAGATTAGCTTCATCTTGTACTGAGGCAAGACATAGTTCTTCATCCTGTTGCTCAAAATCAAGAGTATATATATTGCCTTCTCTTTGTGCAACTAGAGTAGTTTTGTTAGTACCATGAAATATTGTGCATTTATTTTTCTCAAAATTAACTTGATGGCCATTATCCATTAATTGACTAATACTTATTAAATTAAATTCAAGACCATTAATAAGGTGAACATTATTAATATTAATCTTACCATTACCAATTTTACCTTTTCTAATTTTTTGCAGGTTCGATTATCTCCAAATTTAACAGTTCCATTCTTCTTCTTTTAGCTCCAAGAACTTTGATTTGTCACCTGTCATGTGACGAGAGCATCCGCTATCAAGAATCCATTTTTAAGATGGAACCTTTGCCTTTAAACAAACCTGATTAGCTTCACCTTCAATTCCCACGAAGCACACTTGAGCTATTTCATCTTTGGCATCGATCTCTACTTCGGATTCCTTATCACTCCAAGTAACAAGGGCTTTGTTATTTTTGTTGTCTTTGTAGTTTGTTTTCCCTTTGTTCTTTAATTGAAAACAATCTTTCTTGAAGTGACCTGGATGTCCACATTCGAAGCATGTCTCTTTGGTTTGCTTTCCTTTGAACTTATTTGAGTTGAAAGTATTCCTCCTTTTATAGTAGTCCTTTAAGTCTTCTTGATATCATGACTATTTCTTCATCCGAGTCATCATCAAGTTCCTTTTTATTTCCTGCATTAAGAGCTAAGACCTTTCTTCGAGGAGTTTCCTCCTCATCATCATATCTCTTTAACTAATGTTCATATTCTTCTAATTCACCAAAAAGAGTTAACGTATCCATAGAGGAAATACTAACAGAATCTTGAAGAGTAGTAATTTTAGAAGCAAACCTTTTGGGCATAGCCCGAAGTAACTTACGATTAATCTCACTTTGTGGAATAGTTTTATCCAGTAACTTCAAGGAGTTTATAAGGACTAGAAATCTTGCTTGAGCCATCTTGATGGTTTCATCTTTTTCGAGCTTGAACATTTTGTAGTCATGTATGAGCATGCTTAACTTGACTTCTCGTACTTTAGAGGTACCTTCATGACTTACCACTAGAGTATTCATATCTCTTTGGCTGTGTTGCTTGAGGAGACTTTATCTATCTCGGATTGTACCATGCTGCTAAGAAGTGTGTTCATAGCCCTTGAATCATATGAGACCATGTAGGTTTCAGTTGAATATATTTTCAACAGAGTCTTTGGTGTCCCATCATCTTTCCTTGAAATAATCGGTCCATTTTCCATGACCCACCATTCCCAAGGATCTCTTTTAAAATAGATCCTCATTCGAAATTTCCAAAAGTTGTAGCTTTCGATTCCATGCAGCAGTGGTGGTCTTTTGGTTGATTGACCTTCTTGATTGTTGTTCCCGAACTATGCCATGTCGGAATCTTTCCCTACAAGTCACCTTTAAGACCAAGATAAGTAGAGCCAAGCTATGATACCAAATGAAATTCAAATAGGCACACTTAGGAGGGGGTTGAATAAGTGTGAGAACAACTATGACCGATTTTTATTTTAAGTTAAAATGTGTCCTTAATTCAGCTTACTGAAATGATTAATTTAGGACCCCGAATTAATAAAACAGTTTAAAGACTTTTAAATACAGCTTGCTAAATTATTAATTTAACTAAATTATATATAACTAAATTTCTGAATACAATTAATATATTAACTTATAATCTTAAACTTAATTTAGTTAATCTCTTATGAACAATAAAATTAAGCACAATTAATTAAATGAACACCAAGAATTTTATGTGGTTCAACTACTACCCTCTATAATAGTATTCTACTCCACGTCTAATACCAACTAGTTTTGGAGACTCCCTTTATTTATTTCTTTATAAATCAATACTTATTACATAGCAGATTCGTATAATAATTAAAATAATTAAGCTCTCTCTAGCACTCTTGCTACTCGTGCACCTATGCACTTCTTAAGCACATTTGCTTCCTTGAACCTATTTGTGATACTTCTCTAATCCACACGGATTAAAGCCTTTAGACTACACTTAGTCTAAACAGAAAATAAATTACAAATATAGAGGTCTATGATCAATGCAAATAATCAATTTAACAATGCAAGGCTCAACTATTTAATGCAATGATCAAATAATAAATAAAGATTACCAATTAAAGCTCACCGAAAATCAGCTGTTTAAATATCATAATATAAGTACCCAGTCAATAGAGTTTACACCAATTAATCAAATGGCTCTCTTAATTTCAAAATTAATGCAATGAGTAATCGTGAATAACTTTATTAGATCCAGCTATTTTTATAGCCAAAACTTTATTACCATTAAACAAATCCAATCTCCAACTGATTTGAAAATATATCCGTTCTATAATATATCTCTAAAGATAATGTATATTAGGAATAGTCAAAGAGATATATGCAAGTTTATCATATAAACAAAATATCTTTTATTTACTCAATATGATATACTCTGTTAGAATAACATTACCCATTCAACGTGATTTTAGATAGAGTCCTGTTTGAAAGAAAATAAATCATTAACACGTGTCAGGTACTCTTAGTCTCTTATAAAGATAACCCACTTTAACCCGCACTTATAACACATGTTTTCCTTTCAAACACGCTCCAACATGGTTCTTCCTACATTCCTTACAGACTTTTACCTTCTTTTTTCGTGGTTGTCCTTTTTTAGTCAATTTAATTTCTTTTCCTATTCCTAAAATTTTCGTCCGTCTCTTCCTAAAATTATTTATTCCTTCTTCAAAAGCACCTACTATACGCTTTACAAATTATTGTAAGAGATTCTGATTTAGTTCTTTATCTCCATTTTTCGTCGTTTGACGAGTCTCTCCTCCTTGAGGTATCGAAATTTCTGTATAAGAACAAAACGGTATTATTATTTCTTTGTTCAACATCTAATCACTCTTAAGATATCTTAAGGCGTATAAATTATGCTACTATGATTTCCCTTATTACCATTAACAAAATCTGGTCATCACAAGCACGTTAACCAAATATATTATATTAAAATATGTCACATGAGAACATGTTACATCATATAGCATTCAGCTACTAACGTTATCACATATACCCTAATATAACAAGAGATGGGGATTACTAACATACTAACCCTGTAACAAGTACAGAAATTGGGGTTTACACAAACTATTCCATACCTTTCACAAAAGATTAGGGCTTACACACATCGTCTGCGTTAATATTTCATTAAACTACCTAACCACCCTTCTTTATTCCTTAACTCCTCTTTTAAGGCCTCCACCTGATCTTCCAACCCCAATCGATTTCTAATTTCATCCTCCCAAAATGTTTGCCTCGAATGGTTACTAATCTGAAGGTCTCGAACTTTTGCCTCCAACTCCCGTATCTTATCCTCCTTCTCAGAGTTCTGAATTCCTAAGTCATTCATACGTGCCCAAATCTGAAAGAAACCTCTCACCGCGGACTCCCGTTTGGACTCCGTCTTTGACTTCGTTTCCTCTTCAGCTAGGGCTACAGCCGAAATGGGCTCTCCTATAAGAGGTACCTCATATACTACGTGTACGCCACGTAGATCCTCCTCTATAATCTTACTAGGTCCCCCTAGCTCCGACATCCTACAACCACAAACACAAAATATCAAATAAACTCCATTAGTATTTCACGAGAAAACATAAATTTAATATAGGGAACGAAAATATATTTCTTAAGGCTACTAACTCTCTAAGAAACTCTACATGAGTTTTATCTCCTTATACTCCTTCTATACCCTAAATTCTCTCTAAGGTTATAGTCTAAGGATTGTCGCTTCTAAGGTTTATAACCTAAAGCTTTAATACCAACCTGTGATGCCCCCAAATTCAGATACCTATACCTCGAATCTAGTGCTTCATGTTCTAACTCTAAATCATAATAATATCTCGTACAACGGAATAATAAAATAATTTATATTGATATAATATAAATATTCTCGTCCCAAATCTCGAAACTATTACTAATATACTTCATAACTTAATCCCAAACATAACTTAATATATAACATTAATTAAGATTTAATACAACATAAAGAAAACATTCTACCAAAGAAGAACAAAGCTACTCCATAGCCTTGTCTTCGCTCTTATCCTTCCTTGGGGTTCCACCTTGCTCAGCCCTAACTGAAATATTTAAGGGAAGCAAGAGTGAGCAACAAATTTACCCAACAAGCAATATGACAATAAATGTGAACATGTGTATATAAGGTTCTTAATCTCAAGGCTAAAATGATAATTAATAGCTCAGGAATTTAAATAAGAATGTTGTAAACAAAGTCAATATCAATGGTTTCAAACCTATCCTTTAAAGTCAATAAAGAGTCACTATGGATTGGAAGGTTATAAAAGCATTCAAAGGTTTCAACAATTTCAAGTGAATGAATAAATGTCACTGAGTGTCACCGTGGACCCAAAATTTGAAGAATCAAAAGATTTCAGCAAATTCCAAAATAAATATTGAACAGTGAGTAGTCTCTATGGACCACGAACTCCTGCTAAAATTAACAGTATTACCCTGCTAATCCAATAGGTACAATAGGTGATCAGCCTAAAGTACCTGGTGTTATGCATAACATCCCCTTGCTGTGCGCGCAAGTGTCAATTCTGCGACGTTGTATAGTTTTCCCTTCGATGAGGGTTGTTCATCTCAGTAGATTTTTAAAAGTCTGAACTAAAGCAATTGGTTCAGATCTCTTTCAAATTCATAGATATTGTTCTAGCCGAATCAAATGGCATAGACACACTTTAACACACTTAAGAACTATTAATATGCTTAACGTACGTAACAAGATTCAAAGAATCATTTTCAAATATTTAAATATGATTTAAATCAAACTTCAAAGTATGAATAATAATTTCTAAGAATTTAGATATCACAAGAATTAGAACAATTGGCTTATATGATCAATAAATATACAAGCCCAAACATTTGCTTAATATATATGGTTGATATAACAATAATTAGAAATGTGCACAATATTCAAGGTTGTGTAGGTTAGGATACTTGCGTTCAATATGGAAACCAAATGAAGTTAGGAACTTTCATAATATATAACAGTTGGTATAATAATAATTAGCTTACTCAAAGTGAGGGAACTTGCACAATGCACAAAGTTGTGTAAGTTAGAGAACTTGTACAAAAGAGATAAGGTTTAGATACTTGCACAATATCCAAAGTTGTGTAAGTTAGGAAACTTGTCTTTTGCGTCGATTACAGTCCTATAGCTTATCATCATCTCAATGTCCTATAATATCGTAGTTACGTATATAAATGCATTCATTAGTTACACAAGCTCGATACATAACCAACAAGCCTACATACCAATTATACTCATGTTCAATTACGCATGATAAGTATATAACTCCAATCCTATCTTTGATATACAATTAGGCCACATATTAGCACACTATCAAACCACGTAGTTCCATAATCAACATTGTCTTTATTTTAAAAAATCTTAATAAAACTTGACAAATATTGGTTCAATATAGTCACCACATGTTGAATACTTGAAATTCCACTGTAATCAAATATTATAGCTTAAGCTAACAATATACACATGTTACAAGTCTCATATCACAGTTTAAAAAGTCAGACAACACTGCCCTGCTACGCAGCTGCGCTGCATTATGGCCTGGGAGTGGCACAGCTGCGCAGCTCCCTGTCAAGGCCAGAGTTGAGCTTTTGATTTCTTGATCCCAACTTACTTTCTAGCATGCATGGATACTGACACATCATATACACAATTTAATAGGTCTTGGGCTATGTTTGGTGTCTATTGTGTTCACTTTAAGTTTATTTTCAAAAGTATGACTTTATGTTGAAGTTTTCAATTAACAAGGCCTAGTGATTTCATGCAACAAGGGAATAACTATATTATTCATCAAACCACATAACTATGTTAAACAATCTTCAACAAGCATGCTCACATGTATTCAACCTTAGTGTAACTAGTTGCCTTGTTAATTGTTGAAATTTATGTTTGAGTAGTTTTGTATTGTGCCTAACTACATGAGTGCACATATTGGTCATGTTTAGTGACATAAGGAGTACTACTATACATGTTCTAAAGTTCAGAATGTAAGGAACACCATGATCATAAATATTTGTTTCAAAGCTTTCAAGTTTTCTTTAAAAGTTGTTCTAAATCAAGCTAAAACAACTAAGTATATGTAAAGCAACTTTAGATCACATTTCATACATAACTAAGCCATATACATATGCTAAAAAGGTCAGAGCTTATAGTACACAAGTTTCATCAAGTTCGTTTTCAAATGAGCCAATGGGCAAGAAGAATTTGGTGGAATAGTTCATAGCACTATTTGAACCCAGTCCCCCTCCATCATTTGAATTTCACTGAGTTTGAGAAATGAAGAAATAGGCTAGGCCAATGGCCTATCAAGGCTAAATAAATGAATTGGGACACTGATTTAGAGACAAGCCATAATTTATTGCATTTAGCTAAAAGGCAACTAGTTACACTAAGGTTATTTCCTTTTGGGCTCACAAGTGCAATTTAAATAAGTTAATATTATTACATTGTGTTAGGTTAGGGACACATATACATATAATCATATAATTCATGTACATTGGGTTAATCCAAATAATATTTAAATTGGGTTAGAATATAATTCGATTGGGTACTAACAATCCATTATTTTCCATAAAACCTATTATTTCAGTTACACCCAAATATCATAATGATAATTAATATCAAATATTTATTTCCTTAAAATTAATTTTCTTACATACTTTTAAAATACACATTTAAATGAGTTTACCACGAATCATAATGTCACGCAAGGCTTATTTATACAAGCTTAGTAAATTACATAACTTAAGCTTATTTTTACCATATAGTCTCATATAACTACTGTTCACATATTATAATATTATTCTTAACATCCCATATTATATTCTATGCATGAAGCAACTTTATGAATTAATTATTTATGTGCTCACACAATACATATAGTTGCACATAACCACAATTAAATAATCTAATAACACTAATTAGTCCATCACGTTATTTAATTATTTCTTCATTAATTTAAATAAGCAGTTACTTAGTCTATCATTATGCCACACTAGGCATATCGTATAAGCTCAATTAAGTTTATCCTCATTTCCACTACATTTCTTACTTATCACATACTTAATTCAATTTAAATTGAATTACCACCTTCTTAGACACACATAAATATATATGTATTTCAACATAAATATCCAAACATTTTTATTTTCAATATTAATATTATTTAAAAAAAATTACGGGTATTACAGAGTCTCAATAGATCTTCAAGAGTTTGAATAGTCATTTTTGATTTCCAGTCTATCTGGGGATGGTATGCAAAATTGAGTCGTAATTCAGTGCCCATAGCTTTTTGCAAGTTAACCCAAAATCGTGAAGTGAATCTAGGGTCTCAATTAGAAATTATGGATACTGGCATACCATGAAGTCTTACAATCTCGTTTATATACATACTAGCCAGACGCTCAAGTGAATAGTTCTCTCATATGGGCAAGAAATGAACAAACTTATTTAATCTATCTACAATGACCCAAATTGAGTCTACGCATTGAGAAACCTTAGGAAGACCCATCACGAAATCCATGTTGATATGTTCCCACTTCTATTCTAGAAGCTCAAGAGGTTGCAATGGACTTTTTGGCACTTGATGCTCTACTTTGACACATTGACAAGTTAGATACCATTAGACAAACTCTGTGATCTCTCTTTTCATATTGCTCCACCAAAATGTATGTTGAAGATCACGATACATTTTGGTACTTCTAGGGTGGATTGCAAACGGTGTGTTGTGTGCCTCTAACATGATTTTATATTTTAAGTCAGGGTCGTTAGGGACACACAGTCTAGAGTTGATTCTAAGTATCCTTTCCTCGTCGATCCTTGCTTCTAGAACAACATATTCTTGTACTTTCTTCTTCATATTCACCAACTATGGGTCTGTAGCTTGAGCAACTTTAACTTTATCGATTAAGGTCTGTTTTACTCTTATATTTGTCATCTACACGTGAGTACCTGGAGTCTTTAACTCTATCTTTATCTTTTGTCAGTAAAACAAAATGAGCCTTTGTGTTGACAATATCGCACTCATACCCGCATATGATCTTCTACTCAACGCCTCACCTACCACGTTCGCCTTTCCAAGATGGTATTGGATGGTATGGTCTTAGTCTTTCAACATCTCAAGTAAACGTCGTTGCCGCATATTGGGTGAAGAAATATTTAAGGCTTTTATGATCTGTATAGATCTCCACTTTCTCCCCATACAGGTAGTGTCTCCAGATTTTTAACCCGAAAATGACTGCTGCCTACTCTAGATCATGAGTAGGATAATTCCTCTCATATTCTTTGAGTTATCGAGAGGCATAGGCTATGACTTTTCTGTGTTGCATGATGACACAACCTAGACCTCTGCCTGAAGCATCGTTGTAGATGACAAATCCCTTCGAACCTGATGGTATTGTCAAAATAGGTGCTGAAATGAGTCTCCTCTTGAGTTCTTAGAAGTTCTTTTCACATTCCTCGCTCCATATGAATTTTGTATCTTTTCAAGTTAGCTGAGTTAACGGAGTGGCAATTCGAGAAAATCCTTCTATGAATCTCCGACAATAACCAAATAGGCCTAGAAAGCTACGTACTTTGATTACCGACTTAGGTTGATCCCAACTTTGTATTACTTCATTCTTTATCAGGTCAACTGATATTCCATGTTTCGATATCACGTGCCCAAGGTATGTTACTTCCTCAAGCCATAACTCGTATTTCTTCAATTTGGAATATAACTTGTTTTCACAAAGCTTTTGGAGTATTAGCCTCAAGTGTTGCTCATGATCTTTGCGGCTTTTGGAGTAAATAAGGATGTCATCAATAAAGACAACCACAAAATGATCCAAATATTCCTTGAATATTCGGTTCATCATATCCATGAAGGCAGCAGGAGCATTAATCTATCCAAAAGACATGACTAGGAATTCATAATGCTCGTATCGAGTTCTGAAGGCAATCTTTGGAATGTCATCAGTTTTAATCTTTAACTGATGATATCCAAAACAAAGAACGATCTTTGAAAAGAATTAAGCACCTTGTAACTGGTCAAACGTGTCATAAATACGAGGTAATGGGTACCTATTCTAGATGGTGACATGGTTCAACTCTCGATAGTCAATGCAAAGTCTCATACTCCCGTCTTTCTTCTTTACGAATAAAACAGGAGCACCCCAAAGAGATGTACTAAGACTAATGAAACTAATGTCTAATAACTCCTGTAGTTGGACTTTAAACTCTTGAAGTTCAATAGGAGTCATTCGATATAGGATTTTGGAAATGGATTTTGTATCGAGTTCAAGGTCAATACAAAATTTGATTTCACGTTCTGGGGGTAGGCTAAGAAGTTCTTCGGGAAATACATCAGGGAATTTATTAACAACTAAAATATCATTCAAATCTGGTGCATTTTTGTTCAGATCGGTGGCATGTGCTAAGAAAGATTGACATTCGTTTTTTAATAAACGAATGGCTTTATGGCTTGAGATGACAGTGATTGATTTTAATGGTTTGGTTGCTTAAATTCGCATAACAGGTTGGTTAGCAATATGAAAACTAACGACCTTAAGAAAATAATCAATTTTAGCATGATGAGTAGTTAACTAGTCAATTCCTAAAATCACATCAAATTCAAGTATTTTCAAAAAGATGAGATCAATGGGTAATGTGAGGGTGCCGATTTGAATAAAAAAGAATTATAAACAATGGATGTAATGAAGGTTTCTTCTAACGGAGTTTCAACAAATAAGTCAAAATCTAATTTCTCAGGAATCAAGTTTAAACGTTGAGCACAAGCAGGTGAAAAAAGAGAGTTTATAATTAGCTTACCGGTTATGACTTCATCTGGTTTCCACGCCTTTTGGGAGGTTACGACAAAAGCTCTTCCCTACACCACAGACTTTGACTTGTTTATAACAGCTTTTGGTGTCACCATTATAGCTAGACTTGATTTTGTTATAGGGCACAATCGAGATATGTGACCCTCCATTCAACAACTATAACACACCTTGGATTGATGTGTACAGTTTGGACTGATGTGTCTCATGTCCTCATTTGTAACATCTGATTGGTGGTCGTTCTCCTCCCCTAGAAACTGGTGCTGGTGCTACTGTCGATGTCTTTCCGTTGTCATTGTTGAATCTCCTCTTCTTAAATTTGTTTCTACTCGACTCACTTCTTCTATTATTCAAGCCAGAATTACTACTGAAGTGGTTACCATTTTTGGCAAGATAATTCCATCCTCGTTGGTTCTCATTATTCTGATGGTTAATGCCACGGTTACTATTATTATCATAGTTTCTCTCTCGTTGTCAGTTGTTATCTCCTGGTTGCAATGTTTCTTTCTTTTATTCCACCAATTGAGTCATGTCCACAATATCTGAATATAAAAGAAGTTTATGAGAAATAAGATGTTGACGAATCTCAAATTTCAAACCTCTTAAGAACATTCGGGTCGTGCGTTCTTCATTATCCACCAAGTGGGGCTCAAATCGGGATAACTCGGCAAATTTGGCTTCATATTATGAGACGGTCATATTATTCTGTTCCAACTTAATAAATCCCACTTCATATGACTAATGCTTTTCGGAAAATACTTTTCATTAAATAGCTCTTGAAACTCTACCCAAGACATATCAGGTGTTGAATGATGTGTAAGCTTCACTGATTCCCACCAGTGATCTGCCTCTCCTCGTAACATAAAAGTAGCAAAGGGAATATTTTGATCATCAGCGCAATGCAATACTTAAAATATCTTTTTTCATTTGTTTGAGTCACATCTCCGCCTTGAGTGGGTCGGGCTTTTCTAGAAATTCAGGTGATCTTAATTCCTTGAATTTGCTTGGCAGTGACCATTCGTGAGTTACCTACATTTCTACCTGTATTATGAGCAACAGTTTCTTTCGCATGGTTATGCAAAAATTTCATAAAGTTCCTAAAAAATCATCATTCCTCATATTGTTAGTAGCATGATTGTCTGAGTTTGCAGCAATATTATTTGTAGCTTTCTGATTCTCAATATTTTTTATAGCTTCCTGATTCTCAGCTGATGAGTGGGTTGAAAACCTACTATTTGATCTCATTTAGCTTGATATGTTGTGAGTTTTTGGTATTGTTCATATTACTTGTGGTATTTTTATGCTATTGTGCTGGTAAGAGGAATGAATGATTGAAACTTAGAAAAAAGCTGGACATTTGGACAAACTTGCAGTTGGAGGGCAGACCGCGCGAAGATAGTATTAAGTGAGACGCGGAGCGCGCGAGAAGAGAACGAGAATGTTGTATGGTATGCGCAAACCGCGCTTCTCAGACAAGGAAAGGGGCGCAGAGCGCGCTTAATGAAGATAAGTTACTGGACCCCTAGTACGGAATGAGCTGCAGAAGGGAGAGGCCAGGCGCGAACCGCGCCCGTCAGACGGGATTTGCCAGATTTTGTTGCCTTAATATGTAGAAGTTGATTCAAAATAGGATTTTTGCTTGCTAATTGTACTAGGGTTTGATACGACTATAAACACTAGTTGTTCCCTTAGTTTTAAATATCTTTTTTGACTAGCAACTCTTGGAGGCTATTCTTTGAAGCAGATTGATATATCATTGGAGGCTTCCGTGAGGTAGACGTTGGATTGAAGATTGAAGAACTTCGACAGAGTTTTTCCCTCTTCCTCTTAAATTAATATCTATATCATGATGTTTTTTAATTATTTTCTTTGTGTTTCTAAGTTGATGATGAACTAAATCTCTATTAGGAGTACAATGGAACCTTTTATGAAGCTCTAATTCAATTATTATTATTTTCACTTGATTATCTCTCTGAATTGATTGTTATTATTCTGTGTATAATTAATTGATTGTTTGGCCAACAATTAATCTTATATCTTTGATTGAATTAAAAAAGGATTTCTTAGATTAAAACTGAATATAACAACACATGAATTTGTTAATCCTTAATTGTATAAATCGGACAAAAAAGTTTTTGGCGCCGTTACCGAGGAACGGTTCTAATAATTATTTTATTATTAGTTTTTATTAATTTAGATTATTCAAACATATTTTTATTTTAGTTGTTTGCTTTTACAGGCATAAATTCTATTAAAAGTCTGTTCAAGCTGTGATCCAGGATTCGTGTGTGCACAGAGTAATTTCAGTGGTTTATGCAAACACGGTCCTAGGAATCCGAACTAGTTCTTTACGACAGCGAAATTGAAAGAACTTTCCAAAAAGGGAGAAGAGCTAATCAGGGAACAATGACAAATCAGGATAATGAAGAGTACAAGCCACTGCAGGATTATAGAATGCCGAAGGTTACAGATGTTGCCCGATTTATCCAATAATAATTACGCGCAAGTGCACACGGTCAATCAAGTAATATAATAGTAAGAAGGTTGTCGAACCCACAGGGAACAATTATTTAACAACTATTTCAATTATCCAATTTCTACCAATCTATTTTATTTAAACAGACACTCCAATTGATTTGTGAGAATTAACTAAATTAAAGTGATTAAGAATCAAGTAACTGACAATTAATTAATACCAGATAATAAAGATATAGGAATACAATTTCCCCAATTAATCCATAATAATTCTTCTATTTTATTTCCACTCAATTTATTTTCCAAATTGACAACTAGGTTTACTTCATAATTTACTAACACCTTTCGATGATTAGCAACAATATCTATTTTAACTATATTACTACTTTCGTGAAAAATCCTTAAAATAGATTCAATAAGCTCACACCTGTATCACAGTTGCACATGGTATATAAATACTTTCGTTTTATATACTGTTATATTATTTCAATTAAGAACTAACAAATTCATGTATTATTATTATTCAATTCTAATCTAAGAAATCCTTTTTCAATTCAATCAAAGATATAAGACTAATTGTTGGCCAAACAATTATTTAATTAAGCATAGAATAATAACAATCAATTTAGAGAGATAATCAAGTGAAAATAATAATAATTGAATTAAAGCTTCATAAAAGGTTCCATTGTATCCCTAATAAAGAATTAGTTCATCATCAACTCAGAAACACAGAAATAATAAATAAAAGACATCATGCTATAGATATTAATTTAAGATAGAAGAAGGAAGAAAACTCTGTCGAAGTTCTTCAATCTTTAATCCAACGTCTATCTCCAGAAATCCTTCAATGAAAATCCCAATATGCTTCCCAAGAATAGCGTCCAAGAATTTCTAGGTAAAAGATGTCTAATATCAAGATAATAACTAGTATTTATGGTCCATCAAAACCCTATTACAATTAGAATATCAAAATCCTGTTTTGACTCAACTTTGCAGCTTTAAGGCAACCAAATCTCGCCAAATCCGTCAGCCAAGCGCACCTCGCGCCTGGTTTCCTTATAAACTGGCGTGCCCCGCACTACTAGGCCAAGGACAAATCCTTGATCTGGCGCGCCCCGCGCCTGTTTCAGCTTAATCATAGCGCGCCCAGCGCCTGGAGGTCAGTTCTCACAATCACATCCTGCTTCCTTCCCTTCCCAGCTCTGCTCCTTTTTTGCAAATTCACACAAAATCATGAAAAGTAACCTGCACTACTTAAGTAACAACAATATATTAAGCTAAGAAATACTGATTTAGTAGGTTTTTAACCTATTCATCAAATACCCCCAAACTTAAGCAATTACGTGTCCTCAAGCAAACAAACACAAACTCTACTTGACATACCCTAATCTAACAGAACTCAACATAATGAATGCAAATATCGAGATTGAGCAAGAACCATAGTAAATAGATTATGCATACGCCATATATCAACATTCAGCTTCCATTCAACTTCGCATCTTGTAAATCATAGCCTCTCACATCCTCACCTCATTGACACAACTCTAATCCCCTTCCGTGCGTGTGTGTCCAATTTCATATCAGCGGTTCAAAGTAATTCATGCGATTATTCCCAAACAAAAATTTACCCTTCTCACAGATAACTAATCAAACATGGCATCCACATAAAAATTAAGGGAGTTAGGCTACTAAGCAATAAAATATCAACTGTCAAAAACTTATGCTTTGTGGGTGCGTTTAAACGCTCCATCCCACCAATTACTCTATATATCTGACTTGTGCAATGTTCAACCCCCTTAGGCTTTTCAATGTTATCCGTGTAACGGACTTTCAACCAATGACTCCCAAACCCGAAGGCTTTAGGGCGCTAGGTGTGAAAACATCCGCTAGGGTTTACTTGTCCGAGTAACAAAGGACATGAGGTCGAACTAAGTCGGTTTTTATTTCACAAGTATTTTTTTCTTTTTAATTTTCTTTCCTCTATTTTTTTCTTTCTTTTTCTGAACCGAAACTACCCCAAACTTGTGTTTTCGCCAATGTTCCATTTTAATTAGTGATCAAGTAAATGTTCGTGTTCTATCACACACAAATTCCTAATCACAACTGACAGTCAATTGGCGTGCTTGAAATTTGAAAGAGCACCAGAATAATGCTATGAGGTTACTATGGTCGAGCCTAATCAGTTCATGATACTCGATTGTATGTAAGACCAGTGAAAACCAAAGTCATCAACCATTAATTTCATTACCATGACTCACTGCTCCACCTCAATGTACTATGAATGCAAATCCTATATGAATGCAAATTATTATTATTTTTTCAATGCATATGACAAATATAAACTAAATAAACTATAAATGTAACCTAATATATATACAAACATAAAGATTTCCCCCCAACACTTAAATCAGGTAATGTCCCCATTACAATATTAAAACGAGGACTTCCCTGAGCGACGAGTCAAGACTCTTCGTAATCTTCATCATCCGATGGGGGGTATGCAGGCAAAACTGGAGGAACCAGCAAATGAACTGGGCCTGAATTTGGTGTGACTCGTGAGAAGGCATCTGCCAATGCTGTAAATGCCCCAATGTTATAAGCATGCACGTGTCTTGGCGTTGGGTAAGTCCCAGATTTTATCATTGACTTTGCCTCTAAAAACTCACGGACGGCTCTGCTCCTGCCTCTTCAGCCCTTGGCTCGTCAGCTTGTAGTGGTGAGGGTGGTGTTGAAGGTGGTATCATGATGTAGCCCTCACCCCGAGGATGCGACCGTTCTCCCGCCCATGCTTTGTATTTTTCAATGGTAGGATGGTCAACGATGGCCATTGGTTGTTGGATCAGCTCCGAGGCATGCCACTGAACTCCAGCTTAACGGCATAAATCAGTGATAAGGAATCCATGTAGTAACCCGCATATGGTACCCCCTCTCAGCAATCGTTCAATAGATTCTTGAATGCATAGCCCGATGTCAACGTTCAAACTCATGGTAGACGATGCCATAGAGAAGTCGTGCCCATTCCTTAGTTATGTTATTTTGGTGACGCGTAGGCATGAGTCGAGCATAAATAAATGCGTACCACGCCTTCCTATATCTACTCAGAGCGGCATGTGGAAAAGTGACTTTTTCATCTGTTCCCGCTTTGGTGACCTATTGAGTTCCTGGTTTACACAGCGGTGCTATTATCTCATCTAGGTTGGGCAGATGGTCCTCGTATTGCTCTATTTGCGGTGTGTCTACCCCAAAGTATTGATTGATTACTACTGCTCTAAATGACACTGGCTTTCCCCGAACCATCACTACTCGATCAACGTGTTCGATTGCGTTGGCATAAAACTCTTTGACAATGTTGATCACCGCAGGTTTAGGCTGTTCCACCAGTTGAAACCAATTTCGCTCCACAATCATGAGTGACATATCTCCGTCTAAATTTACATTCGATTTTAATCCTCGTTCTAGGACCAAGGTTTTCTTGTCGATCACTTTGTTGTAGCGTGTTGCTGCCACCTCGCTCACAAACTTAGATGTATCATACCGTGGCAGGGTACTAGGGGTCGAAGCCCGTGGCCTTTTGGATGCCATGATGTGTAGATTGCAATGACGAACTTACTTAGGAAAATTATCAAACAGTTGGTGTGCTACTCTGTTTCTCCCCCAAACTTAGTTTACTGTGTATATCTCAGTTTTCAAATACACAAAAGCAAAATTAACCTTGGGTCATCAGTAACCGAAGGGTTCCCAATACAATAGTAACAACGACTCAAGGTAACTACGTAGACAAGCTGTAATAAACCACAATATCAAGTCCTTAAAGTGGATTACCTTTGTATTTTGATTCAACTGGATGTGTGAGAATTCAATTACCTTTCTTCTCTTTGCCTCCAATTCGTGATGATCGATTGTGGTTCTGCGTATTAAGTGGGTGTTGTATATGTAGAGGAGATTGTGAGTAAAGACGAGAGTGGTTGTGTGAGATACGATTTCGAATTGGGTGGGAAATGAAATTAGGTTTAATAGGATGATTAGAAGTTGGGGTGGAATGGGTTTTAGATTTTGGAAGGGGTAGAAGTTGAGTAGGAGTTGGAGAAATTAGGTTTTGAATTATTTATGAGGAGAAAGGGTCGACCGAACCCTTGTTTTAAAAACTAATTCAATTGAACGGCGTGCCCCGTGCCTGATCTGTACTTGATAGAGTACAGCACGCGCTGTAGTGCTTAGAATCACTAAATTAGCTATGATAGTAGCGCGCCCTACGCCTAGGGAAGCGTTCCCTGTGCCTAGGGAAGCGCGCCCCGTGCCTGCCTGAGAATTTTGAGCTTTTAATGCTGGTGGTGTAGCGTGCTCCGCGCGTGCTTCCTTAGTTTTCTGGCGTGGTCCGCGCCATGCTGTTGGATTTGATCCTTTTGTTTTCCCTTAACTTGCTCTCCTATACAATTTAGACAGCACATATCAGTACCCTAAGAATTTAAATATTAGAAAATTTATTACGAACTACATGTAATTAAACAATAATAATAACAAAAATATTATGAAATTATGGGTTGCCTCCCAAACAGCGCTTGGTTTAACGTCGTCAGCCCGACTTGCTTTCTTTGGCTCAGTTTATCTCTATGAGACTGATGGATGTTTGTTCATGGTCCAGTTCTCCCCCAAGATAATGCTTAAGTCTTTGCCCGTTAACTTTGAACGATTGTTGGCCTGCGACATCCTGAACTTCTATTGCACCGTACGGATAAACCTTCATAACTGTGAATGGTCCAGACCATCTAGATTTCAATTTACCCAGAAATAGCTTCAGACGGGAATTGAAAAGTAGCACAGATTGTCCGTGTTTAAAGGTTCGTTGGACAATTCGCTTGTCGTGCCATCGCTTGGTTTTTTCCTTGTATAATTTGGCGTTCTCATAAGCTTGCACTCAAAATTCATCCAATTCGCTCAGTTGTAGCAATCGCTTCTCACCCGCTGCCTCGAGGTCCAGATTCAACTTTTTGATGGCCCAGTAAGCTTTGTGTTCTAGTTCCAGTGGTAAATGACAGGCTTTACCGAACACCAGTCGATATGGTGACATGCCGATTGGGGTTTTATACGCCTTACGATAGGCCCATAGTGCTTCATCCAGTTTTCTAGCCCAGTCCTTCCGAGATGGATTTACTATCTTTTCCAGAATCTGCTTTACTTATCGGTTGGACACTTCTGCTTGCCCATTTGTCTGTGGATGATATGTTGTGGTAACCTTATGTCAAACTCCGTATTTCGCTAAGAGATCTGTGAAGGATTTATTACAGAAATGCGTACCGTCATCACTGATAACTGCCCTAGGTGTCCCAAATCTGGTGAATATGTTTTTGCAAAGAAAGTTAAGCACTACCTTGGCATCGTTAGTCTGTAGAGCAACTGCTTCCATCCATTTGGAAACATAATCCACTGCAACCAATATGTATTTATTGTTGAAAGATGATGGGAATGGTCCCATGAAGTCAATACCCCATACGTCGAATAGCTCTACTTCTAGCATGGTGTTAAGTGGCATCTCTTGACGACTTGTGATTTTTCCCACCCTTTGGCATCTGTCGCATCTTTTGGCAAATGCGTGAGAGTCTTTGAATAGTGTTGGCCAAAAGAATCTAGACTGTAGGACTTTCGTCGCTTTTTGATCTCCTCCGTAGTGATCGACATACAACAAAAAGTGGCAATGTTGCAATATTCCCTCTATTTCGGATTCGGCCACACATCTCCGTATCATCTGATCGGCACACCACATATACTGCTTCACCTCACATAAGAACCTTTTCTTTTGCTGAAAACTAAAATTGAATGGCACAATCCCGCTAACGATGTAATTGACAAAATCTGCGTACCAAGGGGTTTCTGTCGCCACTGTAAATAGTTGTTCATCCAAAAAAGCTTCATGGATCATTGTTTTCTCGGTGCTGTTGTTGATTCTCCAACCTTGACAAATGATCGGCTACTTGATTTTCTGTCCCTTTTCTGTCCTGAATCTCGAGATCGAATTCTTGAAGTAGTAGGACCCAACGGATCTGTCTTGGTTTGGCGTCTTTCTTCGAGATGAGGTATTTTATTGCCGAACGATCTATGAAGACTACTACCTGTGTCCCAATCAAATAAGCTCTGAATTTGTCGAATATAAAGACTACGGCGAGGAGCTCTTTTTCGGTTGTTATATAATTTACCTGTGCATCATTTAGAGTTTTACTTGCATAGTAAATTGCGTGGAAGACCTTATCCTTTCTTTGTCCCAATACAGCTCCCACTACGTAGTCGCTTCTGTCACATATTAATTCAAATGGTACCGTCCAATCTGGTGCAATTATGACTGGAGTGGTCACCAACTTTTCTTTTAACATCTCAAATTTCCGACAGTTCACATCAAATTTGAATGGCACATCTTACTCGAGCAGAGCATACAATGGCTTCGTGATTGTTGAAAAATCTTTGATAAACCGTCGGTAGAATCCTGTATGCCCTAAAAAATTTTGGATCCCTTTTACAGAAGTAGGAGGTGGGAGATGTTCAATTGTTGCAATATTTGCTTGATCCACCTCTAAACCTTTTGCTGAAACCCGATGGCCTAAGATGATCCCTTCTCGCACTATGAAGTGACATTTTTCCCAGTTAAGGATCAAGTTAGTGTCCACACCTCTTTGAAGTACTAATGTTAGATTTGCCAAGCAAAGATCAAAGTTATCCCCAAACACCGAGAAGTCGTCCATAACTACCTCGACATTTTGCTCCACCATATTCAAAAATATAGCCAGCATGCATCGTTGAAACGTAGCTGGTGCATTACATAACCCAAAAGACATCCGATAAAACGCGAATGTTCCATAGGGACAAGTGAACGTTGTCTTTTCCTGATCTTCGAGTGCTATGACGATCTGGTTGTAGCCCGAGTATCCATCCAGCAAGCAGTAGAACTGATGCCCTGTAAGTCGATCCTACATCTGATCGATAAACGACAAAGGAAAGTGATCCTTTGGGGTGGCTTTGTTTAATTTCCTGTAATCCATGCATACTCGCCATCTCGTTACCGTTCTTGTTGGAATGAGTTCATTTTTCTCGTTTTTGACGACTGTCATTCCTTCCTTCTTTGGCACGCTCTGAACCGGACTAACCCATGGACTGTCTGATATTGGATAAATTATACATGCATCAAGCCATTTGATAATTTCTTTCTTGACAACCTCCTTCATAATGGGATTCAGTCTGCGCTGCTGTTCCACAACCAACTTCGCATCCTCTTCCAATAGAATTTTATGCATACAGAAGGAGGGACTGATTCCCTTGATGTCGGCTATCGTCCATCCAATTGCAGTTTTAAATTCTCGAAGTACTCTCAATAACTTTGCTTCTTATAATTCTGTGAGAGAAGCTGAGATAATGACTGGTAGTGTGGATGATTCTCCCAAGTAGGCATACCTATGATGGCTCGGTAGTGGCTTCAATTCTAGAATTGGTGGCTCCTCAATCGATGTCTTTGGTTGTGCCTTTGATTTTTTAGCCCGTTCTAAGTCCTCAAATCTCTTCCCATATGGCCTGAATGGTGGAGATGCTTTCAATAGGTGTAAATACTCCAAAGAATCTGGGAAGTCTGCAGCATTTGAATTTCCTAATGTTGTGTCAAGTGGATCCCCAAATACATTGCTTGATACGAACTCTTATGCCACATTCTCGACTACGTCAATACCAAAACAATCCTCGATTTCTTTTGGAAACTGCATTGCCTTGAACACGTTGATCTTGTATCCGCATTGTGAGTTCTTCTTTCTGTACATCAATCAGTGTTCTCCCAGTAGCTAAGAATGGACGGCCAAGTATGAGTGGAATCTTCTTATCTTCCTTAAAGTCAAGCACAATAAAATCCGCTGGGAAGAAAAATTTGTCTACCTTCACCAGTATATCTTCTACGATTCCACGCGGATATGTCAAAGATCTACCTGCTAGCTGAAGGGTCACGTTGGTGGTTTTACTTTCGGTAAACCCAACTATGTGTAAATGGATAACGACATTAAGTTAGCCCCCAAGTCGCATAGTGCTTTCCCGAAGAATTTCTCCCCGATAGTACATGGTATTGTGAAACTACCCGGGTCCTTAAGCTTTGATGGTAATTTGTTTTGAAAAATTGCACTACACTCCTCCATAAGTACAACTGTCTCAAAATCCTCTAGCCATCTATTCCTCGACAGGATTTCCTTCATGAATTTTGCGTAACTCGTCATTTGTTCTATGGCTTCAGCAAATGGGATGTTAATATGC
The DNA here is from genome assembly GCA_020205555.1 of Panax stipuleanatus. NCBI lineage: Eukaryota > Viridiplantae > Streptophyta > Magnoliopsida > Apiales > Araliaceae > Panax > Panax stipuleanatus. The sequence goes on from CM035122.1 coordinate 14,355,077, forward strand.
AATTTCTTGAATACCTCCACAAACTTGGAAAATTGTTTATCTTCTTTTTCTTTCCAGAGTCTCCCTAGATTCGGAACTGGTGGCACATAAGCTTCTGGCTTCTTCGCATCTGTTGTCTTTCCTGTTTCCCTCACTGTTCCTGCCGCTGTCGCTGCCTGATCCTCAGTATTTTCCTCAGTAGATACCTGCTGAATCGGACCTTGTGTAGCTGCATCTTCTAAATTTTTCCCATTTCTCAAAGTGATTGCCTTACAGTGTTCTTTTCCATCCCTTGGGTTCATTTCTGTGTCGCTGGGCAATGCTCCTTGAGGTCGAGAATTCATAGCTGTAGCTAACTGTCTGATCTGGTTCTCAATGTTCCGCAGAGTTACCTCATGAGTGTTATTCCATGCCTCATTATCCTTGATGTATTTTAATAGCAGTTCCTCAAGTTCTGGTTTCCTTTTCTGTTGTGCTGGCTGTTGTGGTTGTCTTAGCTAAAATCCTGGTGGTGCGGCCTGCCGTGGAGCTTGTGGTTGAGATTTTTGTTGATTCTGATTATTACTCCACGAGAAGTTCGGGTGATTTTTCCAACCTGGGTTGTAACTATTTAAATTCACCCCATACTGCTGCTGCTTACCATAATTCCCCACAAACTGTTCTGACTCAGTGTTGATAGTGCACTGATCTGATGGATGGGCTCCTGCACATAATTCGCATACCATTTCCACTTTCTAAACATTCTGAACTCCCAGAGCTTCTATTTTTTTTGTCAAAACTGAAACCTGCGCTGATAGTGCTGTTACGGCGTCCAATTCCAACACCCCTGCTAGGGGTGAGTATGGTGCTGTTTGATGCGGTTTGAAGTCCAAACCGCACCCGAAACCGCTTAGGTGCGGTTTGACAAATCCGAAACCGCACACGAAACAGCTTGTGATTGGTGCGGTGCGGTTTTAAATTATGCGGCGCGGTTTTAATTGGTGCGGTTTCGGTTCCAAAACCAATTGAAACAACAAAAAGGTCTAAGCCTTCAATATAATTTAACACAGCTCACATCGAGAAATTAACTTAGTGATAAAGTCGACAATGGGAATTTTATCAAGCACAGAACCAAAGCTCCTTCTGCCAAACATGTCAAATTCACCATCAAATCATAAAACAATGAGACAAATAAAATAGTTTTAGTTTATAATAAAGGAATGATGCTTTAAAACTAAAATATACGCTATATAAAACAACAAAGACCATATATTCGATAACAAGTAAGAAGGTTTATCTAGTTCCCCAAAAATTAAAATTATATACTGGAGATAGAATGAAATTCTATCTTATATATTGCAGGGAGGACTTATAGAATATAATCCTAACTGTACCTAAATTGAAAAATAATTTATTAGACTATTACTACTATAGTATAGACCTTAACCAATGCATCAAGTGCTCGAACTAACGAATTTGACCCCTCAGCTACAAGCCCCTCCAGTAACGCATCAAACAAATCTGAAATTCCAAAACCCAAATACTTAATTTTTGACTCTATAACCTCTAACCATCTTCTTTTAATTGGTGAAAAAATGACAATGCAAGACTGGAGTTTTCTCTGAGCGTGTTCAAGTGAAAAGTAACTTTAGAATTTACTAAAGATAATACATACATGCACATACATGGTGCGGTTTCGGTTTTATGCGTGCGGTTTTGGCTAGTAACCAAACCGAAATCGTAAATTTGGTTATTCAACCTACCTAAAATTGCCACATGCATCGGAACAGTTGGTGCGATTTTAATTGGTGCGGTTCGTGCTGTTTTTGGTGCGGTTTCGATTCCAATTTGGTTACTTTGCTCAGCTCTAACCCCTGCTACCTTTGGTTGAGATGTTCTGCTCGTTGGCCATTGGTAATTGTTAGCCGCCATGGTTTCAAACAATTTATAGCTATCTTCACAGCTTTTAGCATTTAAAGCCCCACCTGCAGCGGCATCGATACAGGTCCTCAGATGCCCATCAATACCATTATTAAACGTTTGAACCTGTAGCTATAACGGCACCCCATGATGTGGACATTTTAGAAGCAGCTCCTCGAACCTTTCCCAAGCTTCGTATAATGACTCTGAATCAAACTGTTTGAAGCCCAAAATAGCATCCGTCATCCTTGTCGTCTTAGCTGGTGGAAAGAATTTGGCAAGAAACTTTTGTGCCAAATCATCCCACGTTGTGATGGATCCCGATGGTAATGAATGTAGCCAGCTCTTCGCTTCATCCCGCAAAGTGAACGGAAATAACCTCAACCTCACTGCATTGTCTAACACCTGATTAAATCAGAATGTATCACAAATCTCCAGGAAACTGATCAGGTGGTCATTGGGATCATCTTTTGGTTCTCTCCCGAACTGACATAAGTTTTGGATCATATGAATCGTGCCTGATTTGATCTCAAAACCATGTGCTGTAATGGCAGGTCGTGCAATACTAGACTGAATGTCTGCAACCTTCGGCATTCCATAATCCCGTAGTGGCTTGTATTCTTTATTCTCCTGATTCTCCATTGTTCCTTGATTAGGTCTTCTCCCTTTTCGTAAAGTTCTTTCAATCTCGTTGTCGTAATAAACTAGGTCGGATCCCTGAGAACGTGTTTGCATAAACCGATGAAATTTCCCTGTGCACACACGACTCATGGATCACAGCTTGAACAGACTTAAACAGAATTTCAGCCTATAAAAGCAAATAACTAAAATAAAAAATTTGTTTGAATAATCTAAATTAATAAAAACTAATAATAAAATATTTATTAGAACAGTTCTCCGACAACGGCGCCAAAAACTTGTTGTCCAATTTATACAATAATAATTACGCGCAAGTGCACATGGTCAATTAAGTAATATAATAGTAAGAAGAGTGTCGAACCCACAGGGAACAGTTATTTAACAACTATTTCAATTATCCAATTTCTACCAATCTATTTTATTTAAACAGTCACTCCAATTGATTTGTGAGAATTAACTAAATTAAAGTGATTAAGAATCAAATAACTGACAATTAATAAATACTAGATGATAAAGATATAGGAATACAATTTTTCCAATTAATCTACAATAATTCTTCTATTTTATTTCCACTCAATTTATTTCCCAAATTGACAACTAGGTTTATTTCACAATTTACTAACACCTTTCGATGATTAGCAACAATATCTATTTTAACTATTTTACTACTTTCGTGAAAAATCCTTAAAATAGATTCATTAAGTTCACACCTGTATCACAGTTGCACATGGTATATAAATACTTTCGTTTTATATACTATTATGTTATTTCAATTAAGAACTAACAAATTCATGTGTTGTTATTATTCAGTTCTAATCTAAGAAATCCTTTTTCAATTCAATCAAAGATATAAGACTAATTGTTGGCCAAACAATTATTTAATTAAGCACAGAATAATAATAATCAATTCAGAGAGATAATCAAGTGAAAATAATAATAATTGAATTAAAACTTCATAAAAGGTTCCATTGTATCCCTAATAAAGAATTAGTTCATCTTCAACTCAGAAACACAGAAATAATAATTAAAAGACATCATGCTACAAATATTAATTTAAGATAGAAGAAGGAAGAAAACTCTGTCGAAGTTCTTCAATCTTCAATCCAATGTCTATCTCCAGAAATCATTCAATGAAAATCCCAATATGCTTCCCAACAATTGTAATAACCCAATATTTTTTATAATTAAATAAGAAATTTTGCGTATAAATTTTTTTTATATTATTTCTATCAAAATAAGGGTGGAAATGCGTGCAAGGTAAAGAATATGTATATATGTGATAAATATATATTTATTTATTGCATGAATGATTTTAAATAAATTTTTCGATAAAAGAATTGTTGATTATTATAAATTAAATTCTTATAATAAATTAATTTTGATAGTAAAAATATTTTATTATGTATTTTTCCAAGAAAATATGATTCATATATTATTTAAATAATATATGAATTAATTCTTAGAATTATAATAATAATTATTTTATTATGTGAATTTATCAAGATTAATTAAGTTAATTATTATAACTTAATTAATAATGGTATATAAGGTAAAATGTGATTATAGATCAAAACCCTAATGTTGATCTATGTTATGAAATTTCATGAATTAATACAATTATTGTATAATTATATTTAAAAAGCAAGTATATTATGTTATGAATAATAAGAAATTATTTTCTTAAGGAATGTGGATATTAAATATAATTTTTAATTATATTTATATTTAAATATATGTAAGTATATTAATATGATTTATGATCTATGAATTTTATATATAATTATGATAATTAACATAATTATATGAATACATGTTACGAATTTATTTATTTTATTTTATTTAGATATTAAACATAATAATTGATTATGTTGTATTTAAATGAAAGTATGTATATTAAGTAATTAAGGGTAATGATTAGGAAACCCTAATTCATAAATTTGAGAACCCTAATTATAGCAAGAAACCCTAATTTTAAAAAGAAACCCTAATGTTTATTAAAAACCCTAATTTTTAAATTAGTGTGTTTTAAATAAATTTTTATTTAATTCTTAAGTACTTTTCTAAACCCTAGGAATTATTTGGCGAACCCTAAGGGTTAAACCCTAGAATCATGCACCATGGACAAGAATGCCCTTAAATTATTTTGTTAGTTTAAAAAAATATAATTTTTTTGATTTATTTAAGTGAGCTTTGTAGACACTCGAAAATTTTCTTGCCCCAATACCAACCCGGTAGGAGGGCAAAATGTTCAATCAATCCAAATTCGGCCACCGACGCCGGTCCTTTAACATAAATCTGATTCCCAATATCAGTAATCAAGCTCCGACAGTCAATCGGACCATCAATCAAGTTCTGACAGTCAATCGGATCCCCAAGCTCAACCCCGGTCTCAACCCAGGAAGTTAAAATCAACCCCGATCTCAACTCGAGAAGTCAATTCAACCCCAGCAGCAACCCGGGAGGTACCAATCAACCCTGACCTCAATATCGGGCCGTAAAGTCAACCCTAGTCTCAATCTGGGGAGTCAAGGCAACCTCGACATCAACTGAGGACATGTCAAGCCATCTCCGATCTTAATCTGGGAAAGTCAGTTCATCCCCGGTCTCAACCCAGGAAGTCAAACTCGACCCCGGTCTCAACCTAGGAAGTGCATGTCATCCCCGGTCTTAACCCGGGACGTCAGGTCAACTTCAAACATCAACCTGAGGCATCACAACAACTCCAGAGTAAAACTTGGAATGACTACGTCAGCCTCAGAGACAACCCTGAGGTCAAAAGACTCGACTGGGATCCAAGTCTTGGAATCAACTCCCGGAAGTCAACCAGCGACCATGCCGACACTACAGGTAGCCCCGGAAGGGATACAATGGTCATTTCATCACCTCTCAATCGACTTGGTCAAACTCAAGCCAAATCGATGCCGCCAAAGTCAGAATGAATCCTAACGACGATCCCGAGTGGCAACTACGCAAGACAGCTAAACGGACAAACTGTGAGAAATTGAAGACCTGGTTATAAACCCATATTCCTGGACCCAGAAAATGGTTTTTCCCATGTTATTGTGACACTCTCGGCGAGAGCTTTCCGAAAAGGTATCGCACGCCTCAAACGGACGCTCCGATCAAAAGTTAGAAAGTTTTCGACCGTACATCGCATTGCTCGGAATGCACATACTTCGAGACGATCAAATCGGGCATGTGGGCCCCACCTAGGGGAGCTGCAACTCTACTTGTGGCTACCGCAGGTAGAGTGGAGGCTCCTTGGCCTATAAATAAATGTGCCCCCCCACTCATTTCAAAAAAAGTCTGAATGCAGCGAAGCTATGCCAGTTTGATTTTTCGACTGTACACCGTTTCCAAACCCAAATATTTTCACTCTATCACGTAGATATACCCATATACTACCACATATCAAAAAACCACCGGTAGATTTGGATGTTTAAAGCCTACGATTTGGCAAAAAGCCCACAGTGCAGCCCATTGAAGGTATTTTTACGATCAGCTTGTCAATACTACTACTTTGCACTGCACTGCATTGCACTTGCACACAAAGTTTCATCTTCTAAATATGCCCAGAACTTAGTTTCGTGGCCTTTTTCGTTGAAAATTGATATAATTTTGTACATAAACTACGTTTTCAACATTTCTACAACTCGGATTGATGATCCGTCAGCTCCAGCAGCTTCAATGCACTAGCACTCACATTCTGGCAACTTCACCGGATTGGGTTATCTTTCCAGTCTGGGTTTGGCCCTTTTTTGTATATATTTAACTGCAAATGAACTAACATTTCAATTCTGTCAAGCCTGGATTTCAAATCCGAGGTAGTTTACCGCTTTTATATATATTTTCGCATATATAAGCGACTTTCACCATCACTGGTACTCATATCAGTCTTGGTTGACAACATTTCTATCAATATATATATATATATATATATATATATATATATATATATATATTTTCAGTTGGCCTGGATTATTTCGTGGCCATTTTACTACTTTTGCACACTTTCCCATACTAGGTGCTTTCCCCAGTCACTAGGTGACTATTTTTCTGTCAATTTCAATTCCATTACTGGCACCGGCGTGAAAACCCATCGCCCTTATTACTGTATATATATATTTCATTTCTGTCACAGCCTGGATTATTTCGTGGCTATTTACAGTTATATATATATATATATATTTCAATTCCAGTCCGGGCTTGCGGGTGAAAACCCATCGCTCTTTTACAGCTTATATATATACATATATATATATATATATATATTGCTTTATTCAATTTATTCAACTGCTGCATTTAACATTCATTTGTATATGAATTTGCACTGATTTTTTTGCGGGCGAACTAGATTTATCCAAATCTCGCCAGTTCTAGCTTTGAACGGTTCAAACTGGTCCCGACAGAACCTGGAAGCTATAATGGCTGAGATTTCTTTAAATCTAGTTATTTTTATAGTTTTAGCCTCAAAAGCAACCTCGCGTCCCTTAGATCGCTATCTATTGAGAACGAGACGCTTTGGCCACGCGCATCTAGGATTTACTGATAAATCTTTGGTTCCATTGCGACGTGATGATACATACATTTATTTCTGTACAAATTTGAACTGTGAAGGTTTTCTAGCCACTCATATGTGAGCCTAGGAATCGTGGGATTCATGATCAAACTGATCAAAATCTGATTACCACGATGGACAAACTCTGATTTACAGATGTACCCTGACAGTTTTTCTGTAAAATGTACATGCACATACCTTAAAATGGTTATCCGGATTTAAGGTCTCAACATAGTGAAAATATATATTGTCGTGTCAGCGTCCCTCCAATAATTTTCATACCCATGAGGAGACCGACACTTTATGTTTTCGTGGTCGAGGATGCTTCGCAGCCCGACAAATCACCACTTACATGCAGCTTTAAGGCTATAAAGATAAAATTGAGAGTAGCGATACGCTTCAATTCCTATGTCAGCGTAAGGGTTTGATAAAACCAGCTTTCAAAACATCACTGTCAATTCAATTCAAAAGCTTTTGCAAATCAAATTAAATGCTTTTTTGCAAATCAAATCAAAGACTGATTTTCAAATCAAATCAAACCCTTCGTATATAGGCTTAACGAAGCCTGTCAAAGCTTTCAATCAATCAATGAAAAAGGCCCAATTTTCAAACAGCATTCACTCACGCATTCCAGCTTTAAGGGAAATATTGAAAAGATTATGGTACCGTGTTTACACGGGAGTCGTGGGGTGCCTAACACCTTCCCCACACTTAACCAAGCCCCCAAACTCAAAACTCTGATTTCAAAGATCAAGTTTCAACAGTGTCCAGCAATTGGGCCTCTTTTCAAATCAAATTCGGTTGAGTTGGTACAACTATTTTCAAAACTACCAACTGGCGACTCTATTTAAATCAAATCGTCAACATATACACATGTTGGCCTCTTTCCTTAAAAAACCCTTCAAAACCTTTTTCGCAATAAAAAAAATAAGGGTAGAGATAACTTAGGAAGATCGATTTGAGAAAAACCAGGTTATGAACCGACCCGCGGTATTTCTTAAATTTTCCAACGTCGACAGGTGGCGACTCCGCTGGGGACCAGTAGAGGGCTTAGGCCGCTTTCAATCTTTCTAAACATTTCCCTTTCAAAACTATTGAATGCGTGAAATCCTGCGTCTCCACAATCAATGGATGAGTGAATGATGCGTCTTTCATTGAATGTATGAATGCTATGCCTTTACATTGAATGAATGAGAACGAATGCTTTAGTGCTTCACACCCATATTAGTGCTACGCACAAACTGTTATTGCATGCATAAGCGGTGAGGCCGATGTATGTGAATGTATGCTGTGAGTACCTCCACCAGGAGGCTAACCCGGTCTGTGATAAGTAAGGACTCTGGGGATCACTAAGCGTCTGGGGCTGCCTCCTAAAATGCACCATCCAAATTCGCTCCAGTTGAACGACCAGATTACCTTTCCTTATAGTAGATTGCGATGATTTGGGAACCTTCATGCCGAAACAAAAGCCGCGAGAATAACCTAGGATAGGTCAGCTTCTGATCAACCGAATCCGACGGGATGCTTCTTTATTCATTCCTCTTTCAATTCCATGTCAAGTCTCCAATTACTGAGGAGCACAATGTAAATGACAATAATGAAAGATTTACTTTCCTGTCAAATATCCTGTCATCCTGCCATCAAAACAACTAACCACAGTTTTGCAGGATAAACTTAAAAAACACACATCATAAATGCATCCAGTCATTACCCACCACAGGGAACTGGCACTCCTACGTTTTGGTGTAGGTAGGGAAAAATTGGTCCTATCACCAGATCAAAAGCCAGAAAAGCACCCAGTCCATCTACGGACATGGCTTCAAGTGCTTCACCAGAATCCACCCCTGTGTCTAGGGAAGAATTCGAAGGATTGAAAAATCAGATAGCCGAGCTAGCCGGTTTCCTTCGAGAGCAAAGCAAGGCCTTCAAAGAGAAACAATCTCAAACTCATCCAGAACTAGGAGCATCTAATTGTGGTGCTACCAGTCAAGATACAGAAAAGGCCTAAACTCAGATCCCTGGACCCCAGAACCAGGATACAATCAACAAAACTTCAGAAATCACCATCCTAGGCAAAAAATAGGAAGTTGGTGACATTCTCAAGAAAATGTAACAAATGGAAGAAACCCTTCGGTCCATCAAAGGAACTGGGGCATTTGGCAGTGTCAACTACTCAGATCTCTGCATATTCCCCGTGGCTCGTTATCCTGAGAAATTCAGAACCCCCGAGTTCGAGAAATATGATGGGTTGGGAGATCCATACACACATCTGAAAGTTTTCATCGGAGAACTCGGACCCTATGTTGAGGGCGAGAAACTTTGAATGCAGTTATTTCAGAAGAGTTTAACTGGAGAAGCCAGAGCCTGGTATGCCCGTCTGGACAACTCCAAAATCTACAGTTGGGAAGAATTGGCCCATGCCTTCCTCAACCAATACAGTTTTCAATCTCAGTTAGCTCCAGATCGGTATCAAATTACCAAAATCAAGAAGAATAACACTAAATCATTCAGAGAATATGCCTAGCGATGGAGACGGGTCGCAGCACAAGTCACCCTTGCCATGACAGAATCTGAAATAGTCATAACTTTCATCGATATTCAAAAAGCTCCTTATTATAAAAGGGTCCTGGCCGGCATAGGAAAACCTTTTCTCTGAAATGATCAAACACGGCGAAATGGACCGAAATGTGACTCAAGTCCGGGAAAATAAAAGACCTAACAGCACTCGAAGCTGTTGCTGAGCATATCCAATCCAGAAATTACGGGAGTAATCCCCGGAGGGTCCACAAAAAGAAAGATGAAGAAGTTTCCTTGGTGTTACAAGGACAAAATTCAAGCGATAATTCAAACAATACACCCATTCAAAGGAGGAACTATGCCCCTTTCCAGGCTGCAACACAGCCTTCAAATCCTTCATTCCAAAAAAATATGGAGGTCAGACACAGAAGGACTTTCACCCTACTAGGGGATTCACTCGAAAACGTCTTCAAACTTCTGACAACTTAGAAGAAGATTGGCTAACTCCTTCTGCCAACTAACACTAATGCAAGGAACTTCGACCCTAGCAAGAAATGTGCTTATCATTTTGGATCACCGAGACATGACACCCAAGATTGTTGGTCCCTCAAGCACAAGATCCAAGATTTGATTGATAATGGAGAAATTGTGGTCACAAAGCCCGATCAACCGTATGTCCAAGATAACCCTCTCCCACAGCACAAGGAGGAGAGTGTCAACATGATCAAAACTTCAAGTGGAGAAGGATCCAAATACCTCTGCTATGTTGAAGAATCAACTCAATCCAACAACCTCAGCCCAATGAGTTGGGAAGCTTTTGAAAAACAATTCCTGATAGAGCAAGAAATAAAGTCTATTAAGGAACAAATCGAGCAGTTGGCTGAACTGGTCGTCCACCAACATCAACTCACCAGAAAGATGTTGAAACAAATCATCAATCTATTGGCAGTCGCTCTCCTCCAGCAGAAGTTAATTCTAATCAAGATCATAGCCGGACTTGTGAACTTACACCCTGGACTGACAAGGGGATTGAAGAAGCAAGTGTCCAAGTAGGTAGGAAGTTCCTATTTTGAAGGAATTTCACCAATTTGAACCAGTTAATGGAAGAAATCCTGCAAATGATGATCAACGAGGGAATGGTTGCAGACTTGCTACCCCCGCTGAACCCTCAATCCAGAAAATTTAAACCTGACCAAATATGTCAGTACCATTCCAACTCTCCTAGCCATGCTACAAAAGAATGTTGGGCACTTCGTAACCTAATTCAAGACCTGATTGAGAAAGGTGACCTAATCAGAGGAGATCAAATCCTTGACATGACAGATAAAGATAACCTCTGGATCCCCAATGCATGGTATCAGGACACAGTGGCTGTCATATCCTGCGATAAAGAATCAATCATCACACCCCTGGTATTGACAAGTAAAGGGGTCCAAGATAAATAAAATCCTGTGAAGGTGGCTGCACTTCAGCCTCTAATTTTGCCTTTCAGGCCTCAGTATCCAATCCTTAGTTTGAAAAAGGTCCCATGGAACTACGAGGACATTGAAAGCTCTACTTCAAACAACATTTCTATCCTGTCAAAGGATAATCCATTGTACCTGCCTCAGCGGGTGATTAAACCAGTTACCAAAATAAAAGAAAGGGTGGCGGAAGAAAAGATACAAGAGTTCCTCAAAAAGATGGGACACAATGAAATCAAGATAATGTAAAGCTTGAAAGACGCACCCAAGAAGATATCCATCCTGGACTTGGTCCTATCATCAGAGGATCACCGTAACATCCTAGTAAAGGTACTAGAAGAAGCTCAGCTGCCATATATGGTAGACACAGAGAAATTTCGTCACATGATAGAATATATTTTCAACAACAATGTGATTTCCTTCACAGACGATTATATCCCGGCTGAGGGAAGGGTCCACCACAAGTCCCTGCATATAGCCGTTATGTCCTCCGGATACGTGATCGGAGGAGTGCTTATTGACGGAGGATCTTCCCTCAACATTTGCCCATATGACACGTTGGAAAGAATGAAGATCAATCCAAATCGGATCAAAGCCAGTCATATGGTTATCCGGGATTTCGATGGATCTTGCCGCCAGGCTATGGGGGAAATCGAGCTTCCTCTAGAAATTGGCCCATACACTTTCTATGTATCTTTCCAGGTGCTCAACATAGCCACAAGATACAACTTGTTGTTGGGCAGGCCATGGATCCATATGGCTGGAGCTGTGCCGTCCACCCTCCATCAGTAACTCAAGTACATTATCAACGGCAGTCTCATCACAGTAAATGCTGAACCAGAATACCCCACCCACATACATGGGGACATGCCGGTGATTATCCTGGACGCCGGGGTTGAGCCTACAAGTTTTCAAGCTCTAGAGGTGAGCGATATTCAATATCTACCGATTGGGGCATCAGCCCTGAAGCCTAAAATTTCCACTGAAGTAATGACAGTGGACCAAGAAATGGTAGCTGCGGGTTTCTAGCCTAGAGAAGGGTTAAGAAAGAACAAGCACGACATTAAGATGCCAATCTAAATCCCAAGTTAGATGGGAAGAGCCGGATTGGGATTTTCATCCGGATCCAATCACCGGAATCCACACAAACATCCCAAGGCTCATGCCTCCACAATTCTGCTCCTAAACCTCACAAATGCCGGATGGGTGAAACCTACGAGGAAGATCCCTACGGGGGCATCAACCATACTATTTCCTTCAATCATACCTGTCCATAAAAGGAAAGCCCTCAAGCCTGAGGCCGATAGAGAAAAGGGAAAAGAAAAGATCCTGTACGGAGGACGAGACCCATTCGCTAACATGAAAGTCATTATCAACTACGAAGGGATGAATGACGAACTCCCAGATAGTGACGACGAAGATTGTGCTCACTTTCCTAGCGGCAAACAGAGAAAAAATCCTCAGAAAAGCCTCGGCCATATCCTAAAGGATGTCTCAGTTGTCATTCAAGACGAGACAGACGAGCACACTTCCAGCATCATCCCTATCCATGAGGATTTAACACTGGAAAATTGGAGCAATGTCCCTTGTCTCAGTTGAAAAGGGTAAAGGGGCAGACAGTCAATCTGCCCTTAATCATGCTTTTATTTACTGCTTACTTTTGATTGCACAGCTGGAGCAGTTACTTTTGTCATGCTTTACAAATGCTATGTGTATTTAAGCAGTTGTATATATTAATGAAAGCATTTTTGTTTTCAGGACCCAAGCATTGGATATGTGTGTCTCTGCTGATGAGATGCCTGTCAACATAACTCCAACCATGATGCAAGATTGAGCTTCGACTTGACGGATCTTGATCAAGAGGAGGAAGATGACTATGAGGTGCCAGAGGAGATCAAGGAATGGGTACAAAGATAGACCTAAGCCAAACCTCGACCAAACCTCCACCATTAATATAGGAACCTCTGAAACCATCAAAGAAATCCAAATAGGTTTAAACCTCACCTCAAATCAAAAAGCCGACCTGATCGAACTCCTAACACAGTACCAGGATGTGTTTGCATGGTCGCATGAAGACATGATCGGTCTATCCACAGACATTGTCATCCATCGGATGTCCCTCAAAGAAGGGTTCAAACCAGTCAAACAAAAGCTCAGACGATTGAAACCTGAGTGGAGTCTCAAAGAAGAAATCGTTAAGCAATTCAAAGCCGGGATCATCATGGTATCAACATATCCCGAATGGCTATCAAATACAGTCCCCGTGCCTAAACTAGGAGGGAAGGTACGAGTCTGCGTTGATTATCGGGATCTAAACAAAGCCTGTCTCAAAGACAATTTCTCGGTACCTTTTATCCACATTCTGATTGATAATACTATGCAGTACGACATGTACTCCTTTGTAGACTGCTTTGCTGGTTACCATCAAATCATGGTTGCTGAAGAAGACCGAGAAAAAATAGCTTTTATCACTCCCTGGGGAACTTTTTGCTACCGACATCTATCCTTCGGCCTCATCAATTTCAGAGCAACGTATCAGCGAGCCATGATGGCCCTATTTTATGATATGATGCACAAAGAAATAGAAGTCTATGTTGACGACATCATCATCAAATTCCGGAGTTAGGATGATCACATAGACCATCTAAGGAAGCTGTTTAACAGGTTGCGCAAGTATAACCTCAAGCTAAATCCCGCCAAATGTACTTTTGGCGTCAAGGCAGGCAAACTGTTAGGATTCCTGGTGAGCAATCGGGGCATTGAGTTAGACCCTACTAAGATCAAAGCCATTTCTGAAATGCTCGTGCCTCGTACAGAGAAGAAGATACGAGGATTCCTAGGAAGGATCAACTTCATAAGTCGATTCATTTCACAACTCACAGCAACTTGTGAGCCCATCTTCAAGCTGTTAAGGAAGAATTTCTCCATCAAATGGAATGAGGATTGTCAACAAGCCTTCCTTGCCATCAAAAAGTAGCTTGTCGAAGCACCTGTTTTGGTACCTCCAAGAGATGGAATCCCCTTATTCATGTTCCTGTCCGTCAATGCCAATGCCATGGGCTGTATGCTAGGACAGAAGGATGATAGTAGCAAAGAAAGAGCTATCTACTACATCAGCAAAAGATTCAGTAGTGGGGAATAGAAATACACCCTAATCGAGAAGACATGTTGTGCATTAGCATGGGCCGCCATGAGACTGCAACATTATTTGCATGGGCACACAACGTATCTCATATCCCGCATGGATCCACTCAAATACGTCTTCAACAAACCAATGTTAAATTGCTGACTGTCCAAATGAAAGTTGATTCTACAACAGTTCGATATTGTCTACATGACTCAGAAGTCTATCAAAGGCCAAGGCATTGCAGATCAATTAGTAGAAGCACCTTCACGAGGGTTCGAGCCCCTGGAGACATATTTCCCAGATGATGGGATTATGATAATTCAACAACTCCAGTCAGAGAATACAGTCCAACCATGAAAAATGTATTTCGACGGAGTGGTAATCATTGAAGGTTCCGGAGCTGGGGCAGTCCTTATCTCTGGTACAGGTGATCAATATCCTGTGGCTACCAAACTTTAATTTGGCAACACCAACAACACGGTCGAGTATGAAGGCTGTATACTGGGGTTGAAATTAGCCCAATCCATGGGTATCAAACACTTATTAGTCTTTGGAGATTCTGAGTTGGTCATCAGATAAACCATCGGTAAGTATCACACAAAAGAACTGCATCTGCTGCCCTATCATCGACAAGTCCTCAAAATGGCCCAGGAGTTCAAAGCAATAACCTTCGTTCTCATTCCTCGGGGTCGAAATGACTTTGCCGATGCACTGGCAACGTTGGCTTCATTAATTTGCATATCCAACAGGAGCTGGTTTCCTAACATCCAGTTTATAAATCAAAAAGCCCCAACATACAGGAATTACATTGGAGAAGTATCAGACAAAATACCTCATGTCAAGCAACCTTGGTTTCAAGACATCAAGGAATATCTCCGTGATGGATCTACACCCGCTAGTGCAAGCCAATCAGAGAGAAGACGGATTCTCTGAATGGCCATGAAGTTCTATCTAAGTGGAGATGCACTCTACAAAAGGGATGCTGGAATAGGCCTATTAAGATGCCTCGACAATGAGCAAGCCCAAAGACTAATGGATGAAGTCCATGGCGGAGTCTGTGGTCCACACATGAGCGGCCACCTACTAGCCAAGAAGATAATCAGAACAGGACACTACTAGATCTCGCTCAAAGCTAATTGCGATGATCACGTCAAGAGATGCTTTCAATGCCAAATACATAGAAATGCCATCCATGCTCCTCCAAATGAGCTGCACAATATGAGTGCACCATGGCCTTTTTCTATGTGGGGAATGGATGTGATAGGTCCAGTTGAACCCAAAGCCAGCAACGGTCATCGGTTCATTTTCACCATGATCGACTGCTTCACCAAATGGGTTGAAGTAGCCTCTTTTCCTAAAGTTACAAAAGAGGTCATCATCAGTTTCATCAGAAATAATGTCGTCTATCGATATGGAAAACCAGAGGTGATCGTATCAGACAATGCCAAAAACCTGAACAATCAAATGATGGTAGAACTGTGCTACAAGTTCCACATTAAATATCTCAACTCCGTCATCTATCGGCCCAAGATGAACGGTGCTGTCAAAGCGGCCAACAAAAACATCAAGAAGATCATGCAGAAAATGTCTGCCAATCACAAGGACTGGCCTGACCTGCTACCTCTCACCCTGTTAGCTTACAGGACGTTAATGCGCACCTCTACTGGGGCTACCCCCTATTCACTAGTCTATAGCATGGAAGCAGTCCTCCCCATAAAAGTAGAGATGGAGTCTTTATAAGTATTAATAGATGCTCAGATGGACGAAGATCAATGGTTGCAAGACCGATATCATCAACTGTCCCTGATAGACGAAAAGAGGGCCACAACCATTTTCCACGGACGATTATACTAGCAAAGAACCACCAGGTCCTACAACAAGAAAGTCTAAGTCCGGCAATTCAAAGAAAATGATTTGGTGTTAAAGAGAATCCTGGCCAATCAGGATGAAGCCAAAGGAAAATTTGCCCCAAATTGGGAAGGCCCTTTCATTGTCAAGGAAGTGCTGACAGGGGGAGCCATCAGGCTATAAGAAATGGACGAGAACGAATTTCCCCAACTCATTAATTCAGATACTGTGAAAAAGTACTACGTCTGAAGCATATGCATACCCGCATCTGGGTCCTACAAATTAAATCAGGTTCCCCTTTTCACTAGACAGCATGAACTACGAATGACCTGATCTCCCTCAGACAGGGAGTCCGTAGGAAACCATCTAAGGTGAGGTCAAATCAAGCAAAAACCCAAAGAACTTGCAAATTCCAAAGCTCATCAAACCAAATTCAAACCCCAGATAAACGTTTTTCAAGCCTCTTCAATTCAACAAACAGAACTATAAATGACCTGATCTCCCTCAACCCGGGAGTACGTAGGCAGCCCTCTATGGCGTGGTTTGACCCTCAAGAAAAAACAAAAAAATAGAAGACCAGTTCCAAGACACCGAAGACAAAAGCTAAACGATGTTAAGCTGTCTAGTTACCAGACCCATTTGAGGAACTCCTTTGACACCTCAACTGTCAGTCCATCAAGGAGAAGCTCAAAATGCATCAACAACTGTGAGTCATGACGGAAGTGGTAATCACTCAGCGATGACAATACATATCTAAGCAGGGAAGTATCTCAAAAATATATTTTTCTGATATATAAACTACTTTATATACATAGTGTCCTGTACATGACAAAAATGGCTGATCTAGTCTGTGCAGGAAAAATAAAGCTAATCTACGGACCCAAGGACAAGCGGGTCAGCAATGCCAGCATGACATCTCTCTCTGCAGATGGAGGAGCATCTGTAAGAGTAGTCCACTCAGCCTCCATACGGCTAAGAACATCCACAGTCATCTTCGACGTGACGGTCGTAGCTATCAAGCTCACCATAGCGCTCTATCAAGAAGTCAAGGGAGATCACATGCCCTGAGATGATCTCATCCATGACTATGCTTTGCTGAAGACCGAACAGCCGAGTAAACGATCTTCGCATATCACTGATAGTCGTTCGAGCACACAGAGACTCTAAGTCCAAGCCAGTAAATCTCTGGTACTCCTCCAGAGTAGGCGAAAGGTCACACCGCCCAATGCGGAATACCTATCTCTCCGGTACCCATAAGAGTAGGACGCCATCAATAAAGTCGTCTGGAACCCTGAAATCTACAAGGACCATCGAATGCCCCAGCATCTGGTCAACTGTCCCCCTAGCTGGAAAGGGCAGACTATCATACCATAATCACAATAATGCAGCCACCTCTAACAGTGGCAAATGCTCTATACGACTAACTACAGATGTCGTCATCTGTAGCACTGTATCACAAGAACGTCCAGAGGTCAAGTCCAATCGCAACTGTCTGAATGCATACACATGATACATGCATGATGACAATGATATAAACATGATGTAACAGATAAAGATGACAGAAATATCTACAAAAAGCTATCTACTGCATACATCATCCCTATATCCTGGTATAAAGTGAAAGGAAGAATATAAGGAAATGGGGCACCACCACCCAGCTAATACAGTGGTCTATCAAAATGATGGCACAGACGCCGAATAGCCAAAACAGTGGCTGACCAAAAATATAGCTGCCATAGCTATCACAGGAAGTCGAAGACCTCGGTATCAAATCGATCGACCTACTCTAGATCCTCTGTCTGCACAAAGCTGCTGGGATCAGGCATATCTGGGCGGTATAAGGGAGGATCTGCCCCTGTATAACTACTACTGAATGGACCTGAAGAGGGGCCTGCTCTAGAGCTGGATGGGTCAAATGAAGATGCCTCTGATGGATCTCGGCCAAGGTGCCTGATAAAGAAATGAGCCTGGTCTAACTCCCTGGTCAGATGTGCTATCTGGTCTGCATGAGTAGGCTCTCTAATACAAGCTATCCAGTCCGTCATCATCACGGACCCCGGCACCATGTCTGCCATAAAAAGGGTGGCACGAGTCTGAGCCCCGATAGTGCGAGGACTCCACCAAGTGTAAAAGGCGGCCTGGCTGTATGGGCCCTCTGATAGATCAAAGCCGTCTATACCCTCCAAAGGGATGTCTGTTAAAGGCATGGACAATGGCCAATGATGCCAAGCAGGAGGAGCAATGAGAATGCGGATCTCCCCTGTAATGCTCTAAATGGCACGCTCTCCAAGATAGAGCTCCCAGCCTCCCTCCGTTAATATAGGGACTCTGCGGGTCGATAGAAAACCTCCATCCAATCCGACGGTCAAGTGCTCGGATGTATACGGCGTCCAGGTGATCGAGCTCGCCGTCAAAATCTCCAACTGCAAACGGGCATGAGTGAATCCCTCAGCAATAGGGACCTCCGTCAAAATGGAGTGGTGCTATCTCCGTCCACGTGGATAGGTCTCCAAACCTAATGCTGAAACGGGCCGTAGGCAAGGAAGCCTCTCAAATGCCCAAAGCTATCCATGCAAATATCAAAAGTCCTCAGTGACCAAGGCTGCCAAAAATAAGTGCAGAAATCAAAAAGGTACAGAAAGATGTACTCACCAGCAAAAATTAATGGAATCCTAACCAAGTCTCCGTCACACCCTCCGAAAGCAGGCGCATGCTCCGGAGAAAATAGGCAAAGGTATAGGAGCCCCAATCAAAGTCACTGAGGTGCTCTACATGCTGAGTAGCGCTGATCAAAGCAAAGGACACCGTCGATGAGTTATCTGCCACAAAATAACCCCTGATGATTGACAAAAACAATCGCCTCAGAATGCGATCTCTAGCCCTCCGATCATCAAGCGGAGGCAACTACAAAGTCCCGTCCTGGGCATCTATACTCAAGGGACCAGATCTGACTGCCCGACCCTTGAATGCCGACTGAGGGACTCCCAATAGGGATCTAACTATGGTGGGTGAAATGTCAGAGACTACAGGCACTGTCTCGCCCTCGAACTCAATGCCGGTGATAAATCTCCAGTCCATAGGAGTCATCATCACCTCGCAATCAAGCAGATGAAGGAACTGAGTCTGGTGAAACCAGCGCTCAGACAAAGCCCTTAGATACCCCTAAAGGCAACGACCGGGCAGGATTTAGACAAAGGCCTGAAATCCCCAGCCATCCACGATCTCCCTATAATCCTCGTGCAGAGTCTGATAGAGGGAGTGCACACTAAACCAATTCCCTCGAGGCTGTGTCAAGCCAAGGACCTGCATCAAAAATCAACCCATGTCAAAAATATGTGCCCCGAGAATGGCCAAAAAATGGGAAAAGAGTCCAGAGAGAAGAAAGACTTCAAGTCACCTCGTTGTCCTGAAGATATCTCGAAGGATGGCGACTCAAGTCGCCCAGCAACTCCTGTGTCTGCACAGCAATGCCCGGGACCTCCGCACGTGGAACCTGAGCTGGAACAAGAGCAACAAAAGCAGCCTCCTCGTCATTAATGTCAATGGGCTGCTCATCCTGTGCTGGATGTATCCTGCTTTCTACCAATCTGCGAGGTGTCCTAGCTGACGGGCCTGTGGGACGACAGAAGCCCTCCTCCCCGGTAAAGCTGCCGGGTCTATCGCGATCCATCGCATACACCAGTACTCCAAATCACCTCAGACAGGGTGTGGTAAGCCTAAAACATGTGGCTTATTAATCAATCAATCCAGCATACATATCTAAGTCCTAAAACATACATGGGTCCATCAAAAATATCCCGTACAGTCAAAACTGCATGTTTTCAAAATCCCAGAAGCTCAAAACCTGCATTGGGTCAGTAAAAAACTCCCCACAAAATCAAAATGTATGTTTTTCAAAACCTAAGATTTTGGAAAAATTTCGCCTAGAGTCTTCTTTGTAAAATGGACTGTCCACATGCACACAGACATGCCTATATGGCCATTCAGTAGCACACCTACCCAAAAAATAGAAACAGTTCATATATATCCAAAAAAATCAAAACCAGACTTACATGGTCTCCAAAATACCATAGGCATTTTTAGCTGAAATTCCAGGCTCACTAGGCCTCGTAAAGGATGACTAAATTGATCAAAAAATGGAAAAATTGACTGTCACAGAACCTGAATTTTCTTACATCCAAATGTGCATTACAGTAAAATATGCATACATATATAGACAGAAAATTTTTCACAGGTCATATAGACATACATTTTTCATACATTACGTTTAAAAGCACCCTAGGCAGTTCACATACTTTTAACGATCAAAAACTGCGAAAGAAGGATGGAAAACGTTACCTGCGCCGCGTTAAACGCGTAGGAACTGATGGATTCAGAATCTGCCAGCCAGAACTCCGTAAATCTGAAAAAGAAAATCGAAAATCCTTTCGCTGCTCAAACGAGAAATTTGCAAAATGAAAATCCTACAGCACATTAGGTAGCCCAAGTGGCCGCAGCTCCACCTGCGGCTGTCGCACGTGCCGCCCAGGTGGCTCTCACCTGCCCCGGGCCCAGTTCAGTTTGAGTCAAAACGGAGTATAAACGGGCCGCCGAATCAAATCTAAAGAGAAATCGCTACGCGATTGAGCGGTTTGTCCTGAAATCCTATGGTCAAGCAGTGCAATCCTGACAAAAAGGGAAACTCTGCAGAGACCCTTGACATTCATCACGGAGCCATGTTCGAGGATCAACAAATCAAACAGCCGTTGGTTCTAGTCCAGCGAAGCATCGGGTTCTGACCGGTGACAACTCAGCCGTTGGCTCAGCCCCAGCAAAGTTTGAGTTCTGACTGAAGTAGTTTCAGCCGTTGGTTCAGCCCCAGTGAAGTTCGGGTTTTGCCCAAATCAGTTTCAGCCGTTGGTTCCAGTCCAGCGAAGCATCGGGTTCTGACCGGTGATAACTCAGCCGTTGGTTCAGCCCCAACGAAGATCGGGTTCCGCCCGAAGAAGTTTCAGCCATTGGCTCAGTCCTAGCGAAGTTCGGGTTCCGACCGAAGCAGTTTCAGCTGTTGGCTCAGCCCCAGCGAAGTTCGGGTTCTGACCGAAGTAGTTTCAGCCGTTGGTTCAGCCCCAGCGAAGTTCGGGTTCCGCCCGAAGCAGTTTCAGCCATTGGTTCCAGTCCAGCGAAGCATCGGGTTCTGACCGGTGACAACTCAGCCATTAGCTCAGCCCCAGCTAAGTTTAAGTTCTGACCGGTGACAACTCAGCTGTTGGCTCAGCCCCAGTGAAGTTTGGGTTCTACCCGAAGCAGTTTAAGTCGTTGGCTCAACCCCAGCGAAGCATCGGGTTCTGACCGGAGACAACTCAGCCGTTGGATCAGCCCCATCGAAGCATCAGGTACTGATCGGTGATAATTCAGCAGTTGGTTCCATTCCAGCGAAGCATGGGGTACTGACCGTTGACAACTCAGCCGTTGGTTCCAGTCCAGTGAAGCATCGGGTACTGACTAATGACAACTCAGCCGTTGGTGCAACCCCAGCGAAGTTCGGGTGCCGACCGAAGTCAATATTCAACCTTCAGACTAGTCCCATGAGATGTCGGGAGACGATCTACAGGTGAGAGTCGTATAATAATCCATCTTCACAAGGACAGATGATGGAATCTGTTATACACATCCTCAAAGAAGATCATTGAGGTAGTATCAATCCTGGCCACTTCCTCAATACCTACAAAGCTATCGCAGAGGACGTCATCCCCAGCAGATCAAGACAGGAAAATCTGTGATAGCTTACCCCCTCAGAATCTATGAAGCTATTGCAGAGGACGTCATCCCCAACAGGTCAAGACGGGAAAATCTGTGATAAATTATCTTCAACAAACTCATCAGAGTCAAACAAATTATCGTGAATGATGTCATCCATAGCCGAGAATGACAAAACTGGCTCGCGATAACTTCTTAATACCATCAATGGCTATACTGGATAGCGTCATCCCCAGCAAAGTGATAACGCACATAGCCAAAAGTAGCCCCATTCTACTCTAGGACGCCCAGCTTCAAAATGGCCTTGGCACTCTTTATTTCCAGTGTCTACTAATCTTTATCCTGTCCATTCCACCACGTTACATGGACATGATAAAGAGGGGCATCTGTAGACACTCAAAATTTTCCTTGCCCCAATACCAACCCGGTAGGAGGGCAAAACTGTCAATCAATCCAAATTCGGCCACCGACGCCGGTCCTTTAACCTAAATCTGATTTCCAATATCAGTAATCAAGATTTGACAGTCAATCAGACCATCAATCAAGCTCTGATAGTCAATCAGACCATCAATCAAAGCTCCGACAGTCAATCAGACCATTATTCAAGCTCTGACAGTCAATCGGACCATCAATCAAGCTCCGACAGTCAATCGGACCAACAATCAAGCTCCGACAGTCAATTGGACCACCAATAAAGCTCCGATAGTCAATCGGACCATCAATCAAGCTCCGACAGTTAATTGGACCATCAATCAAGTTTCGACAGTCAATCGGATCCCCAAGCTCAACCCCGATCTCAACCCGGGAAGTCAAATCATCGAGAAGTTAATTCAACCCCAGCAGCAACCCGGGAGGTACCAATCAACCCCGACCTCAATATCGGGCCGTAAAGTCAACCCTGATCTCAATTCGAGAAGTCAAGGAAACCTCGACATCAACCGAGGACATGTCAAGCCATCTCTAGTCTCAATCTAGGAAAGTCAGTTCATCCCCAGTCTCAACCCGGGAAATCAAACTCGACCCCGGTCTCAACCCGAGAAGTGCAGTTCATCCCCGGTCTCAACCAGGGACGTCAGGTCAACTTCAGACATCAACCTGAAGCATCACAAAAACTCCAGATCAAAACCTGGAATGACCATGTCATCCTCAGAGACAACCCTAAGGTCAAAAGACTCGACTGGGATCCAAGTCTTGGAATCAGCTCCCGAAAGTCAACCAGCGACCATACCGACACTACAGGCAGCCCCAAGAGGGGTACAACGATCATTTCATCAACTCTCAACCGACTAGGTTAAAATCAAGCCAAATTTATGCCGCCAAAGTCAGAATAAATCCTAACGACGATCCCGAGTGGCAACTACGCAAGACAACTCAACGGACAAACTGCAGGGAATTGAAGACCTGGTTATGAACCCGTCTTCCTAGACCCAAAAAATGTTTTTTCCCATGTCATTCCGACACTCTCGGTGAGATCTTTTCGAAAAGGTATCGCACGCCTCAAACGGACGCTCCGACCAAAAGTTAGAAAGTTTCTGACCGGACATCGCATTGCTCGGAGTGCACGTACTTCGAGACAACCAAGTCGGGTACGTTAGCCCCACCTAGGGGAGCCGCAGCTCTATGTGCGGCTACCGCAGGTAGAGTGGTGGCTCCTTGGCCTATAAATAAACGTGCCCCCGCTCATTTAAAAAAAGTCAGAACGCAGCGAAGCTTTGCCAGTTTGATTTTCTGACTGTACACCCTTTTCAAACCCAAATATTTTCACTCCAACATGTAGATATACCCATATACTACCACATATAAAAAAACCACCTGTAGATTTGGACTTTTAAAGCCTACGATTTGGCAAAAAGCCCGCAGTGCAGCCCATTGTAGGTATTTTTACGATCAGCATGTCAATACTACTACTTTGCACTGCATTGCACTTGCACACAAAGTTTCATCTTCTAAATATGCCCGGAACTTAGTTCCGTGGCCGTTTTCATCAAAAATTGATATATTTTTGTACATAAACTCCATTTTTAACATTTCTACAACTCGGATTGACGATCCGTCAGCTCTAGTAGCTTCAATGCACTAGCACGCACATTCTGGCAACTTCGCCGGACTGGGTTATCTTCCCAATCCGGGTTTGGCCCTTTTTTGTATATATTTAATTGTAAATGAACTAACATTTCAATTCTGTTAAGCCCGGATTTCAAATCCAAGGTAGTTTACCGCTTTTATATATATTTATGCACATATAAACGACTTTCACCATCACTGGTACTCATATCAGTCTTGGTTGACTACATTTCTATCAATATATATATATATATATATATATATATATATATATTTTCTGTCAGCCTGTATTATTTCGTGGCCATTTTACTATTTTTGCACACTTCCCCATACTGAGTGCTCTCTCTAGTCACTAGGTGACTATTTTTCTGTCAATTTCAATTCCATTACGGGCACCGGCGTGAAAATCCATCGCCCTTATTACTGTATATATATATATATATATATATATTTCATTTATGTCACAGCCTGGATTATTTCGTGGCTATTTATAATTTTTTATATATATATTTCAATTCCTGTTCGGGCTTGCGAGTGAAAACTCATCGCCTTTTACAGCTTATATATATATAATTATATATATATATTGCTTTATTCAATTTATTCAACTGCTGCATTTAACATTTATTTGTATATGAATTTGCACTAATTTTTCTGCGGGAGAACTAGATTTATCCAAATCTCGTCAATTCTAGCTTTCAACGGTTCAAACTGGTCCCGACAGAACCTGGAAGCTATAATGGCTGAGATTTTTTTAAATCTAGTTATTTTTATAGTTTCAGCTTTAAAAGCAACCTCGCGTCCCTTAGATCGCTATCTATTGGGAATGACACGCTTTGGCCACGCGCAGCCAGGATTTACTGATAAATCCTTGGTTCCATTGCGACGTGATGATACATACATTTATTTCTGTACAAATTTGAACTGTGCAGGTTTTCTAGCCACTCATATGTGAGCCTAGGAATCGTGGGATTCATGATCAAACTGATCAAAATCTGATTCCCACGATGGACAAACTCTGATTTATAGATGTACCCTGGCAGTTTTTCTGTAAAATGTACATGCACAGACCTTAAAATGGTTATCCAGATTTAAGGTCTCAACATAGTGAAAATATGGATTGTCATGTCAGCGTCCTTCCGATGGTTTTCATACCCATGAGGAGATCGACACTTTATATTTCTGTGGTCGAGGATGCTTCGCAGCCCGACAAATCACCACTTGCATACAGCCTTAAGTCTATAAAGATAAAATTGAGAGTAGCGATACGCTTCAATTCCTATGTCAGCGTAAGGGTTTGATAAAACCAGCTTTCAAAACATATTTGTCAATTCAATTCAAAAGCTTTTGCATATTAAATTAAATGCTTTTTTGCAAATCAAATCAAAGACTGATTTTTAAATCAAATCAAAGACTGATTTTCAAATCAAATCAAACCCTTCGTATATAGGCTCAATGAAGCCTGTCAAAGCTTTCAATCAATTAATCAAAAGGCCTAATTTTCAAACAGCATTCACTCAGCATTCCAGCTTTAAGGGAAATATTGAAAAGATTGCGGTACCGTGTTTACACGGAAGTCGTGGGGTGCCTAACACCTTCCCCACACTTAACCAAGCCCCCGAACTCAAAACTCTGATTTCAAAGATCAAGTTTCAACAGTGTCCAGCAATTGGGCCTCTTTTCAAATCAAATTCGGTTGAGTTGGTACAACCATTTTCAAAACTACCAACTGGCGACTCTGTTTAAATCAAATTGTCGACATATACACATGTTGGCCTCTTTTCTAAAAAACCCTTCAAAACCTTTTTCGCAATAAAAAAGAATAAGGGTAGAGATAACTTAGGAAGATCGATTTGAGGAAAATCGGGTTATAAACTGACCCGAGGTATTTCTTAAATTTTCCAACGTTGACAAGCTTGCTTGCAAATCTTGTTATAATCCAATGACTCACCATATCTAAGATATCATCACATGTTGCAAACCTAATGTATCAGCTGGATATTGACACCTAGCACATCCAAGTTCAATGAATCAAATGGGTAAAAAATTAAAAAAGAGAAAAAGAAAGCAAACTTCAATTATTTCTCAAGCCAAGTCCCTTTCTCTCTCTAGACCACGAATTTTTCTCTCAAACTCAGACATAAGCAAAGCCCAAAACATCCTATACACTAACAAAGAATAGATCAAGGATCAGAAATCAAAAATAGTTAAGAAAGGTATAAAATTCAAACCCTCTTGCTAGATCTTTAACTTTTCGTTAGATGTTATGTTTAAGAGTTAAAATTTGTTCTATGATATATTAATAAGTGATCTGGGTTGAGAAATAACATTTCTATAACATCTAGATGCACGAAAAATAAAAATTTTAAAAACTGCATGAACCCTAATTTTGTTGCCTGGCAGTCAAAGTCGGGGCCTATAATTCCGAATCTATGCATGCTATGTGGTGTTTAAGTGTTTGTATGTGTTCCCAATCTGTCCGACGTCTAACACACTTAAACCATTAACAACCTGCAAGATATAAGGACCCAAAGTACGTTGACCGGCGTTGACCGGCCGTTTTTGGGTTGCCCAGAAAATGAAGAACAGTTCTGACAGCTTGTTCAAAGGCTTATATCTTCTTGTTGTGATGTAGTTTGGCCATGAAATTTGTTTGTACTTGTAATATTGCATCAATACTACAACACTAATACATTTACATGCCCAGAAATATTAAGATCAAAGATCTATAGGTGGTCAAACCAGGCACCCTAGTAACTGACTTTGAATGTTCTTGAGGCTCAAGAACACCAACAGTGACAGTTAGTGTCGCTAAAGCTCTTTAGTGACGGTTTTAATAAAAAATAATTAAAATAATTAAAAATAAATAGAAATTAATTATTAAAAATTTATAAAATTATTTTAAGTTATAAAAATTAACTTTTAATATTTGACATAAAAATTCATTAATATTTTTATTTAATTAAATATTAATGATATTTAATTTATTTAATAATTATATTAAATAAATTACTTAAAAAAGATTTTAATATATTAAAAATCATTTTAAATGATATTAAAGTATTAAAAAATATTTTAAGTTATAATAAATGACTTTTAATATTTTGAAATAAATTTCATTAATAATTTAATATTAATGATAATAAATTTATTTAGTAATTATATTAAATAAATTAGTTAAAAATGGTTTTAATATTTTAAAAAAAATTATTTAAAAATGATATTAAAGTATTTTAAGTTATAATAAATAACTTATAAAATTTTGATAAGAATTTTATTAATATTTTAATATTAACGATAATAAAGTTATTTAATAATTGTATTAAATAAATTATTTAAAAATAATTTAAATATTTTATAAATCATTTAAAGGTGAAATAAATATTTTAAAAATATTTTAACTTATAATAAAAAACTTTTAATATTTTGATATGAATAACATTAATATTTTAATATTAATGGTAATTATTTAAAAATAATTTTAATTTCATAAAAATCATTTAAATGTAATATTAAGGCCTTAAAAATATTTTTAAGTTATAATAAATAACTTTTAAAGTGTTGACATGAAGTTTATTAATATTTTAATTTATTTAAATATTAATGATAATGATATTATTTAATAATTAAATCATTAAAAATGATACAAGTGTTTAAAAAATCATTATAAATGATTTTAATGTTTGAAAAAATATTATAAATGATAATTAAATTATATAATATAATATTTAAGTTCTTGAACAAAGTTTTATTAAAAATAAATTCATTAATTATCCGATAATACAATCAGAATGCCAAAACTATATCGAACTCAAACCAAAACGACATAGTTTGATTAGGTATACGTTCTTATGTGTTGTAATGACTGACATGAATATGTGACAACATGTTTAAGCAGTATTATGTGTTAAGTTGTATTATTCTAATTAAAAGAATAATTTTATTGATGATATGAATTCTTATTAAAGATAAAAGCGCAAGCTATACTACGTAGCAGTAATCAGCTATCATGGCAAGTACCCTAACCTTACTCAAATTTATATTGAGCAAGTATATGAACTATTCTCTTTCATTGTGCAAGTTTCTTATCTCAATTTTTTATTGAGCATGCATCTCTACTCATTGCATTTACTTTATGCGATGGATTTAAGTAAGCGAAAAGCAGGTTCATGAATAGTTATTGTCAATTATTCATATCCATAATGATATCCAAGATACGTTTATGAAAATTATTCTTATATTTTAAAATTTTATTCAATTCAGTTATTATTTAGTAATATCTCATTATTGTCTGTTATTATACAAGTGTCTCCACTTGTATAAACTACTATATTCAAACAAGAACACTTGAACTTGAAATTCTTTGACTCAGCTAGACATAGTTCGAACTGTATTGTTGAATAGTATTGGTTATGATTGATAGTAGTGTGCATACAAGCCAATCATGTATGATGATAAAGCACGTACTTTGTAAACAATCTTATTTATTTATTAATAAAATATTCATTTATTAAAGGCATTTAATTATCTACATGTTGTTGTTTTTATAATATGTGAATAACCCATAGTTTTAAGCAATACTTTTAGAATCATGATGATGATCATGCTAATGAGATCTAAATTCTTAGAATGTTTTAAAACTAAAATAGTTCCCAATCGTGGGATTACTAAAAAGGGGATTAGTAAATCCGGATAGATTGGTACATATGTTGCTTGCTCATTGGATGAGGATGATTGATCTCATGATCATTTGTGTGGAGACACTAAAGCAAGTATGTAGGTGCTTATTGGAGAATAAGTTCACTGAACGTGACTCGCTATGGAATACCTAATGGAGTTTTACTCGTCTGTCAATAGAAATTCCTAATGTGATAGTAGTACAAGTGATCCTTGGACTTGAGATCATCATAGTATCTTGTATGTAATGAATTATACTTTGACTTATTCCTTAAAGTCCTTTAGGGTATATAAAAGGGTATGCTTTGGTATAATGAGTTACATATGGAGATAATGAATGATCAATAAAGAATCTACCACCTCTAGTAAAAGAGGAGATATGTCCTATGTGATTCGTTAAATGACAACCCAGGAATCCTTGGCCAAGGCAAAATGAAATTAGAAAGGAGTTTCTAATTTGCATTATTTGGAGTTGTGCATTTTCTAATCGAAATACATATAATTAAATAAAATAAGACTTGACAGTAAATTCATGTCTTATATTTAATTGGGACATTGTATGGTGGAAGGATTGAATTGTATGGTAACTATTTACTCATAGGTTTTTTATGATTAATGTTGAAATCTATATTATCTGAAAAGTCGTTGATCGCTAGGGAGGCTTATCCCTATTGTAGAATAAATATTATTTATTTAAATAGATTATTAGTTTAATTTATTTATTTAAATAAGATTAGAATTGTTCTAATTGATTTATTCACAACCGGTTTAATATAGAGAACCTAAAGGGTCACACCATAAAAGGAAGAATAATTATTTAAGAAGGTAATGACATAATCGTAATAATGCATTAAGTGTAATTAATTTAATCTATAGTGATAGAATAAATTAAATAGCTTAATATTTATTATTTAATATTTTGGAAATATTAAATATAAATTAATAAGAGGAGTCTTATTAATATTATTATAATTATTATTATTTTAATTTCTAAAGGAGTTTAGTAATTAATTTAATATTAGTACTCTCATTTATTCCTAATAAGATTAGGAGATAAATTAATTAAATGAATTTAATTAATTATTCCCCATGTGGTGGGAAGCCTAAATTAATTAAAGGAGTTTAATTAATTAAAAGAAATCCCATGTCTAATAGGATTAGAAGGGTTAACCAATATCTATATAAGAAGAGTTTTATAATAGATATCAGTTGAGGCAATTCCAATTGTTGGAGAGTACTCCTTTTCTATAGAGGATAGAAAACTAAGTCAACCACCCTCCTTCTTGATAATTCATCTTCCTTGGTGGATCACCTCTAGAGGCCAAACACTTGGGTGGCTAACGTTGATCAAAGGAAGGAATCTAACCCGAAAATTCAAGGAGATCACGAAGAACAAGGAGTTGAACTCGTACCTGTGGAAGCTTCGTTTTACAAGGGTATGATTCCATAACTTCTTATTTATCGTTTTAAATTAATAATTTGCATAAAGGATGATCCGGGTAATGGTTTTGTAAAAAAATTTTAAACTCTGATATACCATGCTTCCGCTAATTTTTGCAATTTGATTGCATCACGATTTCGTACAAACCCAACAGTGGTATCAGAGCCAAACCTTTATGTAATTATTAATTATTTTAATTTCATATATGTATGGGTATGTATTTAGAATAATTTATTGGGCATAATTAATTGTATAAAATTATTTTTTGAAATAAGGGGGCCAATTCCGAACTGATAAAATTTTCGCAAAAGTTTTTTTTTTTTAAGACGAAGCGGGTGATCATTTTTTTTAAAAAAAGGGATATGATCCTGAAATTATGTAAAGGAATTCATTAATCAGATTTCAAAGGTGAGTCACGGTTTAAAAAAAATGTGATTCATCCGTGCTTTTTTTTTTTTTTTAAAGAAGCTGGCGAAATTTTTATAAGGATACTAACGTAACTTTATGACAAAGTGTTTCTGGAGAGATGAATTCAAAAGGAATACTGAAGCATTAGTTGAAGCATTATTATGGTCACATTATATATATATATATATTATATTATATATATATATTATATTCCTGCAAAATGGTTACCACGTGACATGAATTCGTGGATTTTTTTATTTTTTTTTTCAAATTAAAAAAAACCCTGCAGGTTCACACACACACACACACACACACACATATATATATATATATATATATATATAATATTCTTAATAATTTTATAATTAAAATAAAGAGTTTATTTTAATCTTAAAATTGGATTTCATGCAAATTAAAATTGCCCATTAAATGATACTCATATATATATAGAATGTTTTAATTCATGAGATGAATATTTATTTATTGATACATATGGTGATATGTATGATAATAAATAGGGATTGATTATGGACTATTTGACCAATGTGATTAGATTTTATTTTAGTTGAATGCTTGAATGAATGAGTTTTATTAAATGGGGTCTGCGTATCTCGTCTTCTCTAATTTATTCTTGATGTAAATTCTATCTTTCTCCTATGTACTTCCCCTTGACTGCTGATCAAGGTTTCTATTTAAATTTAAAATAGTTTATGTAATAGTATTAGTTAGAATTATATTGAAGAAATTGGAGACCAAGGAGCAAGGAGCGCATGAAGATTTGTTTGTATGGAGCCCGGGTTTAAATATAATAGTTATGTTTAAATTTAAATTCTTGCACTCCTATGTTTGACCTTTTGGTTCACTTGATGGCTCTAGTGAACCAAACTAGAATAAAAGTCCATAATCAATCCGGGTAGAATTATATATTGCATGCTAAATATTATGTATATTATATTTTATGCAAACATGCTTCGCATGTTTAATAAAATGACGCGTATTTTATATATATGTGCATGCGCGCTAAACAAGATGAGACTAATAATAACAAACCCTCAAAGAAATAATATTAAGTCCGAAGTGTTCAAATGATATTTAGAATATCGAACGTCGCCTTCTAGCATGATAAGTTAATAGAGTATTAGATATTTAATATGAGCTTGTTGTGCTATCCACAAGGCGAGTATTGCGTATTTAAGATGTTAATTAATCACATTTGATGCTTATCAAGAAAATTGAACGATCTAGTCTTGTTGTGCTATCCACAAGGACGAACATTTTTCTTTTTTGAATTTATGAAAGTGCTAGGCTGAACTTAACTTAAATTATTTTAGTTTGGATGTGCACACACTTGACCATTATGATTTAAGAGGCAAAATAAAAGGAATTACATGGTGATGTAATTGATAAGAGTTGTCTACCTATTTATTTGTATATCGCTTGTTGTGCTATCCACAAGGTTATATACATTTGAAATGGGATCCTTATTCTCACTAGCAAATCTTTATTAAATGTTGCCGAACTATATAAGTGAGGGTAATATAGTTTGATAAAAATAGTGGGAGATACAAATTTAAAATAAAGACCTAAATTTATTTTGGTATGCAAAATTAATAAAATGAATGTTTGCTAAAATGTTGTTTTTCACATGCAGAATTTTAAAAATGTCAAAATCACTAATTTCACTGCGAAGCATACTTGATGCTAATAAGCTTACCGGGCCGAATTATACGGACTGGCTAAGAAATCTGAGAATAGTTCTCACTGCTGAAAAGATTTCTTATGTCCTAAACTCACCTGTCCCTGGAACTGTTCCAGAAACAACCTCTGAGGAAGAGATTTCCACCATTGTAAAGTGGCAAGATGATGCATCTGTGGCTCAATGCATCATGCTCGCATCCATGAATAACGAGCTTCAGCGTCAGCACGAAAACATGGATGCTCCTACTATGTTGATTCACCTCAAGGAGTTGTATGGTGAACAAAGTAGGACTGCTAGATATAAGATATCTAAGGAGCTCTTCCGATCTCGGATGATCAAGGGCAAAGTGAACATAAAGGAACAAAAGAAATCTGATCCAGCTAGCAAAGGAATGTGCTTCCATTGCAACGAGCCGGGTCATTGGAAGAGGAACTGCAAGAAGTTTCTGGCAAAGAAGAAGCTTGGAGAAGCTTCGACTTCCAATCAAGGTTTGTTCATGATTGAAATTAATTTTTCAGAAAGTCAAAATTCTACTTGGATATTGGATACCGGCTGTGGTTCTCACATATGTAATAATGTGAAGAGACTGGTGAGAAGTAGAAAGCTGACCAATGATGAGGTGATCCTACGAGTGGGGAATGGAGCAAAGGTTGCTGCATTAGCTGTAGGAACTTATTATTTAGCAGCGCCTTCGGGCAAGTCCATTTATCTTAATAATTGTTATTATGTTCCGAATATTATTAAAAATATTATTTCAATTTCTGTATTGGATATGGAAGGGTTTAACGTTGTTATAAAGAACAATAGTTGTTCTATTTATAAAGACGATGTTTTATATGGTGTTGGAAATTTGCGAAATGGACTTTATACACTTGACTTACAAGAAAATATTTTTTAAATTGAACAAACTAAGAAAAGGAAAAGAGATGATATTAATTAAACCTACATGTGGCATTGTAGACTCGGTCATATCAATGAAACAAGATTATCCAAGTTGCATAAAGATGGGCTCCTTGAGTTATCTGATTATGAATCATATCCAACTTCTGAATCTTATCTCATGGGTAAAATGACTAAATCTCCTTCTAGTGGAAAAGGAGAAAGAGTTACAGAGTTGTTGGCATTGATTCACACAGACGTTTGTGGACCTATGACAACAAGTGCACGGGGTGGGTATTCTTATTTTATTACTTTCACTGATGATCACTCAAGATTTGGATATGTGTATTTAATGAAATACAAGTCAGAATCATTTGAAAAGTTCAAAGAGTTCAGAAGTGAAGTAGAGAAACAAACGGGCAAGAGTATAAAGATACTTTGATCAGATCGAGGTGGAGAATACTTAAGCGGTGAGTTTCTCAATTGTCTCAAAGAAAATGGTATAATCTCACAATGGACTCCTCCAGGTACACCACAGTTAAATGGAGTATCTGAAAGGAGAAATCGAACATTGTTGGACATGGTTCGATCCATGATGAGTTTTACCGACCTTCCAATTTCTTTCTGGGGATATGCCCTAGAAACGGCTGCATACCTACTTAACAAGGTACCTACCAAATCCGCCCCAAAGACTCCATATGAGATGTGGAAGGGGAGGAAACCAAATCTTAAGCATGTTAAGACTTGGGGTTGCCCAGCTTATGTCAAAAAGTTTGAAAATGATAAGCTACAGACTAAATCCGATAAGTGTAGATTTGTGGGATACCCTAAAGAAACTTTAGGGTATTATTTCTATCATCCAACTGATCAAAAGGTGTTTGTTGCGAAACATGCTGCCTTCTTGGAAAAGGAGTTTATCCATGAAGGGGTCAGTGGGAGTAAGATATATCTTGAAAAAAGTTCAAGAACCACAAATTACCACGGATCAAAGTCAGGTACCTGACCAAGTAGAAGAATCTACTATACCACACCCTGTTCGTAAATCTGGAATAGTACCGAAGATGCCTGAGAGGTATGGATTCGTTATAGAGGATGACGATGAGGTACACATCATGAATGATGATGATCCATTAAATTACGAACAGGCTATGAGTAATAAAGACTCAGGAAAATGGCTTGATGCTATGAAATCCGAAATGGACTCCATGTATGAAAATAAAGTATGGACTCTGGTTTCACCACCTAAAGGAATTAAGCCTATTGGGTGTAAATGGGTCTTTAAAAGAAAGACTGGAGCGGACGGCAAGGTAGAGACCTATAAGGCCCGACTAGTTGCAAAAGGTTTCAAACAAAGACAAGGAGTTGACTATGATGAAACCTTTTCACCAGTAGCTATGCTCATGTCCATTCGGATTTTGCTTGCGATTGCAGCTTATAACGACTATGAGATCTGGCAGATGGACGTGAAAACGGCCTTCCTCAATGGAAAACTTGAGGAGGATGTGTATATGACACAGCCAGATGGATTTGTTTCAAAGGTTGGAATAAATCAAGTCTGTAAACTGCAACGATCCATTTATGGATTGAAGCAAGCTTCTCGTAGATGGAACATTCTTTTTGATGAGACAATCAAAGAGTTTGATTTTATCAAAAATGACAATGAACTATGTGTGTACAAGAAGGTTAATGGGAGCGCAGTTTCATTCCTTGTATTATATGTTGATGATATATTACTGAGAGGAAATGACATTCCTATGCTACAATCGATTAAAATCTGGTTATCTAAACACTTCTCCATGAAGGACTTGGGAGAAGCATCCTATATTTTGGGGATAAAGATCTATAAAGATAGATCTAAAAGGATGCTTGGTTTATCCCAAGGAACGTACATTGATGCAATGCTAAAGAGATTTAGCATGGAAGATTCCAAAAGAGGTCTCATGCCGATGAGCTATGGAATACATCTCTCCAAGAAACAGGCCCCAAAGACACCTGAGGAGAGAGGCCGTATGAGTAAGATCCCTAATGCTTCTGCAATAGGATCTATCATGTACGGTATGATATGTACTAGACCGGATGTTGCTCATGCACTTAGTGTAACTAGTAGATACCAGTCGAATCCAGGAGAAGAGCAATGGAAGGCAGTGAAGAATATCCTAAAATACTTAAGAAGGACTAAGGATATTTTTCTTGTCTACGGTGGGTCTGAATTAAAACTCGAGGGCTTCATAGACTCAAGTTTTCAAACGGACCAAGATGACAGTAAATCTGTTTCGGGGTATGTTTTTACCTTGAACGGAGGCGCAGTGAGTTGGAAGAGTTCCAAGCAGCAAACAGTTGCTGATTCAGTGACAGAGGCAGAGTATATAGCTGCAAGTGAAGCTGCAAAGGAAGCTGTTTGGATAAAGAAGTTCATAACTGAACTTGGTGTGGTTCCTATCATTGGAGAAGCAATTCCCGTTTACTGTGACAACACAGGATCAGTTGCACAGGCTAAGGAACCGAGGTCTCATCAGAAATCTAAACACGTGTTGCGGCGATTTCATTTGATCAGGGAGATCATTGAAAGAGGAGATGTCACCTTGGAGCGTGTAGACTCTCAAGACAACATTGCAGATCCATTTACTAAAGCTTTAACACAACAGCAGTTTGATCGTCACTTAGAGAAGATGGGTATGAGATACCATGGCGATTGGCTTTATTGCAAGTGAAAGATTGATAGTAGTGTGCATATAAGACAATCATATATGATGATAAAGCACGTACTTTGTAAATAATCTTATTTATTTATTAATAAAATATTCATTTATTAAAGGCATTTAATTATCTACATGTTGCTGTTTTTATAATATGTAAATAACCCATAGTTTTAAGCAATGCTTTTAGAATCATGATGATGATCATGCTACTGAGATCTAAATTCTTAGAATGTTTTAAAACTAAAATAGTTCCCAATCGTGGGATTACTAAAAAAGGGATTAGTAAATCCGGATAGATTGGTACATATGTTGCTTGCTCATTGGATGAGGATGATTGATCTCATGATCATTTGTGTGGAGACACTAAAGCAAGTATGTAGGTGCTTATTGGAGAATAAGTTCACTGAACGTGACTCGCTATGGAATACCTAATGGAGTTTTACTCGCCTGTCAATAGAAATTCCTAATGTGATAGTAGTACAAGTAATCCTTGGACTTGAGATCATCATAGTATCTTGTATGTAATGAATTATACTTTGACTTATTCCTTAAAGTCCTTTAGGGTATATAAAAGGGTATACTTGGGTATAATGAGTTACATATGGAGATAATGAATGATCAATAAAAAATCTACCACCTCTAGTAAAAGAGGAGATATGTCCTATGTGATTCGTTAAATGACAACCCAGGAATCCTTGGCCAAGGTAAAATGAAATTAGAAAGGAGTTTCTAATTTGCATTATTTGGAGTTGTGCATTTTCTAATCGAAATACATATAATTAAATAAAATAAGACTTGACAGTAAATTCATGTCTTATATTTAATTGGGACATTGTATGGTGGAAGGATTGAATTGTATGGTAACTATTTACTCACATGTTCTTTTATGATTAATGTTGAAATCTATATTATCTGGAAAGTCGTTGATCGCTAGGGAGGCTTATCCCTATTATAGAATAAATATTATTTATTTAAATAGATTATTAGTTTAATTTATTTATTTAAATAAAATTAGAATTGTTCTAATTGATTTATTCACAACCGGTTTAATATAGAGAACCTAAAGGGTCACACCATAAAAGGAAGAATAATTATTTAAGAATGTAATGGCATAATCGTAATAATGCATTAAGTGTAATTAATTTAATCTATAGTGATAGAATAAATTAAATAGCTTAATGTTTATTATTTAATATTTTGAAAATATTAAATATAAATTAATAAGAGGAGTCTTATTAATATTATTACAATTATTATTATTTTAATTTCTAAAGGAGTTTAGTAATTAATTTAATATTAGTACTCTCATTTATTCCTAATAAGATTAGGAGACAAATAAATTAAATGAATTTAATTAATTATTCCCCATGTGGTGGGAAGCCTAAATTAATTAAAGGAGTTTAATTAATTAAAAGAAATCCCATGTCTAATAGAATTAGAAGGGTTGACCAATATCTATATAAGAGGAGTCTTATAATAGATATCAGTTGAGACAATTCCAATTATTGGAGAGTACTCCTTTTCTATAGAGGATAGAAAACTAAGCCAACCACCCTCCTTCTTGATAATTCATCTTCCTTGGTGGATCACCTCTAGTGGCCAAACACTTGGGTGGCTAACGTTGATCAAAGGAAGGAATCTAACCCGAAAATTCAAGGAGATCACGAAGAACAAGGAGTTGAACTCGTACCGTGGAAGCTTCGTTTTACAAGGGTATAATTCCATAACTTCTTATTTATCGTTTTAAATTAATAATTTGCATAAAGGATGATCCAGGGTAATGGTTTTGTAGAAATTTTTTAAACTCTGATATACCATGCTTCTGCTAATTTTTGCAATTTGATTGCATCACGATTTCGTACAAACCCAACAATGATAAGGTCATCCAACTGAATTGTTTAGTTAGGATTCCAGACTGAGTATGAACAACCCTTAATGGGAAAATTGTTTATCTGCCCAAGGCGAACAGAGTGAACGAATTATCGTTCAAGCAGATAGTATTGATCAATACAGAACATAACGGGGCAGATCACCCTACATGTCCGTAAGACCAGAGCAGTTGCAGATGAATTTCTGTTTAAACCTTTTCAAAAATGAAAAATAAAAGTTCATGGTCCATTGACCGCTCAGCATTTATAGTCACTACGTCATTTCAAAATTTTAAACGATTTGATATGTTATTAAGATATATTTCGAAAGACTTCACAACTATTGATTTGTTGTAGAAGTATATCTCAAAGAAAATATTTACTTCTTTCAGCTAGAGTTTATTAACTGTTATTACTTGCTGAGCAATTGAATGCTCATTCTTGCTTCAAAATAATATGTTTTCAGCTAAGCGTGATCAACCAGAAGGTTCTGGCAAAAATAAAGGGAAAGGAAAGCTGCAAGAATAAGTTTTATGGTATTTTGTGTAATAGTTAGACTTTATTAAGAAAATAATATTTACTATTTATCATGTAATGAATGTTTTAAAGGTCGTGTACCTGGGATTAGACAACTCTGATATGTAAATTAAGTTTGTTATTTATATTATTCCGCTCAAAGAAATGATATCGTGTAGCACCAAGTTCGGGTTTCAAGTACCTGAATTTGGGGGTGTAACAACAATAGCCTCCAAGAATTGCTAGGTAAAAGATGTCTAATATCAAGATAATAACTAGTATTTATGGTCCATCAAAACCCTATTACAATTAGAATATCAAAATCCTGTTTTGACTCAACTTTGCAGCTTTAAGGAAACCGAATCTTGCCAAATCCATCAGCCAAGCGCACCCCACGCCTGGTTTCCTTATAAACTGGCGCGCCCCACGCTACAAGGCTAGAGACAAATCCTCGATCTGGTGCGCCCCGCGCCTGGTTCAGCTTAATCATAGCGCGCCCCGCGCCTGGAGGTCAGTTCTCACAATCTCATCCTACTTCCTTCCCTTATGCCCAGCTCTGCTCCTTTTCTATAAATTCACACAAAAATATGAAAAGTAACATGTACTACCTAAGAAACAACAATATTAAGCTAAGCAATACTGATTTAGTAGGTTTTTAACCTACTCATCAGCAAACATGTCGACGTCGGGAAAAAATCTGCGGGTCGGGTCACAACCCGGATCTTTTTCTCTTCATAAGTTATCTCTACCTTTACTCTTTTTATTGCGAAAAAGGTTTTGAAGGGTTTTTTAGGAAAAGGCCAACATGTATCATGTCGACGATTGAATGTTTTACAGAGTCAGCAGTTGGTAGATTTGAAATGGTTGTACCAACTCAACCGAGTTTTGTTTAAAAGAGACCCAATTGCTGGACACTGTCGAAACTTGAACTTTGAAAATAAAGTTTGAGTTCAGGGGCTTGGTTAAGTGTGGGGAAGGTGTTAGGCACCCCACAACTCTCGTGTAAACACGGTACCGCATCTTTTCAATATTTCCCTTAACAAACTGAAATGTGGGTGTGAATGATGTTTGAATATTGGGCCTATATTTGATGGAAAACATGTCTTATGCATCGTTGAACCTATATACGAAGGGTTTGATTTGATTTGCAAAAAGTCTTTGATTTGATTTACAAAAGTGTTTTGATTTGCTTTGCAAAAGCTTTCTTTTTCGAAAAGATAACAAATGATGTTTTGAAAGCAGGTTATCAAACCCCTACGCTCACATAGGAATTGAAGCATATCGATACTTCAGTTTTATCTTTTTTAGCCTTAGGCACATTTTGAATGGTGATTGTCAGGCTGCGAAGCATCCTCGACCACAACATATATACAAGTATCGATCTCCTCATGGGCATGATAGACATCGGAGGGACTCTGACACGATAAACCATATTTTTACTATGTTGAGACCTTAAATTTGGATAACCGTTTTAAGGTCTTTTGGATGTACATTTGTACAGAAAAACTGGCAGGTACATTTGTAAAGTGGAGTTTTTCTAGTGTGAGAATCAGATTCTGATCAATTTGATCATGAATTCCACGATTCCTAGGCTCACATAGGGAGGCCGATAAACCAGCACAGCTCAAATTTGTACAGAAATATATCCAAATATCGCCAAAACCAAGGATTCATCAGTAAATTCTGGTTCGCATTTGGGTGAAGCATCTCGTTCGCACTAGATAGCGATCTAAGGGCCGCGAGGTTGCCTTTATAACTGAAGCTAGAAAAATGCTAGATTTAAATAAATCTCAGCCATTCTAGCTTCCCGGTTCTGTCTATATTTATTTTGAACCGTTTGAAAGCTAGAGTTGGCGAGATTTAAATAAATCTAGTTCGACCACAGATATATCAGTGCCGATTCATATCAAATGAATATTTAAAGCAACAATTTAATAAAAATGAGTAAAACAATATATATATATATATATATATATATAAAATTATATATACAAAAGTTGTAAAGGGCGATGGGTTTTCACACCGGTGTCCGGATTGGAATTGAAATATATATATATATATATAGACAGAAAAGTAGTCAACCAAGACTGGAAAGATAACCCAGTGTGGTGAAAGCTGCTTATATATGCATATTTATATATAAAAGCAGTAAACTACCGCAGATTTGACATCCGGGCTTGACAGAATTGAAAACTTAGTATATATACAGTTAAATATATACAAAAAAAGCCAAACACGGACTGGGAAGATAACCCAGTCCAGTGAAGTTGCTAATAACGAAGATGCAAGTATATAAAAGCTGTTGGAAGCGACGGATCGTCAATCCGAGTTGTAGAAATGCCAGAAAATGCGTTTATGTACAAAAATGTACCAAAAGTTGATAAAAATGACCACAGAACTGAGTTCCGAGCATATTTAAAAAACAAAACTTGATATGCAAGTGTATAAAAGTGTAAAGAAGTAGTATTGACTTGCTGATCGTAAAAATACTCATAATGGACTGCTACACGTGCTTTTTGCCGAATCGTAGGCTTTAAACGTCCGAATCTACCGGTTATTTTCTGATATGTGGTAGTATGTGGGTATATCTACGTGTTAGAGTTAAAAAATTTGGGTTTGGAATACAAGAAAACAGACAGAAAACCAAACAGGCAGAAGTTTGGAGCATTTCTGAATTCTTGAAATGAGGGGGGTGCACCTCTATATATAGGCCAGGGAGCCTCCACTCTACCTGCT
The DNA here is from genome assembly GCA_020205555.1 of Panax stipuleanatus. Taxonomy (NCBI): domain Eukaryota; kingdom Viridiplantae; phylum Streptophyta; class Magnoliopsida; order Apiales; family Araliaceae; genus Panax; species Panax stipuleanatus. The sequence continues at coordinate 14,395,833 of CM035122.1, forward strand.
ACTGCCGTAGGTAGAGGTGCGGTTCCACGTGGCATGGGCCCCATGGCGGGTTCTATCGTTTCAAAGTACATGCACTCCGAGCAACGCGAGGTCTGATTCGAAACTTTCTAACTTTTGATCGGAGCGTCCGTTTGAGGCGTGCCATACCTTTTCGGAAAGCCCTAGCCAAGAGTGTCACAATGAAATGGGATAAAACATTTTCTAGGTCCAAGAAAATGGGTTCATAATCAGGTCTTCGATTTCCCGCAGTTTATTCGTTGAGCTGTCTTGCGCTGTTTGCACTCGGGATCATCGTTATGGTTCGTTCTGACCTTGGTGGCATCAATTCGGCTTGAGTTTGACTGAATCAGCTTAGAGTTAGTAAAATAACCATTTTGCCTCTCCCACGAATGCCTTTAGTGTCGGCATGGCCTTTGGTTGACTTCCTGGGGCTGTTTCCAAGATTTGGATCCCATTCGAGTCTGTTTGTCCTCAGTGTTATCTCTGAAATTGACTTGGTCGTTCCAGGTTGTTCTCTGGAGATGTTGTGATGCTTCAGGTTTGCTTCCAAAGTTAACCTGACTTCCTAGGTTGAGACCGAGGTTGACCTGTACCTCCCAGGTTGAGACTGGGGCTGACCTAATGGCCTCGGTATTGAGACCGGGGTTGAACTGATGGCCCGGTATTGAGACAAGGGTTGAACTGATGACTCGTTATTGAGACCGGGGTTGAACTGATGGTCCAGTATTGAGATCGAGGTTGAACTGATGACCCGGTGTTGAGACCAGGGTTGAAATGATGGCCCGTTATTGAGACCGGGGTTGAATTGATGGTCCGGTATTGAGACCGGGGTTGAACTGATGATCCGGTATTGAGACCGGGGTTGAATTGATGGCCTGGTATTGAGACTGGGGTTAAAGTGATGACCTGGTATTGAGAATGGGGTTAAACTAATGGCCCGGTATTGAGACCGGGTTTGAAATTGAGCTGATGGCCCAGTATTGAGACCGGGGTTGAACTGATAACCCGGTATTGAGACCGGGGTTGAACTGATGGCCCGGTATTGAAATCGAAGTTGAGTTGATAAGATAGTTTTGCCCTCCGACAGTTTTAGTAACAGGAAAATGAATTTTCGAGTGTCTACAGATGCCCCTCTTTATCATGTTCATGCAATGTAGTGAAATGGACATGATAAAGATTAGTAAACAACGCAAATGCATAGGCAAAGGGGAGGCAATGTATGGCATGATATGCGATGAATGTTATATACCTTCAAGGAGGTAGGGTTATCACTGATTGATTACGTTAGCTTCTGCTGGGGATAACGTCATTTCGTGATAACCCTCGTGGCGGCACTGTCCGACGATTACTAGCAGGATAACCACTGACAGGTTATCAGAGTTAGGCTGCTGCCTTGTTCTACGAAGGAGGTCACTAATAGGCTACTGTGAACTGTTTTCGTCACTTTCTACTAGGGATGATGTTACTCATGATAGCCTAGGTGAATTTCTTGGTTTGAGACCAAAGGTCTTCCCTCATTCGTCAATATTCTTCGTTTGGAGCATATTTCATTTCTGTTGATGCCGTTGTATATTCTGAAGGCCCTCCGCTGGGGATATATCTTTGTTGCAGATTTACCTCAGTGGGCGTTTCTGATGCTTATTGTGACACCCCCAAATCCGGGTACTTCATTTTCATAAGATTTGGTGCTCACTTTCTAAATAAAACATATATCTACCCAATAATAAAGAATTGCAAGATAAATTACAACCTTTATAAATACTTGAAATCTTCCTTATAAAAAAGATTACAACTTTATCCAAAATATCCAAGGGTTTACCTAACCTTAACATCAAATAAATAAGTGCGGAAAATAAACATCATAACATAAAGTCTTATTACAAACATAGATCAATAAAATAAGTCTTCACTTGTTCATCTTGCCTTTGCCCTTACTAGTTGATGGAGCATCAACACTTTCAACTTTAGCTGCAATGGTTATTTAAAATTACAAGAGTGAGCAAACAACAGCTAACTGGAATACAACAATAATAAAGACATAATGGAATAACTTCATTAGATTTGAATAATTTTTCCTTCATAAAGAATTGAATAATAATTCTTTCATCAATACTTAGAATTTTGAATATTGAAATCAGCTGAGGGTTGTAAGACCTTGAACTTTGTCCTAGGTTATAAACATTTCTATTTAAAATCTTTAACAGTCATTTAGACTATGGACCTTAACTCGTACTTAGGGGGATCAGCCCTTCGTACCATGTATTGTGCACAACTATCTTAACGCTTTCGCATAAAAATCCCCTAATAAATAGGGTTGTTCATCTCAGTATTTGATACGAGTCCGCACCAAAGAAAGTTTGGTTCGGATAAGCTCAAAAAGGAAATTTGGAGTTTCAACTATCATCAACTAAGGAGTAGTTGAATCGACTCAATAATTCAATGATAACGAATTATAAAATAACTCATGCTTTAGAATTTAAACTTAAAGCATTTACATGATAAGATAGACCTTGCTTAAACAATAATTCAAGGTCACATTAAGTCATGAACTTTTAAATAAGAACTTGTCCATTGCAGACATAATAGGACAATCTCAATACAATAAATATTTGAATTTAAAATACTTGCATAACAATAACAAGTTTGAGTTTAGAAAACTTGCACAATATAAGGATTAAAGAACTTGTATAATTAACGAGTTTAGGGATAGAAGACTTGCCTTAAGCGCAAGCTACTATTACGAACCATGTTCCTTAACACTTCCTACACATATATATTTAACCATAATAATCTAAATTAGTTAACACGTAACTAATTCACATAATTAGTTACCTAATCTAGGTTAACTCATTCTTGTTTAATTATTCAGTTAATAATTAATTATCACATAATTAATCACATCACATAATCATATTAAAGTTCCGAATTTAGCCAACCAATTACACATAAAACTTTACAGAAACATAATATTAAAGTTTCTAACATGTTTTAACACATTGAATCATTAAAACACATAATAAAAACTCAATTTCATGATTTTTGAAAAAAAAAACCATAGATAAGTGTTCTTGATGAAATTGAACACTGTAATTTTGTTTCTACTTCAAAATACCCAATTCAAGTCATATTGAATTCTTTTATAAACACGTTATCATTATCTAACATCAATTAAACAACAATTAACCATCAACCATGAAACTTTGATTTTGAAAGACTATTTAGAAAAAATCAATTCTCTGCAACTTTTTGGATGAACATGAATCCCTCATGTTCATCATGTATGTATGAATTAACAACTAAACTAAACATACAAATCATACATGAACATGTTATAAACAAATTATACATATAGAAACCATGATCATATAATTTCCATGAAATTTCATGTTTACAGAGAATAACATCATGAAAAACATCAAAATAATATTTCTAACTACAAGGATTAGAGTTTATACCCCTTTGCTAATTGAGGTGAAGAAGAAGGTGATGATTGTTTGATTCTCTCAAGCTTTCCCTTTCTTTCTCTTCTTCTTCTCTCTTCATTTCTCTGTATTTTCTCTCTTCTAACTTTGTTTCTTTGTTTTGTTCTAACACTTATTATATTTCTACTAACGTATATCTATATTACATAACTGATAATATAATATAGATATAATAGATATAGGATATAAATATATATATATATATATATATATATATATATATATTGTAACTGCTAAAACATAATAGCCCTTTATAAATAAAATGTCAGTTACACAATTTTGAAATCAAAAAGCCCTCAGGCTTTGTTTGGCCAAATCCACTTAATTTTTAAAACAGATTTTTGAGTTTAAGGCCCTGTTTGGTAAACAGGATTAAAACAGGTGCAAGGGCCTCGTTTGGCAAAACCCTTTTAAAAATAGTTTTAAGGGCCTTGTTTGGTAAAACTAATTTAAAATTCTTTTTATTCTTTTAATAAATCCTTTAACACTTATTTTTAATGTCACACTTTAATCAATTAAATCTTTAACATTCTAATTTAATTAATTAAAAGCTAACATCAATTAACCACATAAAAATGCCACATAACAATTATAATTACTAGCTAATTATAATTTCATGTAACAATTATCACATAAATTTCATCTAATTTAATTATCTCAATTAAATTAATTAATGTATAACACTTAATTAAATCACTCCATAACAATCACATAATTTATTCATTTAACTCAATAAATAAATCAAATCAAATATTTATTTAATTCAATAAATATTTAAAATTAATATATAAAAATCTCATTCGTTACACTTATCTTGATGATAATTACACCGGTACTCTGAAACAGGGGGTTTGAATCACCAATCCTTCTCGATGCTCCCTTTTGAGGATGTGTATAATAGATTCCATCATTGAGGATGGATTAATATATTGCTTCCGTCATCGGATCCCTTCTGATGCTTCGTTGGGATTGAGCCAACGGCTGAACTGTCTCGGTATGTACCCGACGCTTCGTTGGGGTTGTGCCAACGACTGAACTGTCTCGATCTGTACCTGACGCTTCGCTGGGGTTGTGCCAACGGCTGAATTGTCTTCGGTCAGTACCCGACGCTTCGCTGGGGTTGTGCAAACGGCTGAACTGTCATCGGTCTGTACCCAACGCTTCGCTAGGGTTTAGCCAACGGCTGAACTGTCATTGGTATGTACCCGACGCTTTGAAAGTGGCAGTTTTCGGCAATTTTTCGCAGTTTTTCAACAGTTTTCATCATTGATCCCCGGATATGACTTTGGGATGAATACCAAGGTTGTTCAAAGAGTTCCCCTTTCTGTCAGGATTACGCTGCTTAAACGCAAGATTTCAGGACAAACCGCTCAATCGCGTAGCGATTTTTCTTCATATTTGACTTGGCAACTCATATAAACTCCATTTCAACTCGAATTGAACTGAGCCCGGGGGAGTGGGACCTACCCTGGGCAGTCGCAGGTAGAGGTGCGACTGTAGCAGGTAGAGGTGCGACTGTCGCAAATGGGCCCGCTTCTACCTGTGGCTTTATATTGGGCAGCGGGTTTATTATTTTCAAGTTTCATTTCGAGTTTCAAACGGAATCTGATTTTTTTTTTTAGATCTACGGAGTTCGGGCAACATTTTTCTGATTCCGTCAACTTCTACGCGTTCAGCGCATCGCAGGTAACGTTTTACGTCTTTTTTATCGCAAGTTTTGACCATTAAAAGCATGTAAACCACGTAGGGGGCTTTGAGACGCAATGTATGAAAAATGAATGCTTATATAACCTGCTAAAAATTTTCTAACTTCATATGTATGCATATTCTACTGTAATGCATGTTTGGATGTAAGAAAATTCAGATTCTGAGACAGTCATATTTTGCTCTTTTTGATCAGTTTACTCATCCTTTTTGAGGCCTAATGAGCCTGGATTTTCAACTAAAAATGTTCATGGTAATTTGGCTACCATGTGAAGTTACTTTTGATTTTATTTCATAAAAATGAAATGTTCCTGTTTTTGGGAAGGTGTGCTACTGAATGGCCACCTAGACATGCCTGTGTTCATGTGGACAGTCCGTTTTACAAAGGAGACTGGAAAATTTTTTTCAAAAGCCCGAGCATTTAATAAACATGTAGTTTTGACTCTAATGGGGATTTTTGACTGACCCATGCATGTTTTAGGACTTAGAAATGTATAGAGTACTGATTTAAAATAATAAGCCACAGGTTTTAGGCTTACCACAACCTTTCTAAGGTGATTTGGAGACTTTGTCCAGGTGATGGACCGAGATAGACCCGGTAGTGCTAGCAGGGTAGTTTTAGGCGTTAGACGGAGGCGAGCTTCTAACGTTCCTCAACCACGTCCTGCTCGACCGCCTCGCAGACTAGCAGAGTCGGTGATCCGTCCAGCACAGGACGAGAAGCCAATTGATATTGATGATGAGCAGGCTCATTTTGCTGCTCTTGCCCCTGCTCAGGCCCCACGTGCAGAGGTTCTGGGCATTATTGTGCCGACCCAGGAGCTGTTGGAAGACTTGAGTCATTATCCATCGAGATTTCTCCACGCCAACGAGGTGACTTAAAGTGTTCTTCTTTATGGATTCTCTTTCTTTCTTTTGCCATTCTCGGGGCACAAGTTTTTAATATGGGTTGGTTTTTGATGTAGGTTCCAAGCTTTACACAGCCTCAAGGGACTGGTTCAACGTGCACTCCCTGTATCATACTTTGCACCAGGACTACAGGGATATCATTGATGGCTCGGGGTTTCAGGCCTTCTTCTCTATTCTTCCCCTCCGTTGCCTCTGGGGGTATATGAGGGCTTTATCTGAGCGCTGGTTCCACCAGACTCAGTCCCTTTATTTGTTAGACTGTGAGGTGATGATGACCTCTATGGACTGGAGGTTCATCACCGGCATTGAGTTTGATGGTGAGCTAGTGTCTGTCGTGGCTGACATCACACCTACTGCAGTTCGGTCCCTGCTGGGAGTTCCTGCGACGGCGATCAAGCAGATGGTCCGATCAGGTCCCTTACGGATATATGCCCAGAGTGGGGCTTTACTTGAGCCTCTGCTTGATGATCAGAGGATTAGGGATAACATCTTGAGGCTATTGTTTCTGGTGATCATCAGAGATTTTTTTGTGGCGGACAACTCGTCGACTGTGTCCTTTGCAATGGTCAGTGCTACCCAACATGTAGAGCGCCTCAGTGACTTTGATTGGGGTTCCTACACCTTTGCCTATTTTCTCCGGGGCATGCGCCTGGTTAGGGTTTTACCCGTTTCTGCTGGTGAGTACATCTTTCTTGTACCTTTTTGATTTCTGCATTTACATTTGTCAGTCTTGGTCACTGAGGACTTTTGATATTTATATGGCTAGCTTTGGGCATATGAGAGGCTTCCTTGCCTACGGCCCGCCACTGCTTTAGGTTTGGAGACCTATCCTCGAGGACGGCGTTGGCATCACTCCACTTTAATAGAGGTCCCTATTACAGAGGGTTTTACTCACCCCCGCCTGCATTTGGAGCTTTTGACAGCTGGAGCAATCTTTTAGATCCCATATACCTCTGAGTTTTTGGATATTAGATTTGAGGGAGGCTTCCCCACTGGTCGGGAGTTTGCATTGTCAACCCGCAGAGTCCCGCTTTTGATAGAGGGAGGTTGGGAGCTCTATTTAGGAGAGCGTGCTATCTGGAGCATCACAGGGCAGATCCGCATTCCTATTGTTCCTCCTACTTGGCATCATTGGCCATTGATCTTGCCATTGATAGATATCCCTATGGAGGGCATTGACGACTTTGCCCTATCAGAGGGTCCTTATAGCCTGGAGGCATTTAGCAGCTGGTGGAGTCCTCGCACTATTAGAATTCAGACTCGTGCCACCCAGTTTATGGCAGACATGGTGCCTGGGTCTGTTATGATGACAGACTAGATAGCTTGCCTTAGGGAGCCGACTCATTTAGACCAGATCATAGGATTGACCCAGCAGTTAGAGAAAGCTCATCTATTTATCAGGCATCTTGGCAAAGATCCGACAGAGACATCTTCTTTTGACTCTTCCAGCTCAGGAGCGGGCCCCTTTTCAGGTCCCTTTTCCAGTAGTTTTGTAGGGGCTGATCCTCCCTTGTACCGCCCAGATATGCCTGATGATCGCAATTTTGTGTCCACGGAGGATATAGAGCAGGTTAACCACCTAAGTGTAGATATTTTAGATCTTTTTGGATAGCTATTGTAGCTATATCTTTTGATTAGCCACTGTTTTGGCTATTTAGGCGGCTGTGCCCCATTTTGATAAACCATTGTTTGTAGCTGGGTTGTGGTGCCCCATTATCCTGTATTTTTTTTTATTTTGTTTTGTATTATCAGACAGGGATGATGCTTACAATAGATAGTTTGTTGTAGATATACATGATATTTCCTATCAATCGCATCATGTTTTATATTTATCATCATGTATGTATTATGTCATGTGTATGTATTTAGACAAATGAGTTCAGATTTGACCCCTGGATGATCTTGTGATACGGTGATAAATATGGCACCGTCTATTGTTAGCAGTATCGAGCATTTACCACCGTATGAGGTGGCATCATCGTTGTGGTCGTGGTACGAGAGCCTGCCCTTCGCAGCCAGAGGGACAGTTGATCAGATGATGGGGCATTCATTGGCCCTCGCAGACTTTCAGGTGCCATATTGATTTGTGGATGGCCTTTTATCCTGCTGGATACCAGATAGACAGGTCTTTCACTTCGGGCATTATGAGCTGACTCCGACCCTTGAGGAGTACCAGAGGTTTACTAGCTTAGCTTTAGAGTTACCATGCGCTCGCATGGCGATCAGTGATATGAAGAGACCATTTATACCGATGTCTGGTCTCCGCCAAAGCGTGGTTATGGATGAGATTATCTCTGGACGTGTGATCTCTATCGACTTTTTGATTGATTATTTCGGTGAGCTCGACAGTTATGGTCGACATGCCGGGGATTTTATTGTATTGGCAGAGGCGTGGCATTTGGCCAGGATAGACATTTTGATGATGTGCATCGTATTATATGTTTATATGCCTCTATGCTTGGATTATTTGGATGTGGGGTTGAGAGTTGTGGTCCGGACCCTTAGGCAGGGTAGCACCATTGATGAGTGGGTTTTATACCTACGAATTGGTATTCTTTAGAGCTTGATTCTTGTTGTGTTCAAGTGTTTCTGCTATCATTCTACCTCGGATTTATATGATCATGTGCAAGAATGAAAAGGAGGCAAAAAGAGCGTAAAAGGGCTTCAATTTCAGCATGCAAGAGGTGTTCACCCGCTGGGGCGGGTCCTATAGAGTACTTCACCAGCTGGAGGGGCACCTTGCAAATTTTCATCAAGTCGAACAGCAGCTTCTCCCGCTAGGGCGGGGCTGTCATGGGCAATTCCCCCGCTGGGGCGGGGAGGAGTGCAGAAGGCAGCAGCTAAAGACTCCTTTGCCGAATGGACTTCGAATGCAAGATAAGGAGGAAGCTATAATGGGTTGTTCCCTTAGCTATATTAGCATGACAAGGCTGAGAGTTAGTGGGCCACGAGTAGTGAGTATATGACTTAAGGCATTCTCTTTTTCCTATTTGGACGGCGCAGCAAGAAATAAAGAAGGCTGCACTTCATATAACATAATGAAGCCACGAAGGAGCTTGGCTCGGGAGCTTGGCTTGAGAGCTTGGACTCAGGGGATAGGCGGCTAACAGGAGGAGAAAAAGAAGGACTTAAATTAGCTTAAGGACTTTACCTGATGACATACACGTGATATATTATATATATATTAGATAGCGAGAGCAGCTTAGGATTATTATTAGCATAGTATTATAGATTAGATAGTTAGTTTAGTTTTCAAATAAAATAAAAAAAAACCCTAGTTGAAAGGGGATTTAGAGATTGAAGCACTTGGAGCCATTGAAGAGCAAGAGGAAGAGGGAGCAAGAGATTTGTTGACTGACGACAGATTCAATTCTCTTCTCTATCTTTTTCTTATCTTTTAATGTTTATTCAATTGTGGATTCTTGATTTGATTCAATATCAATGAACTAATTCTTTGTTTAAGATTACAATGGATCTTATTGTGTAGTTTATTTTAATATGCTTCTCTATCAATTATTATGATCTATCATGAGATTGTCTATTGTGATTTGGAATTAATTGCTTAATTGCCTAACTAACAATTACCGTGATAATCTATATGAAATCGGAAGAGGAGTATGGGTTTAGATCTGATCATAATAGCATATGTTTGTGATTTCTGCGTAGATGGAATTCATGATTCACGTATAGGATAGGAATATCTATGCGTCATATGTAATCTGATGGAGAACTTGTGCGTGAAATCCTTTTTAATTGTAATTCACATAGAGATAAAGTGAATTAGTTATTTATGGTGTCTTACTTAATTCTATCATCTATGGATGCGAGTGAGTATGTGTATAATGCATCGAAAGGTGGTTATATCTGCTTTAGTGTTCTTGATTAACGATTCAGAATAGTGAGAATAATTGATGAGAAGTGTGTTACTTTAAATGAAGCAGTAAATGAAGTTGTGATCTTAAATCTCCGTAATCTTAATTTAACTAGTGATAATTAGAATTAGGTTAATTATACATTGTTAATTCATTCGTTTAAATAAGATTGAGTTGGTTATGGGTTAGTACTTGGTGATTCTTATTAAATAATTTATCGTGGGAACGATACTCTACTTTCACTTTATTACTTGTTGACCACGTATACTTGCGTGTTATGCGTAACTAGATTTTATCCAACAAGTTTTTGGCGCCGTTGCTGGGGAATTAATTTAATAATTATTTGCTAATATTAATTTCAATCAAATTAGTCTTAATTTAAACATTTTTTTTATTTTATTTAATTCTCTTCCTATTTTACTCTCTTCTCAGGTACCATGGCTGGATTCAATTATCAATGGCCATATTCGAACATGACGCAACCAAAGGATACAGAGATTGATAGACTTAATGCATTTGCTGCATTGTCAGCACATATTGAAGAAATTTTGAGGACGGTTGATGCTCTTGCAGCCCAACGGAGTCGAAGGATAGCAGTTACTTGTGATTATTGTGCTGGCAATCATCCGATTCATCAATGCACCGTCAGTTTTGAACCAGTACAATATAGTGGTGATTACCTCAACAACTATGATGAGCCTAACTATCACTAAGATTGGGGGTATCACCCGGATGCTTCATGGAGCTACAATTATGATGACCAATACTATGCTCCAAATCCAACATATACACCAGAATTCTCATGTCCACCTCCATTGCCACAAGAAGAAAAGTTAAATTTGGATGAACTCATGTCAAAAGTCATAGTAGACCAAGAGGAGAGGAAGATGAGTCTGGAAGTGTCAAGCTGAAATCTTAATATACAGATGGAACAACTCGTCACTACCTCAACTAATTGTCCTAAATACATGGGTTCCGAAACGTAAATAGATAATTCAAGGATGTGGGAATCATTGTCCAAGTTCAGAGCGTCAAATGAGGAGTGGCAGATTACTCAAGAGGGGTTAATGCAAAACTTAGCGAGGGAAATTCAAAATCTTGAGAATCAGATGGACCAAATGACCAAAGCCGTAAAAAACCTTCCTCCAAACACTTGGCTTTATGACATGGATGACGAAACTGAAGGAGAACCAGAACCAAATCTGCGACTGGATGAGCCACAAGATATTGAAAGTGAAGAGACAAATGGGGATAATGAAATAGAGGTCGACGAAGATCTAAATGGGTCTCCACCAAAGATCAAAGAGTCAGTCAGCTTTGCAAAACCATGCCCGATTGGTAGTCATGTCGTCGGCGAAGCTCTTTACAACATAAGAGCGAGTACAATTTTGAAGCCATGGTGGGACGAGAAAGAGAAGATAGACAAAGAGCCCATTGTGTTTGACTAGCTTCCATGCCCCAATGTGCTCACACACATAATGGAGAAAACACCTAGCTGTTGGACGTTTTTGAATAAGATCATACCTAATCAGAGCATACTAGGTGATTTTGATGCACTGGCCATCACCTGTGGGAACCTCCCAAAGGACAATTTATTACTGATGGATGGAGGGTTCCTCAACTTCAGAAGAGGAATTGGATGGCGTTGACCAGACAAAGTCAGGCTGAAGGACTATAAATCAAGCGCTTATTGGGAGGCAACCCAAGTTTAATTTTTAGTTTTAGTTTTTTTTTTATTATTATTATTTTAATTTTTTTTAGGTTTTATTTTATTTGATAGATTTTCATTTTTTAAGGATTTAATAAACGTGCTTCTATCATGTTCACAGGTTAGCCAAGTCCAACTCAAGTGTGGTGTCCGATTCATTCCAATGTGCCTAGCCTATTCTTCAGACATTAGCCATTGAGGACAATGTCTGTTTTAAGTTTGGGGGTATTTATCATGTTTGGTCTTTCCTTAGGCAATGTTTTGATGGAATTTGATTTTGGCCAATGATAAGTGGATGGTTAATGAGTTTTTAACTCTGGGAAAATTGATGAGCATGCTTAGTCTATATTTCGACTCATTAGTTGGTTTTCACACTACTTGCAAAATTTTTGAATTTTTTATACACATATCCATTTGTTTAGCTAGTCAGGGCTGAAATTTTTTGGCTAAATGCTTATGAAAGGTATCATTGCAACTTGAGAAATCTTATTTTAGTATCATTCAAAGTGAAAATTAGGCACTCACATAAGTTTGGGGGAAATCTTGGGGTATTTTTGAAAAAAAAATTAGAACCTTCCAGAGTGAACAATTGAGCATGTGGTGGGTCAAGATGGAGCGTAAAATGCACTCCCCATAAACAAAGGCACGAGATAGAGTGTAAAACGCATTCGTTTAATGGAAATGGAAAGTGAGATAGAGCGTAAAACGCACTCACTAAAAAGAGAGAAATAAAAGTGTATGTTTTGAAGTACTTGGGAAGGGTTCATATGTGCTTAAATGTTTAAATATCCGGTTGATCCTAAAGAAAAAATTTTGTGCTTTCTCTATTTTAGCGGTGATTGATGTGATAAGAAATTTTGAGAGTTATTTTTTTTGAAAATCTTTTATGAGTATTGGTTGATCTTATCTAAATACTGACTAGTTTGAACATGTGGAGGCACACACACACTTAAAAGATCATGAATAGATGTGGAACTGATGAAAGTTGTTGAAATTTTAGACATGACATTGTTTTAAAATTTTCTTTGGGTTATCATTTCTTGTAACCTTTGAGGTCATTGTTCAAATTCATATTGAGTCATTACTTGAAGTGGATCATTGCTAGATAATGAATCTGTCTGATTTGTGTGTTTGCTAAAGGACAAACAAAGTTTTATGTTTGGGGGTATTTGATGAGTGGGTTTTATACCTACGAATTGGTATTCTTTAGAGCTTGATTCTTGTTGTGTTCAAGTGTTTCTACTATCATTCTACCTCGGATTTATATGATCATGTGCAGGAATGAAATGGAGGCAAAAGGAGCATAAAAGGGCTTCAATTTCAGCATAGAAGAGGTGTTCACCCGCTGGGGTGGGTCCCATAGAGTACTTCACCAACTGGAGCGACAACTTGCAAATTTTCATCAAGCCGGACAGTAGCTTCTCCCGCTGGGGCGAGGCTGTCATGGGCAATTCCCCCGCTGGGGCGGGGAGGCGCGCGGAAGGCAGCAGCTGAAGACTCCTTTGCCGAGTGGACTTCGGATGCAAGATAAGGAGGAAGCTATAATGGGTTGTTCCCTTGGCTATATTGGCATGACAAGGCTGAGAGTTAGTGGGCCACGGGTATTGAGTATATGACTTAAGGCATTCTCTTTTTCCTATTTGGACGGCGCAACAAGAAATAAAGAAGGCTGCACCTCATATAACATAATGGAGACACGAAGGAGCTTGGCTCGGGAGCTTGGACTCGGGGGATAGGCGACTAGCAGGAGGAGAAAAAGAAGGACTTAAAGTAGCTTAAGGACTTTACCTGATGACATGCACGTGATATATTATATATATTAGATAGCGAGAGCAGCTTAGGATTACTATTAGCATAGTATTATAGATTAGATAGTTAGTTTAGTTTTCAAATAAAAAAAACCCTAGTTAAAAGGGGATTTGGAGATTGAAGCACTTGGAGCCATTGAAGAACAAGAGCAAGAGGGAGCAGGAGATTTGTTGACTGACGACAGATTCAATTCTCTTCTCTAATCTTTTTCTTATCTTTTAATGTTTATTCAATTGTGGATTCTTGGATTTGATTCAATATCAATGAACTAATTCTTTGTTTAAGATTACAATGGATCTTATTTTGTAGTTTATTTTAATATGCTTCTCTATCAATTGTTATGATCTATCGTGAAATTGTCTATTGTGATTTGAAATTGATTGCTTAATTGCCCAGCTAACAATTACCGTGATAATCTATATAAAATCGAAAGAGGAGTATGGGTTTAGATCTGATCAGGATAGCATATGTTTGTGATTTCTGCGTAGATGGAATTCATGATTCACGTATAGCATAGGAATATCTATGCGTCATATGTAATCTGATGGAGAACTTGTGCGTGAAATCCTTTTTAATTGTAATTCACATAGAGATATAATGCATTAGTTATTTAGAGTGTCTTACTTAATTCTATCATCTGTGGATGCGAGTGAGTATGGGTATAATGCATCGGAAGGTGGTTATATCTGCTTTAGTGTTCTTAATTAACGATTCAAAATAGTGAGAATAATTAATGAGAAGTGTGTTACTTTAAATAAAGTAGTAAATGAAGTTGTGATCTTAAATCTCTGTAATCTTAATTTAACTAGTGGTAATTAGAATTAGGTTAATTATATATTGTTAATTCATTAGTTTAAATAAGATTGAGTTGGTTACGGGTTAGTACTTGGTGATTCTTATTAAATAATTCCTCGTGGGAACGATACTCTACTTTCACTTTATTACTTGTTGACCACGTATACTTTTGTGTTATGCGTAACTAGATTTTACCCAACAAGTTTTTGATTATACCGATGATATTGGCTGAGACGCTGAGGTCAGCCACTCATTGCATTACCCACCTGGAGGGGTTCTTCTGAGGCAGTTCGGTCTTGTTGTATATATGGCACATGTCCCATATTCGATCGATTGGATTTTTCAGGCATCAAGGATATTATTTTTCCCATGATATAGATATGTCCTACTCATTTCAGCCGGCAGAGTGTACCGATTCAGAGACATGGTTAGCATTTCTAGCTGACATTGAGCATCTATTCTCGATTCTGCCATGTGCAGGGCTAGTCTCCCCCTATAGCTTCATCACCCATGCATCTGGCATGGACTATTTTCCCTTAACGGGATTGAGGGGAGTGACTACTTACCATCCTCTGGCTGTTATGGGCCAGTTTGATCAATTTCAAAGCCTGCATCCATTTGAGGGGGCTTCTATTCAAAGGATGTCAGCTTCGTCTATGTCATCTGCTGATTTGCTCAGAGTGTATGAGTATTGGACTCATAGGGAGAGGGTTGTTTCTCCAGTAGCTATCCGGACCATTCTCAAGAGTACTCGGCATGGTTGGAAGCAGATATAGCATCCGTGGCAGTCGTCTATATAGCTCTACCTATGGACTCAGACGAGGAAGAGCCTATGGAGGATCCTGAGTCTCCTACCGAGGATGAGTTGTTCATGGGTCTGACAGCAGCACTAGTTAGTGATCCGCCGATTATTCCTGCAGGGACAGATCCGGCTTTGGCGGACTCACTAGCTAGGATGACCTTTGAGAGGGATCAGGCTAGAGCGCTGATGTTGACCGCATTATCTGGCAGAGATATAGCTTTGGCTGAGAGAGATACAACTCGAGCTGCTCAGGATGCATGATTGATTGAGCGAGAGGAGATCCGATCTGCTAGAGATGCAGCTTTTGTAGAGATCGAGGAGACTTTGATTACAAGGGATGCAGCTTTTGTGGATAGGGATGAGGCCATAGCTTCCCGAGATTTCCACATTACCGACAGTACTACTCTTCGATCTTATACTCATGGTCTAGTTACCGAGATGAGTGCATATACTGATGACCATAGTGCCACACTGCAGATGACTGTGGATATTTTGAGCCGTATGGAGGCTGAGGGTATTGCATTTGCAGCTGGTCCTCCATCTTCAGAGAGAGATGCCATGTTGGCATTGTTGGCCCGCTTATCCCTGGGTCCATAGACTAGCTTTTGTTTTTCCTACACAGACTAGATCAACCATTTTTGTCATGTACAGGACACTATGTATATATCAAACAGTGTTATATATTAGAGAAATATATTTTTGATTCACTTCTCTGTTTGGATATGTATTGTCATTGCTGAGTGATTACCACTTCTTTCATGACTCGCTGTTGTTGATGTATCTTGAGCTTCTCCTTGATGGACTGACAGTTGAGATGTCAGAGAGTATCTCAGATGGGCATGTTAATCAAGGTAGCTTGATAGGACTTAGCTGTTACATGGTTTTGGTGTCTTGGGACTAGTTTTTTATTGGTTTTTGTTTTTTCTTGAAGGTCTAACCGCACCATGAATGGCTGCCTACGTACTCCGTGGTGTATGGAGATCAGGTCATTCGTAGTTCAATTTTTTTTGTGTGAGAGAGGTTTAAAGAGTATTTATCTTGTGTTTTGAGTTTGGTTTGATGAGTTTTTGAATTTTTATTTGGTTTGACCGCACCAGAAATGGCTGCCTACGTACTCCTGGATGTAGGAGATCAGGCCATTCGTAGTTCTGGCTTCTAGTGAAAACTGAACCTGATTTGATTTGTAGGACCCGGATTCGGGCATGCATGAGGTTCAGACATAGTACCTTTTCACGGTGTTTGAATTGATGAGTTGGGTAAATTCGCTCCCATCCATCTCTTGTAGTCTGATAGCTCCTCCTGCCAACACTTCCTTGACAATGAAAGGGTCTTCCCAATTAGGGGCGAACTTTCCTTTAGCTTCCTCTTGATTGGCCAAAACTTTCTTCAGCACCAAGTCGTTTTCTTTAAATTGCCATATTCAGACTTTCTTATTGTAGGATCGAGCAAACCTTTGCTGATATGAATGTCCGTGGAAAATGGCTGTAGCCCTCTTTTCATCTATCAGGGACAATTGGTGGTATCGGTCTCGCAACCACTGATCTTCGTCCATCTGAGCGTCGATTAACACTCGCAAGGACTCCATCTCTACTTCTATGGGGAGGATTGCTTCCATGCCATAGACTAATATATAGGGGGTAGCCCCAGTAGAGGTGTGCATTGATGTCCTGTATGCTAACAGGGTTAGAGGCAGTAGGTCAGGCCATTCTTTGTGATTGGCGGACATTTTCTGCATAATTTTCTTGATGTTCTTGTTGGCCGCTTCGACAGCACCATTCATCTTGGGCCGATAGATGATGAATTGAGATGCTTGATGTGGAACTTACTACACAGTTCTTTCATCATTTGATTGTTCAGGTTCTTGGCGTTGTCTGATACGATCACCTCCGATTGTCCATATCGATAGACGAAATTATTTCTGATGAATCTTATTTGGTGAAGTAATCAATCATGGTGAAGATAAATCAATGACCATTGCTGGCTTTTGGTTCTACTGGACCGATCACATCCATTCCCCACATAAAGAAAGGTCATGGTGAACACATGTTGTGTAGCTCATTTGGAGGAGCGTGGATGGCATTTCCATGTACTTGACATTGATAACATCTCTTAACGTGATCATCACAGTCAACTTTGAGCGATATCCAATAATGTCCTGTTCTTAATATTTTCTTGGCCAACAAGTGACCGCTCTTGTGTGGACCATAGACTCCACCGTGGACTTTATCCATCAACCTCTAGGCTTGCTCTTTATCAAGGCATCTTAACAGGCCAATTCTAGCATCTCTTTTATAGAGTGCATCTCCGCTCAGATAGAACTTCATAGCCATTTTATGAATCCGCTTTCGTTCAGATTGGCTTGCACCAGTGGGTGTAGATCCATCTCGGAGATATTCCTTGATGTCTTAATACCAAGGCTTTTTGATAGGAGGTATTTCATCTGATATGTCTCCAATGTAATTCCCATATTTCGGGGCCTTCTGAATTATGAATTTGACGCAGGGAATCCCACTCATATCGGATATATAGATTAATGAAGCCAACGTCGCCAATGCATTAGCAAAGTCATTCCTACCCCGAGGAATATGGTTGAAGGTTATGTCTTCAAACTCCAGGGATATTTTGATGACCTGCCGATGATAGGACAGCAAATGCAGTTCTTTAGTGTGATATGCCCTAGTGGTTTGTCTAATGACCAACTCAAAGTCTCCAAAGACCAGTAAATGTTTGATACCCATGGATTGGGCTAGTTTTAACCCCATTATACAGCCTTCATACTCAGCTGTGTTGTTGGTGTTGCCAAATTGAAGTTTGGTAGCTACAGGATATTGTTCTCATGTACCAGAGATAAGGACTGCCCCAGCTCCGGCACCTTCCATGTTTACTACTCCGTCGAAATACATTTTCCATGGTTGGATTGTATTCTTTTGTTGGAGTTATTGAATTTTCATGATCCCATCATCCGGGAAATACGTCTCCAGGGGCTCGAACCCTCCTGAAGGTGCTTCAGCTAATTGATATGCAATGCATTGACCCTTGATTGACTTCTAAGCCACGTAGACAATGTCAAACTGTTGTAGGATCAACTGCCATTTGGACAGTCAATAATTCAACATTGGCTTGTTGAATACGTACTTCAGGGGATCCATGCGGGATATGAGGTAGGTCGTATGCCCATACAAATAGTGTTGCAACCTCATGGCGGCCCATGTTAACGCACAGCATATCTTCTGGATCAGGGTGTACTTATGTTCACCACTGCTGAATCTTTTACTGATGTAGTAGATGGCTCTTTCCTTACTACTATCATCCTTCTGTCCTAGCATACAGCCAATTACATTAGCATTGACGCACAGGTACATGAACAAAGGAACTCCATCCCTCGGAGGTACCAAAACAGGTGCTTCGACCAGCTATTTCTTGAATGCAAGGAAGGCTTGTTGACAATCCTCATTCCATTTGGTGGAGGAATTCTTCCTTAGTAGCTTAAATATAGGTTCATAGGTTGCTGTGAGCTGGAAAATGAATCGGCTTATGAAGTTGATTCTCTTCAGAAACCCACGTATCTCCTTCTCTGTTCGAGGTATTGGCATCTTAGTGATAGCTTTAATCTTGGCAGGGTCTAGCTCGATGCCTCGATTACTCACCAAGAATCCTAACAACTTGTCTGATTTGATGCCAAAAGCACATTTAGTGGGATTTAGCCTGAGGTTGTACTTGCGCAACCTGTTGAACAGCTTCCTGAGATGGTCGAGGTGATTATCCTCCCTCCGAGATTTGATGATGAGGTCATATACATAGACCTCTATCTCCTTATGCATCATGTCGTAAAATAGTGCCATCATGGCTCGTTGATACGTGGCTCCGGCATTGATGAGGCCAAAGGATAGTCACCTATAGTAGAAGGTTCCCCAGGGAGTGATGAAAGCTGTTTTCTCCCAGTCCTCTGTAGCAACCATAATTTGATGGTAACTAGCAAAGCAATCTACGAAGGAATACATGACGTACTGTGCTGTATTGTCGATCAGGATGTGGATAAAAGGTACCCAGAAATTGTTCTTGAGGCAGGCTTTATTCAAATCCCTGTAATCCACGCACACTCGTACTTTCCCTCCGGGTTTAGGTACGGGAACTATGTTTGACAGCCACTCTGGGTATGTTGATACCATGATGATTCCGGCTTTGAATTGTTTAACGACTTCTTCTTTGACTTTTAGACTCCATTCAAGTTTCAATCGCCTGAGCTTTTGCTTGACTGGATTGAATCCATCTTTGATGGGCATTCGATGGATGAAAATATCAGTAGATAGGCCAATCATGTCTTCATATGACCATGCAAACACATCCTGGAACTGTGTTAGGAGTTCGATCAGGTCGACTTTTTGGTCTTGGGTGAGGTCTATGCCTATCTGGATTTCTTTGATGTTTTCGGAGGTTCCTATGTTGATAGGGTGGTTTGGTCAAGGTTTGGTTTGGGTTTGTTTTGACCCATTCTTTGATCTCCTCTGGCAACTCATAGTCATCTTCCTCCTCTTGATCAATAGCCATTAAGTCAAAGTTCAGTTCTACATCAAAGTTGTAGTCACTGTGACAGGTTAGCATCTCATCAGCAGAGACAAACACATCCAATGCTTGAGTCCTGAAAACAAAATACTTTCATTTTAATATATACAACTACTTAAAAATACAGATCATTTGGGAAAGCATGACAAAAGTTACTGCTATAGCTGTGCAATCAAAAGTAAGCAGTAAATGAAAGCATGTATAAAGAGCAGACAGACTATTTGCCCCTTTTACCCTTTTTGACTGAGGCAGGGGACACTGTTCCAGTTATCCAAGGTTAGATACTCCTGAACATGGATGATTAAGGATTTGTGATTCATCCGCCTCATCTCAGATGATGACTAAGACATCCTTCGAAATAGGGTCGAGGCTTTTCTTTGAACTGCCCCCTTTTCCCTTCTTGATGCGAGGGATTCGAATTCGATCCTCGTCGTCGCTATCTGGGATCTCATCATTCATGCGCTCGTAGTTTATGATAACCTACATGTTAGCAAATGGGTCTCGTCCTTCGTACAGGATCTTTTCTTTTCCCTTTTTGCTATCCATCTCAGATCTGGGAGTTGTCCTCTCACCTACTGGTATAATGGGAGGAAATAACGTGGTTGATACCACAACTAGGATTTTTCTCATGGGTTTCACCCATCCGACACCCGTAAGGTTTGGCAGCAAAATTGTGGAAGCATATGCCTTAGGATGCTTGTGTGGGTTTCTATGATTTGACCCGAATGAATATCCCAATCCAGCTCTCCCAGTCTGACTTGGGATTTGTACTAGACTCTTGATACCTTGCTGATTCTTTCCTAACCCTTCTCCAGGTTGGAAACCCAAAGATACCATCTCTTGGCCCACTGTCATCACTTTAGAGGAGACTTTAGGCTTCAAGGCTGGTGCTCCGATAGGTAGATACTGAGTATCACTCACCAACAGGGCTTGAAAACTTGTAGGTTCAATCCCTACATCCAGGCTAATCACTGGCATGTCTTCTTGTATGTATACAGGGTATTCTGGTTCGGCGTTGACCATAATGAGGTTGCCGTTGATAATGTATTTGAGCTGTTGATGGAGGGTGGATGGTACTGCCCCTACCATGTGGATCCATGGCCTACCCTAACAACAAGTTGTATCCAGTGGTGATGTTGAGCACTTGAAAGGTCACATAGAAAGTATGTAGGCCAATCTCTAATGGAAGCTCTATTTCTCCCATAGCTTGTCGACGAGATCCATCGAAAGCCCGAATGACCACATGACTGGTTTTGATCCGGTTTGGGTTGATCTTCATTCTCACCAAGGTGTCATAGGGACAGATATTGAGGGATGATCCTCCATCTATGAGCACACCTCCGATCACATATC
Source organism: Panax stipuleanatus (assembly GCA_020205555.1). Lineage (NCBI taxonomy): Eukaryota > Viridiplantae > Streptophyta > Magnoliopsida > Apiales > Araliaceae > Panax > Panax stipuleanatus. Next base: position 14,416,830 of record CM035122.1, read on the forward strand.
TGGAAGACATCACAGCTATATGCAGGGATCTGTGATGACCCGTCCCTTCTGCGAGGATATCATCGTCAGTGAAAAATATCACATTGCTGTTGAAAATATGTTCTGCCACATGACAAAATTTCTCAACATCCACTGTATGTGGCAGATGGGCTTCTTCCAGTACTTCTACCAGAATGTCACGATGCTCCACCGATGATAGGACCAAATCTAGGCATAGACATTTGCTTGGGTGCATCTTTCAGACTTTGTACCACCCGAATTTCATTGTGTCCCATTTTGTTGAGGAACTCTTCGATTTTCTCTTCAGCCACTTTTTCTTTGGCTTTGATGACGGGTTTAATCACCCACTGAGGCAGGTACAATGGATTATCCTTTGGTCCTATGGCAATGTTGTTTGAAGTCGAACCTTCGTCATTCCCGTAGTTCCATGGGATCCTCTTCAGACTGATAACTATATACTGAGGTCTGAAGGGAAAGATTAAAGGCTCTGGTGCGGCTACCTTCACAGGATTTTGTATTTCTTGGACCCTTTCCCTGGCAGTACTAAGGGTGTGAGGGATGGCTCCTTATCACAGGAAACCATAGCCACTGTATCCTAATTCCATGCAATGGGAATAAAGAGAGTGTCTTCATCTGGGAGGCCATAATCCCGATTCCCTCTTATCAAGTCACCATTTTCAATCATGTTTTGAATCAGGTTACGAAGTGCCCATCAATCTTCAGTATCACGGCCGGGTGCATTGGAGTGGTACTAATAAATTTGGCCAGGCTTGAATTCTCTGGATCGCGAGTTTAATGGAGGTAATAAATCTGCAATCATTCCCTCGTTGATTAACATCTAGAGGATTTCCTTTATTGGTTGGTTCAGGTTGGTGAAGTTCCTTTGAAATATGAATTTCCTGCCATCTCGGCAATTCTCTCCTTTGGTTATCTTATCGGCCTAGGGCTCATGCTCATGAGACCAGTAGTGATCCCTCCTGGGGATGGGACTTATCTCTAGTGTGGGAGGAAGATCGTCATCAGACTGGTTGGCCTGTTTCATCATCTGCCTGGTGATCTGATGCTGGTAGACGACCAGTTCTGCTAAATGTTCAATTTGTTCCTTGATAGACCTTATCTCATGCTCTATTAGGAATCGCCTTTCTGAAACCTCCCAACTATCCGGGCTTTTGCTGGATTGATTTGATTCTCCAACATATCAAAGGTATTTAGATCCTCCTCCATTTTCTGTACTGATCATGTTGACACTCTCCTTTTTTTGCTGAGGGAGGGGATTGTCTTGTACGTGTGGTTATTCTAGTTTGGTCACCACAATCTCTCCATTTTCAATCAAGTCTTGGATTTGTGTTTGAGAGACCAACAGTCTTGAGTGTCATAGCCCAGAGATCCAGAATGCTAAGCACATTTCTTGCTTGGGTCGAAATTCCGTCCATCAGTGTTAGTTGGTGGAAGGAGTTGTACAATCTTCTTCTGTGCCGTTAACAGCTTTAGCACATTCTCGAGTGAATCCCCTAGAGGGGTGAAAGTTCTTCGACGCCTGACCTCCATATTTTTCTGAAATGGAGGGTTTGAAGGCTGTGCTGAAGCTTGGAAAGGGGTAAAATTCCTCCTTTGAATGGGCATACTGTTTGACTCGCCTCTTTGATTATGTCCTTGTAACACTATGGACACTTTTTCATCTTTCTTTTTGTGTACCCTCCGGGGATTACTCCCATAATTTTCTGACTAGATATGCTCAGCAACAGCTTTGAGGGCGGTTAGATCCTTTATTTTTCCGGACTTGAGTCCCATTTCTGCCATTTCGCCATGCTTGATCATCTCAGAGAATGGTTTTCCTATGCCTGCTAGGACCCTCTCATAATATGGAGCTTCTTGGATGTCAATGAAGGTCATGACTATCTCAGTCTCATTCATAGGTGGAGTGACTTGTGTTGCAACTCGTCTCCATCGTTGAGCATATTCTCTGAATGATTCAGTGTTTTGTTTCTTGATTTTGGTTATTTGGTATCTGTCTGGAGCCAGCTGAGATTGGAAGCTATATTGACTGAGGAAAGCATGTGCCAGTTCTTCCCAACTGTGAATCTTAGAGTTGTCCAGACGGGCATACCAGGCTCTTGCCTCCCCGGTTAAACTTTTCTGGAATAACTGCATTCGAAGTTTCTCGTCCTCTACATAGGATCCGAGTTCTCCAATGAATACCTTTAGGTGTGTATAAGGGTCTCCCAATCCATCGTATTTCTCAAAATCAGGAGTTCTAAATTTCTCGGGATAACGAGCTCCATGGAAGATACAGAGGTCTGAATAATTGACATTGCCAAATGCCCCAGTCCCTTTGATAGACCGGAGAGTTTCTTCCATCTGTTGTACTTTCTTTAGAATGTTACCAGCTTCTTGCTCTTTGTTGAGGATGGTGACTTTAGGGGTTTTGTTGGTTGGATCCTGGTTTTGTGGTCCAGGAATCTGAGTTTCGGCCTTTTCAGTCTCTTGACTGCCACCACTACCACCAGGTATTCCCGGTTCTATGTGAGCTTGGGCTTGTTTCCCTTTAAGAGCCTTGCTCTGCTCTCTCAGGAAATTGGTCAATTCAGCTATCTGATTTTTCAGTCCTTCAAACTCTTCCCTAGATACAGGGGTGGATTCTGGCTGAGCACTTGAAGTAATGTCCGTGGGTGGACTTAGTGCTTTCTTAGCCTTAGATCTAGTGACAGGACCAATTTTTCACCTACAACAAAATGTAGGTGTGTCAATTTCCTGATGTAAGTAGAGATAGGATGCATGCCATGAGGTGTTTTTTTGTGGTTTTTTAATCTTATCCTGCAAAACAGAGGTTAGTTTGTTTTGATAACAGGATAACATGACAGGATGTATATGACAAGGAATGTAAATTTTTGTTATAATATTTACATTGTGCTCCTTTACATTTGGAATTGAAAACTTGACATTGAATTGAAAGAGGAAGGCATGAAGAAGCTTCCTATCGGATTTGGTTAATCAGAGGCTGACCTATCTTTAGCTACTCTCGCGGTTTTTTGGAATGAAGGTCCCCAGATCATCGCAATCTACTAGAAGGGAATTCTGATCTTTCAACTGAAGTGAATCTAGGTAGTCCTTTTTCATGATCCCCAAGAGACTTAGCCGCCCCCAGAGTCATTACTTATCACCGACGGGTTTTGCCTCATGAAGGAGGAATCACACAACATACATTCACATCCATCGTGTCTCACCGTATGCATATGAAGACATTGGTGCGAAGCACTAATATGGGTGCGAAGTACTAAAAAAGCAGGAAAGCATTCATTCACATTCATTCAATGTAAAGACGCAGCATTCACACATACGTAGTTTTGAAAGGGAAATGTTTGAAAAGATTGGAACGCGGCCTAATCCCTCTACTGTCCCCAGTAGAGTCGCCACCTGTCGACATCGGGAAAAATCCGTGGGTCGGGTCATAACCCGGATCTTTCTTTCATCCTAAATTATCTCCACTCTTACTCTTTTTATTGCGAAAAAGGTTTTGAATGGTCTTTTAGGAAAAGACCAACACGTATCATGTCGAAGATTGAATGTTTTACAGAGTCTCCAGTTTGTAGATTTGAAATGGTTGTACCAACTTAACCGAGTTTTGTTTGAAAAGAGGCCCAATTGCTGGACACTGTCAAAACTTGAACTTTGAAAATAAAGTTTGAGTTGGGGGGCTTGGTTAAGTGTGGAGAAGGTGTTAGGCACCCCACAACTCCCGTGTAAACACGGTACTGCATCTTTTCAATATTTCCCTTAACAAACTGAAATGTGTGTGTGAATGCTGTTTGAAAATTGGGCCTATGTTTGATGGAAAGCATGTCTTATGCATCGTTCAACCTATATATGAAGGGTTTGATTTGATTTTTAAAAAGTCTTTAATTTGATTTACAAAAGTGTTTTGATTTGCTTTGCAAAAGCTTTCTTTTTCGAAAAGATTAAAAATGATGTTTTCAAAGAAAGTTATCAAACCCCTACGCTCAAATAGGAATTGAAGCATATCGATACTTCAGTTTTATCTTTTTCAGCCTTAAGGAACATTTTCAATGGTGATTGTCGGGCTGCGAAGCATCCTCGACCACAACATATATACAAGTGTCAGTCTCTTCATTGGCACGATAGCCATCGGAAGGACTCTTACACGACAAACCATATTTTCACTATGTTGAGAATTTAAATCCGAATAACCTTTTTAAGGTCTTTTGGATTTCCATTTTTACAAAAAAAAAATTGGCAGGGTACATTTGTAAAGTGGAGTTTGTCCATCGTGGGAATCAGATTCTGATCAATTTGATCATGAATCTCACGATTCCTAGGCTCACATAGGGAGGCCGATAAACCTGCACAGCTCAAATTTGTATAGAAATATATCCAAATATCGCCAGAACCAAGAATTTATCAGTAAATCATGGTTCGCACCTGGCTGAAGCATCTCGTTCCCACTAGATAGCGATCTAAGGGCCGCGAGGTTGCTTTTATAACTGAAGCTAGAAAAATGCTAGATTTAAATAAATCTCAGTCATTCTAGCTTCCCAGTTCTATCTGTACCTATTTAGAACCGTTTAAAGCTAGAGTTGGCGAGATTTAAATAAATCTAGTTCGCCCGCAGATATGTCAGTGCCGATTCATATCAAAAGAATATTTAAAGTAACAATTTAATAAAAATGAGTAAAACAATATATATACAATTATATATACGAAAGCTGTAAAGGGCGATGGGTTTTCACACCGGTGCCCGGACTAGAATTGAAATATATATATATATATAAAAGCTATATAAAATCTACAGAATGATTCAGGCTGGACAGAATTGAAATATATATAGAAAAACAGTAAAAAGGGCAGTGGCTTTTCACGCCTGTGCCCGAACTGAAATATAAATATATGCAGAAACGTAGTCAACCAAGACTGGGAAGATAACCCAGTATGGTGAATGGTACAAAAATAGTAAGAAGGCCACAGAATGATCCAGGCCAAATTGAAATGTAAATGTACAGAAAAATAGTCAACCAAGACTGGGAAGATAATCCAGTGTGGTGAAGGTTGCTTATATATGCATATTTATATATAAAAGTAGTAAAAAGGCCATAGAATAATCCAGACCGAACTGAAATATAAATATATATATATAGAGATAGAAAAGTAGTCAACCAAGACTGGGAAGATAACCCAGTGTGGTGAAAACTGCTTATATATGCATATTTATATATAAAAGCAGTAAACTGCCGCAGATTTGACATCCGGGCTTGACAAAATTGAAAAGTTAGTATATATATAATTAAATATATACAAAAAAAAAAAAGTTAAACCCGGACTGGGAAGATAACCCAATCTGGCTAAGTTGTTAATAACGAAGATGCAAGTATATAAAAGCTGCTGGAAGCGGTGGATCGTCAATCCGAGTTGTAGAAATGCCAGAAAATGCGTTTATGTACAAAAATAAACCAAAAGTTGACAAAAACGGCCACGAAACTGAGTTTCGGGCATATTTAGAAAACAAAACTTGATATGCAAGTGTATAAAAGTACAAAAAAGTAGTATTGACTTGTTGATCGTAAAAATACTCACAATGGACTGCTACACGGGCTTTATGCCAAATCGTAGGCTTTAAACATCCGAATCTACTAGTTATTTTTCTAATATGTGGTAGTATGTGGGTATATCTATGTGTTAGAGTGAAAATATTTGGGTTTGGAAGACAAGAAAACAAACAGAAAACCAAACAGGCAGAGGTTCGGAGCGTTTCTGAGTTCTTGAAATGAGAGGGGGGTACACCTCTATATATAGGCCAAGGAGCCTCCACTCTACCTACTGCTGCCGCAGGTAGAGGTGAGGCTCCATATGGTAGGGCCCATGTGGCGGGTTCAGTCGTCTCGAAGTACATGCACTCCGAGCAACGCGAGGTCTGATTCAAAACTTTCTAACTTTTGATCAGAGCGTCCGTTTGAGGCGTGTTATACCTTTTCGGAAAGCCCTCGCCGAGAGTGTCACAATGACATGGGATAAAATATTTTCCAGGTCCAAGAAGATGGGTTCATAACCAGGTCTTAGTTTCCCCGCAGTTTATCCGTTGAGCTGTCTTGCGCTGTTTGCACTCGGGATCGTCGTTATGGTTCGTTCTGACCTTGGTGGCATCAATTCGGCTTGAGTTTGACCGAATCGGCTTAGAGTTGGTAAAATAATCATTTTGCCCCTCCCTAGGTTACCATTAGTGTTGGCATGGCCTTTGGTTGACTTCCTGGGGTTGTTTCCAAGATTTAGATCCTATTCGAGTCTGTTTGTCCTCAGTGTTGTCTCTGAAGTTGACTTGGTCATTCTAGGTTTTTCTCTGGAGATGTTGTAATGCTTCAGGTTTTCTTCCGAAGTTGACCTGACTTTTCGGGTTGAGACCGGGGTTGACCTGTACCTCCCGGGTTGAGACCGGGGCTGAACTATACCTCTCGGGTTGAGACCGGGGCAGACCTGTACCTCTCGGGTTGAGACCGGGGCTGACCTGTACCTCCCGGGTTAAGACCGGGGCTGACCTGTACCTCCCGGGTTAAGATCAGAGCTAACCTGTACCTCCCGGGTTGAGACTGGGGCTGACCTGATGGCCCGATATTGAGACCGGGGTTGAACTGATGGCTTGGTATTGAGATCGACGTTGAGCTGATGGCTCGGTATTGAGACTGGGGTTGAGCTGATGACCCGGTATTGAGACCGGGGTTGAACTGATAGCCCAGCATTGAGATCGGGGTTGAATTAATGACCCGGTCTTGAGACCGAGGTCGAACTGATGGCCCGGTATTGAGACCGGGGTTGAGCTGATGGTCCGGTATTGAGACTGGGGTTGAACTGATGCCCCGATATTGAGACAGGTGTTGAACTGATTCCCCGGTATTGATACCGGGGTTGAACTGATGAACCGGTATTAAGACCGGGGTTGAAATGATGGCCCGATATTGAGACCGAGTTTGAACTGATGGCCCAGTATTAAGACCAGGGTTGAGCTGATGGCCTGGTATTGAGATCAGGGTTGAGCTGATGGCCCAGTATTAAGATCGGGGTTGAACTGATGGCCCGGTATTGAGATCGGGGTTGAATTAATGACCCAGTCTTGAGACCGGGGTTGGACTGATGGCCCGGTATTGAGACCGAGGTTAAACTGATGACCCAGTATAGATATCGGGGTTGAACTGATGACCCGGTATTAAAACTGGGGTTAATTTGATGGCCCGGTATTGAAATCGGGGTTAATTTGATGACCCGATATTGAGACCGGGGTTGAACCAATGACCCGATATTGAGACCGGGGTTGAACTGATGGCTCGGTATTGAGATTGGGGTTGAACTGATGGCCCGATATTGAGATCGGGGTTGGGCTGATGACCCGGTATTGAGACCGGGGTTAAACTGACGGCCCGGTATTGAGACCGGGGTTGAATTGATGACCCGGTATTGAGATCGGGGTTTAACTGATGACCCGATATTAAGACCGAGGTTGAACTGATGACCCGGTATTTAGATCGGAGTTGATTTGATAGCCCAGTATTGAAACCGGGGTTGAGCTGATGGCCCAGTATTGAGACTAGGGTTGAACTGATGGCCCGGTATTGAGACCGAGGTTGAGCTAATGGTCCGGTATTGAGACCGGGGTTGAGCTGATGACCCGGTATTGAGACCGGGGTTGAAAAAGAGCTCCTAGCGTAGTGTTTGCGTTCGACAAATTCAGAGCTTATTTGATTGGAACAAAGGTAGTGGTCTTCACAGATCACTCGACAATAAAATACCTCATCTCGAAGAAAGATGCCAAACCGAGACTAATCCGTTGGGTCTTATTACTTAAAGAATTTGATCTCGAGATTCAGGACAAAAAAGGTATGGAGAATCAAGTAGCCGATCATTTGTCGAGGTTAGAGAATGAACAACAGCAGGTGAACGAGAAATCCATCATCAATGAATTTTTTTCGGATGAAGAACTATTCGCGGTGGCAACATAAACCCCTTGGTACGCAGATTTTGTAAATTACATCGTCAGCGGGATTGTGCCATTCGATTTTAGTCTTCAGCAAAAGAAGATGTTCTTATTTGAAGTGAAGAAGTATATGTGGGACAAGCCCTTCTTGTTCATACAATGTGCCGACCAGATGATACGGCGATGTGTGGCCGAATCCAAAATTGAGGGAATATTGCAACATTGCCACTCTTCATTATTTGGTGGTCAGTACGGCGGAGATCGAACAGCGGCAAAAGTCCTACAGTCTGGGTTATTTTGGCCAACACTATTTAAAGATGCTCATGCGTTTACAAAAAGGTGCGACAGGTGCCAAAGAGTCGGAAACATAACGAGTCGCCAAGAGATGCCACTAAATACCATGCTGGAAGTAGAACTATTTGACGTATGGGGCATCGACTTCATGGGACCGTTCCCATCATCATTCAACAATAAATACATACTGGTTGCAGTGGATTACGTGTTCAAATGGGTGGAAGCAGTGGCTCTACCTACTAACGATTCCAAGGTAGTGCTTAACTTTCTTCGCAAGAACATCTTCACCAGATTTAGGACACCAAGGGCAATTATCAGTGATGAGGGCACGCATTTCTGTAATAAATCCTTCGCAGCTCTCTTGGCTAAGTACGGAGTTCGACATAAGGTTGCCACAGCATATCATCCGCAGATAAATGGGCAAGCAGAAGTATCCAACTGGGAAGTAAAGCAGATTCTGGAAAAGATAGTAAATCCATCTCGGAAGGACTGGGCTAGCAAACTGGATGAAGCACTATGGGCATATCGTACGGCGTTTAAAATTCCAATCGATATGTCACCATATCGACTGGTGTTCAGTAAAGCCTGTCACTTACCAGTGGAACTAGAACACAAATCTTATTGGGCCATAAAAAAAGTTAAATCTGGACCTCAAAGCAGCAGGTGAGAAGCGATTGCTGCATCTGAGCTAATTGGATGAATTTCGAGTGCAAGCTTATGAGAACGCCAAACTATAGAAATAGAAAACCAAGAGATGGCACGACAAGCAAATTGTCCAACGAACTTTTGAACCGGGACAAGCTATGCTACTTTTCAATTCTCGGCTGAAGCTATTTCTGGGTAAATTAAAATCCAGATGGTCTGGACCATTCACGATCACTAAGGTATACCCATATGGCCCAATAAAAGTGCAAGATTCCACAGGCCAACCATCGTTCAAAGTTAGCGGGCAAAGACTTAAGCATTACCTGGGCGGAGAGTTGAATCACGAACAAACCTCAATCAGTCTCACGGATCAACAATGACCCACGAAACCAAGTCGGGCTGACGACGTTAAACCAGGAGCTGTGTGGGAGGCAACCCATATTTCTATATTATTTTTGTTATTATTATTATTATTATTTAATCACATGTAGTTCTTAAATAAATTTTCTTTCATTTAATTTCTTAGGGAACTGATATGTGCATTATAATTGTTATAGGAGAGCAAGTTAAAGGAGCAAAATAATCAAACAAAGTGGAAGGGCGCAGAGTGCGCCTCACCAAGCGTCGAGCGCTCAGCCTATGCAGCAAATTTCCCTTGCTTCAGTCCATGAAGGCGCAGAGCTTGCAACATTAGGCATTCGGAGCGCGACCAATGCAGCGAAAGGCAGCAAATTTTTCCCAGAAAGGGCGCGGAGTGCGCTGCAGGAGGCGCGGTGCGCATGTAACATACAGATAAAATTTAGAGTCCAATTCAGTTGGGCGTGGAGCGCGTTTCTTCAGGTATTAATCAATGCACGGACCGCGCGAGACTCCTTAATCAACTTAAATCGGGGGATCATGCTACTTCCTCGCGCCTACAAACCAATACCCATCTCATTTTCCTTTTTAACTTCTAAATTCACCTCCCCTAGTCTACTTTAAACCCAAATCTTCTACTCCTCTCCTACTAAAACCCTAAATCAAAAACACCCATTCACTCCTTACACATCCAAATCAACATCTACTCCAATTCTCTCCCCTCAAATCTTCTATAAAACTCAATCACAACCCCTCTCCAACACCACCATCAACATACAATCTCCACAACGCCTGATTCTCTCTCCTACACCCTATTTCGGATACATCACCCCTACACATCATTGTTCATCACAATTAAGGAGAGTTTCACATGCATTCAGTTCAAGTAACAAGAGGTAACAGGTTAAGTTAGTGTTGCTATTCAAAATAATTCATATACATATTCAATTTTGTTGCTTTATTATTATAACTGTGATTGGGATACCTTGGGTTACTAAAGACCCAAGGATTTTATTGATAATTTATGGAGAGCTTTGTGATAACAAGGAAAGTAAGTTTTGGGGAAAACAAAGCCGCCCACCAACTGCTCGATAAATTATCAAAGTAAGTACTTGTGTGCAATCGCCCCATCATGGCATCAAAAAGGCCACGAACTTCGACCTCTAGTGCTCGCCCACCGTTTGATACAACAAAATTTATGAGCAAGGCGGCAGCGACTCGTTACAACACAGTGATTGCCAAAAAGATGTTGGTTCTAGAACGGGGGTTGAAGCCCGATGCTAACTTGGATGGTGATATGGCTCTAATGATTGTTGAGAGGAACTGGTTTTAGCTTGTTGAACAACCACAACCCGCGGTGATAAATATAGTAAAGGAATTCTATGACAATGCCATAGAACATGAGGGGAGTGTTGTGCTAGTTAGGGGCAAGCCAATCTCGTTTCATGCCACAGCTATCAATGAGTATTTCGGGCTGGACACCAATGGGGGACCGATATGAGGACCTCCTCCCAAACTTGGATGAGCTTATCGCATGTCTCTGCAAGTCAGGAACACAATGGGTAACCAAGCCTGGGATGGACATTAAAGTTACGTTTCCACACTCGGCACTGAGCAAGTATGGTAAGGCATGGTATGTGTTCCTCTGTGCAAAACTCATGCCCACACGTCATCAGAATGATGTAACTAAGGAACGAGCCCGACTACTCTATGGCATCGTCCACCATTGGTATGGGACGGGAAACGTCATTGAAATTCCACAGCTTGACGTGGGAATGTGTATTCAGGAGTCTATTGACCGATTTTTACGAGGAGGCACCACCGGCGGCTTAGTACATGGGTTTCTTATCATATATTTATGCCTTAAGGCCGGGGTGCAATGGAATTAATCAGAGCCAGTTCAGATGCCTACGGCTGCGATTGATCATAAAACGATTGCCATATACAAAGCATAGGAGGGCGCACATTCACACCCACGGGGGGAAGGTTATATCATGCTTCAACCCTCATCGCCACCAGTTTCGGAGGTGCTAATGATCGATGAGGCAGAAGAAGAGCCGTCTTCATCTTCCCAGACACGTAGTCAAAAGCAAAGGCTACGGCTAGCTCAACGCCGGGATACAATGCATGCTTACAACATTAGCGCATTCACGGCATTGGCTGATGCTTTCTCCTGTTTCACTCCAAATTCAGAACTAGTCCAGCTTCCCAACCCTCCAGTTTTACCTGCTTACCCTCCTTCGGATGATGAAGGTCCTCAAGACGAGCATTGACTCGACTCGCAGGGAAGTTCTCGTGCTTAATTTTTTTGATTTTCACGTAATGAGGACATTACTAATGTTAAGTTTGGGGGGGGGGATTTAGTATCATATTATTGTTAGTTTATAGCATATAACATAATTACATATAACATTTGTATATATATATATATATATATATATATATAATATGAAATACAAAAATAAAATAAATATTTGCATTCACGTAGGATTTGTGTTAGTAGACTTGCATGGAGATTGAGTAATTATGCCTTGATAGTTGAGATGAGAGCCAATGAGGAATCTGATTTACAACTTGCATGCTTAAATTGACTATCATGTGTTGGTTGATTTTGATCATAGGAACTTCATAACATAAGTCTTGTGTTTTTCTAATCTTAAGCACACTAGCTGACTATCAGTAGTAGCAAGAAAGATGACATAAGATAAAACATGGGCATGTATTAACTTGATCACAGATTATAATTAAGCAATGGCCTATACATAAGTTTTGGGGAATTGTGGCTCGAAAAATAAAAAAAATATAGAGAGAAAATAAAGATAAGAAAATCAAAAAGAAAAAAAAAAGAATAGTTCTGGAATAAAAACTGACTTAGTTTAACTTCGTGGCCTTTGTTACTCGACAAGTAAACCCTAGGGGATGTCTTCACACCTAGCGCCCTAAAGCATTCGGGTTTGGGAGTCGTTGGCCGAAAGTCCGTTACATGGGTAGCATTGAAAAGCCTAAGGAAGTTGGACATTGCACAAGTCAGACTCGAGAAATAACTAAGAGATGGAGCATTAAAATGCACCCACCTGGTATAAGAGCTTATGATTATTTTTTCATCTTTTGATTTCCCTCATACTTATGTGTATGTCATGGTTAGTTGCAAATCTGTTTTGAATGGTGGTCATGAGTATGAATTTGTCTGTATTGCTCATTGTTATTGTTGGAGTCATGTTGGACACACACACACAGAGAAACAAGCAAGAGTCATGTTGGTGAATTAAGAATGTGAGAGGTAAGATAACGCGTGATGTGATATTGACTGAATGTTGGTTGTTTATCTCTGAGGCATAAGATTCATCTAATTACCATGGTTATTGCTCGATCTCTGTAGCTGCATTCATCATAATTAGTATGTTAGTATAGTTGCGATTACTTGAGGACAATCAATGGTTCAAGTTTGGGGGAATTTGATGAGTGGGTTGAAAACCTACTATTTGATCTCATTTAGCTTGATATGTTGTGAGTATTTGGTATTGTTCATATTACTTTGTGGTGTTTTTATGCTATTGTGAAGGTAAGAGGAATGAAGCAGGATAGCGATTGAAACTTAAAAAAAGCTAAACATTTGGACAAACTTGCAGTTGGAGCGCGGACCGCTCAAAGTTAGTATTAAGTGAGGCGCGGAGCGTGCGAGAAGAGAACGAGAATGATGTATGGTATGCACGGACTGCGCTGCTCAGACAAGGAAAGGGGTGCTGAGCTCGCTTAACGAAGATAAGTTGCTGGACCCCTAGCTCGGAGCGCGCGGCAGAAGGGAGAGGCCAGGCGCGGACCGCACCTGTCAGACGGGATTTGCCAGATTTTATTGCCTTAACATGTAGAAGTTGATTCAAAATAAGATTTTGGCTTGTTAATTGCACCAGGGTTTGATAAGACTATAAATACTAGTTGTTCCCTTAGTTTTAAATATATTTTTTGACTAGCAATTCTTGGAGGCTATTCTTTGGAGCAGATTGGTATATCATTGGAGGCTTCGGTGAGATAGACGTTGGATTGAAGATTAAAGAATTTCGACATAGTTTTTTCTTCTTCCACTTAAATTAATATCTATATCATGATGTCTTTTAATTATTATCTTTGTGTTTCTAAGTTGATGATGAACTAAATCTCTATTAAGAGTACAATGGAACCTTTTATGAAGCTTTAATTCAATTATTATTATTTTTACTTGATTATATCTCTGAATTTATTGTTATTATTCTGTGCATAATTAATTGATTGTTTGGCCAACAATTAATCTTATATCTTTGATTGAATTGAAAAAGGATTTATTAGATTAAAACTGGATATAACAACACATGAATTTGTTAATCCTTAATTAGATTAACATAACAGTATATAAGACGAACGTACTCATATACCATGTGCAACTGTGATACAGGTGTGAACTTAATGAATCTATTTTAAGGATTTTACACGAAAGTAGTAAAACAGTTAAAATAGATATTTTTTCTAATCATTGAAAGGTGTTAGTGAATTGTGAAGTAAACCTTGTTGTCAATTTGGTGGAATAAATTAAGTGGAAATAAGGTAAGAGAATTATTGTGGATTAATTGGAAAAAATGTATTCCTATACTTAAATCATCTGGTATTCATTAATTGTCAGTTAATTGATTCTTAATCACTTTAATTTAGTTAATTCTTGCAAATCAATTGGAGTGACTGTTTAAATAAAATAAATTGGTAAAAATTGGATAATTGAAATAGTTGTTAAATAACTGTTCCCTGTGGGTTTCGACATTTTTCTTACTATTATATTACTTGATTGACCGTGTGCACTTGCGCGTAATTATTATTGTATAAATCAGACAACATCAGCCACAATTGTCTCAAAGTTCATTTCTTGATTTTCAGACGACATTCTGAAATGTGATCACAAAACAAAGATTAGTTAAAGAAATTGACATGTCACATCTTATCCCTATATATCGATCGACTAATTAAATAACAAAAAAACTTAGGTAGGGCACACTAGCGAAGAATTTTACTCGTTTCTCCCCTCCTATTTCTAATCCTATATATCTACCAGAGATCATATCCCTAAGCTCTGATACCAACTGTGATGCCCCCAAAATAGGTCCACACAACCCATTTTGAGTCACCAAATACAAACTACAAAATCCAAATACAAACTTTTCTATTTACAACTATTAAACTGTTGTACAAAATACGACAACACACCTATTGTGAGTTTCAATACAAATATTATAACGTATATAATACGAAAATATTCACACTCAAATTAAGTACTCATTACAATTATTGCCGCACTCTTTTACAACATAGTGAGTACTACTATAGTAACTATCTCGGACCATTACTCCATTCACCGACTAGTCTCAACTACGCTCCTATATCTTGAAAAGAATAATGAAACAAAAAGTAAAAGGCTGAGCTTAAATAGCTCATTAAAGAATATTATGACTAAGATAATGAAGAATAAATTATTCTTAGTCTTCAACAGTGAAAAATCTGATAAAATATAATAGACTACAAGTTTTAGATCAACAACTGCAGCAAAAATATCAATCCATTTGAAGAGTCAAGTAGAACATGATGTCTACTTTCTTCTATGATTTAAAACTCATCATCAATATTTTATCCTTATAACATCAATCAATAGTTTTTATTTAATGCAAATCAACAATTTATATTTGCACTACATGCCAAAGATATTCATTTGTATCACTAGTGGTCATGATCATACCAAACAATATTCCATCTTTGCACTACGGGTCAAAGAAAATTTTTTACCAAAAATTTAAGTATGAGGATGATGACAATGATATAAAGGTTGAATAGAAATAATAAGAATAATAAGATTAAGAATAAACATTAAAGATTTATAATTTAATTTATCCAAAGTTTAAGAATGTCCAAATTGTCAACATGATGACCAAAACATGGATTAAAATTCAAGAATGATATTTAAGATTCATATTTCAATGATAATTTGGACAGAAAAGCTAACTCCGTTGTGAATAGCACTCCGTCGTGAATAGTACTCTGGCGTGAATAGTACTCTAACATTTAAAATTTAATAAGAAAATTCAGGTGAATAAAATATTCAAGTGAAATGATATTAGATGAAACGCAAATCTTAAGAAATTTTTAATTATTTCAGGAATTATAGTAGCAATACTTACCATAGTAAGTTTAGATTTAGAATATGAAATGAAATAATATCACTTACATAATATGGAGTATGAAAGAAAACGATATCCCTTACGAGTATTGAAAAAAAATAATATCATTTACCTTAGTATGATACTAGATCTGACTGGTATAAAGGAGATTATCTTGAAGAAATCTTGCAATAACTACACTCAAAGTATCCTTTTACTCAAAATAAATACTCACAATATTGTAGAAGAAGAATCATGTGATTCTAGTGTGTTTTCATTGCGCAACTGAGCAATCTATTTATAGGGTTAAGGAGGGCACACAAAATTTAACAAAGCTGATAAACGAGCATGCTATGTTTAACGAAACTACTTGGGCGGCATGCTATGTTTGACAAAAATGAAAAAGGAGATTCCCACATTTTTAGTTAACTATTAAAGTCAACATTATCAACTAAATGCCACACAAGTCCAACTTAGCTTTTTAAATTATAAACATTAAGGATAAAAGAATCCAAAACCAATTTTAAGACCTAGAGAAAACAAAACCAATAAAGTTATTCTAGAGCCCCACCCCCTCTCCCCACCAAATTTCATTCACCACATAATCATTCCCACTTACGATTTCTCATTTAAATAATTATCACAATTTATCTTTAATTGACACCTTTTGTTCATCAATTATTTACATCTTTTTAATTTTTCAACAATTATTCTTAATTATTATTATAGACTTACAATACTGACAATCAGATCGTTCCTGGGATAGAGAGGGCCTTCCGTATAAACGGCGCACAATTAAGTAACCCCTTTTCTCGACTGAACTTCTAGACATTGTCAATAATGCTAACTAATAATATCATTTCAAATAATATGAGTTACTATGTCGTGACAATTATTGATTTAATAATGTAAAATATTATGCAATTACCACTTTAGCAATTATTGAATCAATAATATGAATTACTGTGCAATACCGTGTGCTGCTGTGAAATAGCGTATGATACTGTTATTTTATTCTCCAACAAAACGTATGATTTAATATGAATATTTGCTTTCTATATATGATAGTTATTCTGTTGTAGGGCCCACCAATGATTGGTTATTTCGGCGCTGTCATACGAATATTCTCCAACAAAATGAATATTTTCTGACAACTTTAACTTTGTATAATTTGCACATATCACCCATTACTATAACAATTATTAAATTAACATTTTACTATTTATACTAATATTTAGAGAAAATTAAATCTTATTCATAAAAAGTTGGGATCTTACAATGATAGTCAAACTCCCGCTCTTTCCTTCTCTCCCATCTCAAATATGCATTAGGATCATTCTTGCCTTGGAAAGAATTCCTTCGACTTCCATAAGTACTTTCAAAATCATAACCATACATTTTTGCTGCAAAACAAAGGTTAGTAGAAAACAGTTTCCTCACCACTCCCTTACGTGTTTCGCTCAAACAATGTTCACTCAATTACGTCGTGTTTTCACTCAATGTTGACTTTTAACCTATAATAATCTCATAACTCTTTCCTTTTACCTCTCAATATTCTCTCTTATAGTTTTTTTTTGAATTCACCAAATAATATCACAGTTTTACTATTTAATTAAAAAAATAACTTATCAAGAACAAATATATAAAATGTATGAATCTTAGAATACCGACAATTTTATGGGTCGTTGCTGAGGATACACCTTGTATGCTTTTAATTTTCGCTTGTAGGCTTTCTCGAAAACTTATTGTGTGCTTCGTTGAAAATTAATGGTTGGATGATCGAATTATGGTCGCTAGTTTTGTTAGCAAACAATTGAAATAGATATAATTGTCTCTCTCTCCCTCTCTCTCTCTCTCTCTCTCTCTCTCTCTCTATATATATATATATATATATATATATATATATATATATATATATATATTTGCTCAATAATTCAAACATGAAAATTAAAGACAGATAATTCGCTAAAAAGACTTAGCTTTGATATCAAATTATAGACTCCACGACACATTTGTGTGAGTTGGTCATCACCCGGATCGTTTCTTATCAAAGTCGTAAGGTGGAACACTCATGACATCTCAACCCTTCGTCTATATTGAGACAAGAACCTTAGTATAATCGCTTGCGCAAGGAAGTCTGCGTTGAATGGAACACCAACGACACCTAAAACTCGTACTTATAAAAGTAGAAAATTTGATACAATCGACAATTGATACGGTAAAAAATGTCACACACAAATATGAAATTTTGTATTATAAGTCAGGTTGAACCTCAAAACAAACTATGAAAATTCTCTCAATGAACCAAAAGATAAAATAATCTCTCAAGTAAATTTTATTAATTGAATGAAGTGTATGAATTACATCAACTTTAACCTCTATTTATATTACTTAAAAATAATCATAATCCTAATAACAAAAAAAACAAATTACACAACAATCAAACTTAGAATTGAAATTGAAATCTTAATTACATTTGTATTAAATCTAATCCTTGCCGCGTTCAGAATCCTTTTTGCCTCGTGAAACTAAGCTGTAATTCCGTGCGGATTAGGAAATTAATTGCTAGAAATCCATGATCAACTAGATAGGGCTTATAATCCGTGTAATAGAAATCCATGTAATCCGCGTGGCCCACATGATATATAATCTTCCTTGTATGAATGACAGAATTGTATAATATGCCATGAATTACATGCATGAATAATACTCCCTCCGTTTATTAAAGAATACAGTTTTAATAAAAAATATATAAACTAATAAATAAGATAAAATGACAAAGCTAGCCTTTCTCTTCCTTTAGCAAAAAATACACAAATCAATAAGTGGGATAGAACGACAATCGAAGCGTCAAAATATGAACAGAGAAATTGTTGTTGAACGTAATAATTCTTTGCGGTAAAAATTAAAACAATGGCATATTTGGAAAAAACATACAAAAACTATATTGGGTTCCTAAAACTGCATTCTTTAAGGAATATTTTTTTTCTTCTAAAACTACGGTCTTTAAGGAACGAAGGAAGTACTACTCATTCTGTTACTTAATAGTAGTACTATAAATCATTTTAGAAAAGTATTTTTGTCTCTTAATATAAATCGTTTAAAAATTTTAAGTAAATATTAATTGTTTAATTTTTAATATTACTCTAAGTATTAAATATAACTTTAATTATCTCATAATTTTTTGTTCAATAAATAACACTTTTTTTTAATATAAGAATAATATAAATAATTAATATTATATAATTATTTTTTTAATACTTGTGAATAATTTTAAAACGATTTATATTAAAGACGGAGAAAGTATTATATCATTGAATTGCATGAATGTCTTTAACCGTGTGGATGCTAGCTGATTATGTTATTTCGTGGCCCACCTTAATTTTAAATCCATTATTATTGAATATGCTAAATCTAAAAATTCGTGTGAATTGACTATCTAGAAATCCGTGCAATTAATGCCCACATGATTTGCTATGTAACTTGTATTAAAAGTTACGGAGGGACTGGGCGGAGGACCGGTACTTAATGTACTGGTTATTACTACAGTGCAAAATTTGGGCCATTAAATTTTTTAAAATTGATTTGATGGTCACAATTTAACCCTTCAAAACCTTTCTTTTCTTCTTCCTTCCATTTCCCGCTCCCCTGCTTCCCCCCTTTCCTGCTTACCTGCTTCCCTGTTGCTCCAATTCAATCGAGGGTTTTGGGAGATTCTGATTTCCCTCAGAAATTTGGTATTTGCATTCCGATTTCTTGCATACCCAGATCAAGAATTGGTATTTGCTCCTCTCTTTTTTCTTTTCTTTCCTTTTTTTAAAAAATTTATTATTATTATTTGAATGTTGATTAAATTGGGTTTTGATTATAAACATGGTTGTGATCTCGTTTTCTCATTTTGGGTTGAATCTTCTCACCTTCTGCAAAGTTCTTTGTTTTTACTATTTGGTCTTGGGTTGGGGTTGGGTCTGTTGGGAGATGCTGTGGGTGGATAGTATACTGACACACTGGTTTTTAGCTAACTTAAGAAGGGTCCCAATAGTTTCGATAAGTATCAAACTCCACTGCTACAAACGGATTGATGGTCGAGTTGAGCATTTGGTCGCCGCTTACAAGTCCAATGCCAGAACCTTCTTGGACACTACGAATGGGGAAACCAACTGGTGCAAGGAAGAATGCAATCCCATCAGAATATTAAGACTTATTTTGTGAATTAATGATGAAGGAGAAATAGGTAGAGAAGTCGGCCAGGTTCCAGATGCCATGTCCCATAGTCTCAGTGTCAACGAGATCACAGCCATGGTTACTAAGTCTCAACTAGTTTACCAGTGTCATCAGCTATAGCTTTAGAGTCATTCACATTGGGTGTCTACACTGTTTTGGTTCCTAACTTTCTAACAAATCTTTTTTATTTGGTTGTCTTTTGCAGGTACTATTTTTAGCATGGATACCTCTATTGGCACACTTGATGATAGTCCTCCAATGATGGATGGGGAACAAGATTGGATACCTAAGATTGGTACGGAGTTTGACACAATAGATAGTGTATTTCAATTTTGGAAAGACTACTCAAAGAAGGTGGGGTTTTGTGTTAGAAAAGAGTATGATAATAAGGATCGAAAAACTGGAGTTGTGATTAGTAAATTGTTTGTGTGTTGTAAAGAGGGTCAAAAGAGAGGAAAGAAAGATGATGATGACATGATTCGCCACCGCTCTTCCTCGAGAACCAATTGCAAAGCAAGGTTAAAAGTATTTTTAAATAAAGAGAGAAAGAAATATATAGTGAAAGAGTTTGTAGAAGAACATAATCATGAGTTACAACCTCTGTCTACTGCTCACATGCTCAGATCACATAGAGAGCTTACTACGGCGCATGCATTAGCAATTGAATTGGCTTCTGATTCAGGGCTTACTCCTAAAGTAACACAAGAATTATTGAGCAGGGAAGCTGGTGGTAGGGGTAAGCTTGGGTTTGTTATTGAAGATCAAAAATCATACTTAAGATCTAGGAGAAAAAAAGATATGGATCATGGAGAGCTTGGCAGTATTTTTACATATTTTGAGAAGCAGAACATGAGTGATCCTAAGTTTTATTATGCTCTACAACTTGATAATGTTGATCAAGTCACTAATATATTTTGGGCCGATGCAAAAATGGTTGATGATTATGTTGCTTTTGGTGACGTGCTAACTTTTGATACCACTTTTGGTACTAATGAAGGAATGAGGCCTTTAGGTGTGTTTACTGGATATAACCATCATAGACAGATAGTGATTTTTGGGGCTGTACTTTTGTATGATGAGACTATTGAATCTTTCAAGTGGCTTTTTAACACTTTTATGAATGCACATGGCGGTAAGGAGCCTCGTTCAATTTTTACAGATCAAGATGCTGTTATGGCAATTGCTTTAGAGAGTGAATGGCCAAAAGTATCTCATGGATTATGTACTTGGCACATCAGACAAAATGCATTAAAACATCTTGGTTGTTACATGACGAATAAGTCTCCATTTATGATAGATTTTAATAAGTGCATGTACGAATATGAAGATGAGGAGGAATTTGAGAGTAAATGGAAGAAAATGCTTGATGATTATAATTTAATGGAGAATAGTTGGTTGACTCGCATATACGAAAAAAAAAGAGAAATGGGCTAAGGCGTATATGAAAAATTCATTCACATTGGGCATCCGAAGCACGCAAATGTCTGAAAGTTTAAACAGTGATTTGAAAGATTATTTGAAAAGCACTTTGAGCATCGGTGATTTTTTTAAACATTTTGATAGGGTGGTGGACCAAAAGCGAAATAAAGAGCTAGAGGCTGAGTTTAAAATGAGAGAAAACGTCCCTTCATTAGGTTTCTCCAAGTCTCCAATACTAAGACAATTATCAAAAAGGTACATTCCTAAATTTTTTCATCTATTTAAAGAGGAGTATGGTTGTGTTGATTCGTTTATAGTGAAGGATGACATACAAGACACTGCATATATTGTTTCTCCACATTGGAAAAAAGAGAAAGAATATAAGGTGTTTTGTAACACTAATAATGAAGTGGTGACTTGTAGTTGCAAAAAGTTTGAAAGCGAGGGGATGTTGTGTTGTCATATATTGAGAGTATTTAGTCGGCTAAATGTGACAAAAATTCTGGAGAAATACATTTGTAATAGACTTACAAGGGTTGTAAAGAGTCGGATTGTATTAGATGAAGAGAAGCCAAATGAAGAAGAAGATGCAAAAGATTGGATTAGAAGAGTCCAATCACAACTCCTACGGTTAACATATCAAGCTTCAATGAACAATGATTCACGTATTTTCATGGAGAAGATGATAAATGATTGTAGCAAAAAACTTGAAAATTTTACAATGGGTAAGGAAGTTGAAACTGACAAAGTGCTTGAAAACAAGGTTAATAATCGAATGGAAAATGTCAAGGGATTGAAGAAGAAGGAAGGTCGAAAGGGAAAGAGAAGAATGAAACCACAGCATGAGATACGTACAAGAAAAGTTAGAAAAACCTCTAATTCTAATATGGTAATTTAAACTTTTATATATATGCTTGTACTTTACTTGATTGCTTTTGTTATGGAAGATAGTTTCAACTTTTTTATTTCTCAAACTTGTAGGAGGATTGCTCGAGTCCACATATAACACACAATGGTCGTTTGCAAGAACCAATTTTTGATCTTAATCTGACGCCAATTCAAGAAGTGGCATGGAGCTAGATCATCCGTATTTCACCATTTTTGTTCGACAGTAGCTTTAACTTTTTTGCCCAAGTTGTTGTTTTAATTTTTTACTAGGTACATCGCGTGTTGAGATATTTCATTTTTTGTAATTTGTATATTTCATTTACCATTTTTTTTTACCATTTTTACCATTTTTTTTAATTTGTAATTTGTATAATTTTTACCATTTTTTGTAATTTGTATATTTCATTTAGTTGAGATATTTTTGAATTGGTGTTTTTGGTTTTGTTTCAGGTTTGTGTTGAGAAGGTGATTCAAGAAAACAAATACTTGAAGCAAGAAGTGAAAGGTTTATATGATGAAAACTTTAGATTGAAAAGGGAGGTGAGACTAATGAAGCAGCTAAAGATTTTTGTAGGAAAAAGCAATTTTTCACTAGCTGCTTATAATATTTTTATGGGTTGTGTATTTTGTTTGGTTAAGATATTTCTAATTTGGTGTTTTTGTTGCAGGATGAGAGATTGGCAAACACAAATTTGGTGGAAGAAGTGAAAGCTTTAAATCAAATTGGGGAGTGAAGCTGAACTATTTCCTGTTTTTATTTGTGAATTTGCGAATTCCGTTTTTTAGAGTATCTATGTAATATGGAGTACTTTTGGAGAAATTAGGGATACAATCTTGATTTAGTTAAGAAGACCATACTCCAAAACACTATTGAGCAGACATGCTATCAACATTCTTGTTTTAGTAGGTTCACTTTATTTTATCTTATTATGTTGGTTCATGGCCTGATTTTCTCGCCTAGTACATTGTTTGGCAGGGCAACGAAAAGCATTGTTTGGCTATCTTATTATGTTGGTTCATCAGCAATTATGAACGAAAAGCAGGGCAACGACTAATACATTGTTTGGCTCCTTGGAATTAATCAAGGTCCAATAAATTTCCAAATGTTTAAAATTGCTGATTTTTTGAGCTCACATATATACTTTATATTGACGATATAAAACCATTATTATCACATTTGCAAAACAAGTTATCAAAAAAAGAAATGAGCTAGTTTCAAGAGCATCTCAAGTGTTTGGATATATAGCATGCATACCAGAAAGAGAGAGGGTCGAGGAGTTGCTGAATCAAAATATAGAAAAGTTGGCTCAGAACTATGCCAGAAAATATTGTTTTACTTTCAAAAACACTTTACAAATGAATTCAACAAAAAGTAAAAATGCCATTAGAATATTTTTGATTCCATATTCTCTCTCTCATCCACACAAAGAAAACATCATTCGTAGCTATCAAATTACAAATTGTGAATCAATGATTCACGCTACATCTACTACTCAGCATATGTTAATGAGAAGCCCACAAACAAACAACAAAAGGTAAAAAATGCAAGTGGCTTTTTTCTCTATTGCTCATCCCATTCATCATTCTTGTAGGATATCAGAGTGTCAATTTTGTGTATCTGCATAAACAAACAAACAAAACTCGAGCAAGTTAACTACCATTACAACAGATCTTTATTTTTCACTGACAAGTAACAACACCAGCAAAGAATTTTAGTACCTTAGTGTCAAAAGAGTGCAATTTCACCATTTTAGGATTTGCAATCAGTTTTGGATCACTCTCAAACCAAGTGAATGGAACTGCAACATCTTTATCATTATATGCTAACACGTCAAATACGCCTGTCAATATACAAATATCATAGCTCAATAAAACTGTCAAAAACATGCATGTTTAAAACCATCACAAAGTTTCTTCATCTATTTGTTGGGATGGAACTTTACAAGGTTCATCAAGGCATGACAAGTAGGCAATACTGGATATTATTTGTCTCATAATTGCTTGGATTTCTCTCATAATTTCTTTTATCACTCTTTTCCCTTGATACACTGGAAATTCAAACAATTGGAGAAGACCATTAAATCAAACAAAAATATTGAGAACAGATTTAAAGGGATAAAAATTGTACAGATTATTATATATTACCCCTTCTCAACAACTTAGTTGTCAGTCTCAATACTGAAATTCCACCTCTCTAAAACCTCATTAGTGGCTTTACTCATTATCACAAGAACTACCTTTTGCAATTTCCCAGCTTCCAGTCATTCTTAAAAGAATCAAATTCAAACAAGTAAATAAAGAGGGAAATTAAACTGCACATATTAAACATGAAAATATATGTAGTACTATATATAAATTAGGAAAAAATTAAAATAAATTATATAATACCGGAAAGCTGAGCATTTAGGTTCGAAAAGAAACTCTTGACACCCTCATCTTGACTAAGTAGCAATGGAAGCCCGTATTTCTTCACCTTTGCAATACTTTCTTCTGGATAAACTCCTCGATTGTACAGAATACTAGAAGTTTTCCTATCATAATTAAAATTTCTTAAACCCAAAAACAATCAAAATAATTTAATTTAATATCAACAATTCATAGGGCCTTCCTTACCTGTTCGCATCATAACTTGAAAGGGGTTCCCAAAATTAAAGAAAATTAATCAAGATTTCTTAAAACCCAACAACAATCACATAAGATCAAACAAGAAAAAGTGATATAGAGACCAGAATAAAATGATGACATACCGAAAAATTCACCCGTAAGAAGGTTTGGAGGGCTTGTTTAGGGCAACTGGAAATTAGGGTGGAATTTACCGGCGTGGGCGATGAAAAGATCCGTGGCGGAGGCGGTGGTGGCGAAGGAGAGCGAACGAGCGACACTGGTGAGGTGGTGGTGGAAATGAAATGGCGAGATGTTGAGGAAAGTGGAAACTGGAGAGACAAAAGGCTGAGATAGTGAGGGTTAAATTGTGACCATCAGATCAGTTTTAAAAAATCTAATGGCCCAAATTTTGCATTGTAGTAATGACCGGTACATTAAGTACCGGTTCTCCCCCCAATCCGTTACGGAGTGAGTATATATAATGATATGTTAGTTTAGGAAACCGTGTCCATGTAATGTTTGACTTGGTGCATATGCTGAGGAGTGAGGATGAATATTAAGTTAGACGGCTGAATAATCTATGAAATAAAACCAAATAAAATCCGGCCTGCTAGGATGAATTAGAATTGAGCTTTAATTGTGCTCCCTTGGTTCTCTAATGTTTGGGTTATGCTAATTAATTGAAGAATAATTTTTCATTGAATTTTCTTGAATAATTTTTAGTCCAAATATTTAAAATCACTTGATGAACCATTGAGATTTGAATTTGGTTACTATCATTTGATGTGGTCCTTATCAGGATCGTATCACCGATTGCTTTAAACCAGAAAGATTTCAAGATAGTTCAGTTGATTTCAAAGGGGTAGATTTTGAATATATACCATTTGGTGTTGGGAGAAGGATTTGTCCAGGAATATTGTTTGCTCTTCCTAATATTGAGTTGCCTCTTGCACAATTGTTGTACCATTTTGATTGGAAACTTCCTGAGGGGTTAAAGTGAAGAGTTAGACATGATTCAGACTTTTGGCTTGACAGGTGGTAGAAAAGAAGATCTTCATGTTATTCCTATTGCCTATAATCATTCTCGTATGGAATAAGAAAAAGAGTTTTGATATGTATTGTGATAAATATGTGGACCTATTATTGCGAAATATATTAATATATGTGGTTAAATAGAATTATAAGTGAGTCCCACTTATTACACATCTCACCAAAAGGATTAATACTAATATTTATCTATGTAACTGGTAATTAAAAAGTAGATGTAAATATTTGCAATATAAATAATTTTCTAAGAAAAATGATACTATCCTTGCGATATTGACTTTGTGTTATCCGTTACGAGGATAAATATTGGCGGTAACTCTTTTAAAGAGAGATGTATTATGGTGGGTAACTCTTATAATTATATCAAATTTTATGTATTGATATATTTCACAAGTATAATTACATAGTATTATGTATTAGTGTTGAGGTTGGATGTATTTTTGTATTTTTTTAAAAATCAATAATGGGGCTTTATTTTAATATAAAATTCACAACGAAAATTTGTTGCATGGTTGGGGTTTGAGCATGGTGGATATAAAAACAATATATTCTTGATTTCATAACTTCACATGATTTCATGCAACAACAAAAAAAAACGAAATGTTGACTTTTTTTTGGTCCGCATATTCTTAATCTATGGATTTAACATATTTTAAAAATAGTTCGCTGAAAAGATATGGAAGGGATTCTAATTCTTCATTTTGAATTGTTGCTAGTTCTATTTACTTGCGGCAATTATAACATCACTTTTTCTTACATAGGGTATAACATGATTGTTGTTATCACAACGCAACAATAAAAAAATAAAAGTGATTTTATTTAGCAGTAATAATTTTGTAATTTCACCAATTTTGTTAATGATAGTTTTGTGTTTATACCATTCTATAATTTAGTGATGACTATAATTACAGCCATGTTAAATATTTTATCACAACTTTGAAGAGAACAATTTCTTTAATTAATATGTGGGTTCAGCATGCCAATGGTAGCAATTATCTTCACCAATATTATAGTCTTTCATCGCTAAATATTGTACTCCCTCCGTTCTAAAATAAATGTCCTAATTTCTTTTTTAGAATATTCCAAAATAAATGTTTTATTTCTATATTAGTAACTATATTTCTCTTATTCTCCCTCTTATACCCTCATAATCTATTTAATATACTTATTGAGAATGTGAGAGTTACAAAAAAATATATATATCTAGAGAATTAAATGACATGTGTGAAAGAGTAATTATTAGAGTCATAGAAAAGTGAAAAAATAATTATTGATGTCATAGAAAAGTGAAAAAATAATTATTAGGGTCGTAAAAAAGTAAAAAAATACTTCAATTAATAAGTACTCCCTCTGTTTCTAAAAAATTGTCGTTTAAGGTTAATGCATACAGATTAAGGAATGTAATTAATACCTAGCGAAAATACTATACTACCCTTATTAATTGTCTCAACCAATTATTTCCTTCCCAATATTTCTTATTTAATTCAACCAATTACTACTTGGATTATATCATTGAATTGAATAAGAATCATTAGTAAGGGAAGAAAACTTTAAATAAGGGTAAAGTAGGAAAAAAAATAGTTAATGTGTATTGATAAACTCAAAACAACAATCTTTTTGGAACAAAAATTACTTCCTAAAACGACAATCTTTTAAGAACGGAAGGAGTATAATAAAAAGGGTAATCTAGGTAAAAAAAAAATTATTAATCAGCGTATCGAAATTAATTAGGACATTTATTTTGAAACAGAAGGAGTAATATATTAGAAAAATGTTACAAAAAGGGAATTAGGATCCTCTCCATTTCATTTGAAATGAATAATCTCCATTTCATAGTTTAAATTTAAATTGTGTTAAAATATAATGTCATGCTGACAGAATAGAGAAATGATGAAAAAAAATATATAAAAAATAAAGACTCTCATTTCCGCATGATTCAATCTCACATTAGCGTATAATGAGTCCACCTTGATGTGAGAATATTGAAAATAGTGCTCCCCTTGATTTTCAATGTTAGTTGAGTCGGTTTACTTGCTAAATAAAATACTCCAAGATATTGGTCTTAATTACAACTATTAAATTTGTGTCAAAGATACTGACAAGTAGTTGAAAGTTGAAACCCATCTTCATATAATAACTTCACATGGATTGTGTGGATGGAACTAACATAACTTCACATAATTTGAGCAAATAGATTATAGTTTGAGACAAAAGGACTACTAGTTTCTCGCAGAGTTCTTAACAGGTCTTGAATCATCAAAGAAGGGTATGTTGATTCTCTTCTCTGACTCACAAATGGAAGCTAATTTACTCCTCAAACTCATTTTCTTACATGGGTTTTCAGTTTCAATTCACCTAGTCTTGTTGCTCATTCTATTAATCTCATGGTTCTTCAAGAAATTCAGGAACAATAAACAAACTGAGGGTCAAAAACAAATTGAGAAAAAAATTAGGCCCTTGTACTTCAAAAAGGCCCTACTTTGTTGTTTGGGTATGTCAATATTTAATCTCGTTCTGTGTTTATGGGAAATTTTTTATTGGTATTCAAATAGTTGGTCAGACGAAAAAATTGTCTATTTCTTTGATTTATTACTTAGAACACTTGCTTGGTTAGCTATCTATGTTTATTTGAATGCCCTGTTCTGTAATTCAAGTGAAACCAAGTACCCATTGGTATTAAGAATTTGGTGGGGGGTTTTCTTCTCAATTTCTTGTTATTCCCTGGTTTTAGAAAATTTATATTACGAAAACCACAATATTTTACCTATTCGATTATTGGTGTCTAAGGTTATCTCTACCTTGTTGGGGTTGTTCTTGTGTAATGTGGTTATTTCTGGTAAAAATGAGGCTGAAGATGGCCTTTTTGGGGAACCCCTTTTGACTGGTAAGGAGTTAAATAAGTCCAATGGGGGTGAAGGGGTGACCCCTTATTCCAATGCTAGTCTATTTAGTATCCTTACTTTCTCTTGGATGAGTCCTTTAATTTCCCTCGGGTACACGAAAAGATTGGATCTTGAGGATGTTCCTCAGCTTGCTAGCGTTGATAGTGTCAAAGAGGCTTTTGAAGTTTTAAAAAGTAAGCTAGAGTGTGATGGTGGCGGTAGGAAAGTGACCACAAGTATGTTGGTTAAGGCACTGATGTTAACCACATGGAAGGAAATTATGTTAACGGCGTTCTTGGCGCTTATATACTCGTTTGTTTCTTTCGTCGGTCCATACCTCATTGATAGTTTTGTTCAATACTTGAATGGACACCGAGAATCGAGGAATGAGGGCTATCTTTTGGTTTTTGCATTCTTTTTTGCAAAGCTTGTAGAGTGTTTGACGCAGAGGCACTGGTTTTTTAAGTTGAGGCAGGTTGGAATTAGGACCAAGGCAGCCTTGATTGCTATGATATATAACAAAAGTTTGACCCTTTCGAGTCAGTCGAAGCATGTATACACTAGTGGGCAGATTATCAATTTAATGACAATTGACACTGAGAGGATTGGGCTCTTTAGTTGGTACATGCACGATCCTTGGTTAGTGCTCATCCAAGTTGCTTTGGTATTGTTGATAATATACAAAAATCTCGGGCTTTCTTGTGTTGCTGCGTTTCTTGCTACTGTGGAATATCTTTTCAAATAATGAGTTACTATGTCGTGACAATTATTGATTTAATAATGTGCAATATTATGCAATTACTACTTTAACAATTATTGAATCAATAATATGAATTACTGTACAATACCGTGTGTTACTGTAGAATAGCGTATGATATTGTTATTTTTTTACCGGGTATTCCAACAGTTAACGGTAAAAGTTGTGCTGCCAATTTTTAAAAAGGTTATTTCTGTCGTTTTCTATATCTGATAGTTATTCTGTTGTAGGGACCACCAATGATTGATTATTTCGGCGCCATCATACGAATATTCTCTAACAAAACGAATATTTTCTGACAACTTTAACTTTGTATAATTTACATATATCACCCATTACTATAACAATTATTAAATTAACATTTTACTATTTATAATAATATTTAAAAAAAATTAAATCTTATTCATAAAAAATTAGGGTCTTACAATGATAGTCAAACTCCCACTCTTTCCTTCTCTCCCATCTCAAATATGCATTAGGATCATTCTTGCCTTGGAAAGAATTCTTTCGACTTCCATAAGTACTTTCAAAATCATAACCATACATGTTTGCTGCAAAACAAAGGTTAGTAGAAAACAGTGTCCTCACCATTCCCTTACGTGTTTCGCTCAAACAATGTTCACTCAATTACGTTGTGTTTATACTCAATGTGGACTTTTAACCTCTAATAATCTCATAACTCTTTCCTTTTACCTTTCAATATTCTCTCTTATAGTTTTTTTTTGAATTCACCAAATAATATCAGAGTTTCACTATTCAATTAAAAAATAACTTATCAAGAACAAATATATAAAATATATGAATCTCAGAATACCGACAATTTTATGGATCGTTGCTGAGGATACACCTTGTATGCTTTTAATTTTCGCTTGTAGGCTTTCCTGAAAACTTATTGTGTGCTTCGTTGAAAATTAATGGTTGGATGATCGAATTATGGTCGCTAATTTTGTTAGCAAACAATTGAAATAGACATAATTTTTTTTTCTCTCTCTCTCTATATATATAGCTCAATAATTCAAACACGAAAATTAAAGACAAATAATTCGCTAAAAAGACTTAGCTTTGATATTAAATTATAGACTCCACGACACATTTGCGTGAGTTGGTCATCACTCGGATCGTTTCTTATCAAAGTCGTAAGGTGGAACACTCACGACATCTCAACCCTTCGTCTATATTGAGATAAGAACCTTAGTACAATCGTTTGCGCAAGGAAGTCTGCGTTGAATGGAACACCAACGACACATAAAACTCGTACTTATAAAAGTAAAAAATTCGGTACAATCGACAATTGATACGGTAAAAGATGTCACACACAAATATGAAATGTTGTATTATAAGTCAGGTTGAACCTCACAACAAACTATGAAAATTCTCTCAATGGACCAAAAGATAAAATAATCTCTCAAGTAAATTTTATTAATTGAATGAAGTGTATCAATTACATCAACTTTGACCTCTATTTATATTACTTAAAAATAATCATAATCCTGATAACAAAAAAAAAACAAATTACACAACAATCAAACTTAGAATTGAAATTGAAATCTTAATTACATTTGTATTAAATCTAATCCTTGCCGCGTTCAGAATCCTTTTTGCCCCGTGAAACTAAGCTGTAATTCCGTGTGGATTAGGAAATTAATTGCTAGAAATCCATGATCAACTAGATAGTGCTTATAATCCGTGTAATAGAAATCCATGTAATCCGCGTGGCCCACATGATATATAATCTTCCTTGCATGAATGACAGAATTGTATAATATGCCATGAATTGCATGCATGAATAATACTCCATCCGTTCCTTAAGTACTGCAGTTTTAACAAAAAATACACAAATTAATAAGTGAGATAAAATAACAAAGCTAGCATTTCTCTTTCTTTAGCAAAAAACACACAAATTAATAAGTGGGATAGAACAACAATCGAAGCGTCAAAATATGAACAGAGAAATTGTTGTTGAACGTAATAATTCTTTGCTGTAAAAATTAAAACAATGGTATATTTGGAAAAAAAAACATACAAAAATTATATTGGGTTCTTAAAACTGCATTCTTTAAGAATAATTTTTTTTTCTAAAACTGCAGTCTTTAAGGAACGAAGGGAGTAATACTCATTCCGTTACTTAATAGTAGTACTATAAATTATTTTAGAGAAATATTTTTGTCTCTTAATATAAATCGTTTAAAAATTTTAAATAAATATTAATTGTTTAATTTTTAATATTATCCCCAAGTATTAAATATAATTTTAGTTCTCTTATAATTTTTTATCCATTAAATAATATTTTTTTTAATATAAATAATTAATATTATATTTAATATTATATAATTATTTTTTTAATACTTATAAATAATTCTAAAACGATTTATATTAAAGACGGAGAGAGTATTATATCATTGAATTGCATGAATGTCTTTAACCGTGTGGATGCTTGCTGATTATGTTAATTCGTGGCCCACCTTAATTTTAAATCCATTATTATTGAATATGCTAAATCTAAAAATTCGTGTGAATTGACTATCTAGAAATCCGTGCAATTAATGCCCACATGATTTGCTATGTAACTTGTATAAAAAGTTACGGAGTGAGTATATATAATGATATGTTAGTTTAGGAAACCGTGTCCATGTAATGTTTGACTTGTTGCATATGCTGAGGAGTGAGGATGAATATTAACTTAGACGGCTGAATAAGCTATGAAATAAAATCAAATAAAATCCGTGCCGCTAGGATGAATTAGAATTGAGCTTTAATTGTGCTCCCTTGGTTCACTAATGCTTGGGTTATGCTAATTAATTGAAGAATAATTTTTCATTGAATTTTCTTGAATAATTTTTAGCCCAAATATTTAAAATCACTTGATAAACCATTGAAATTTGAATTGGGTTACTATCATTTGATGTGACCCTGATCAGGATCGTATCACCGATTGCTTTAAACCAGAAAGATTTCAAGATAGTTCAGTTGATTTCAAAGGGGTAGATTTTGAATATATACCATTTGGTGTTGGGAGAAGGATTTGTCCAGGAATATTGTTTGCTCTTCCTAATATTGAGTTGCCTCTTGCACAATTGTTGTACCATTTTGATTGGAAACTTCCTGAGGGGTTAAAGTAAAGAGTTAGACATGATTGAGATTTTTGGCTTGACAGGTGGTAGAAAAGAAGATCTTCATGTTATTCCTATTGCCTATAATCATTCTCGTATGAAATAAGAAAAAGAGTTTTGATATGTATTGTGATAAATATGTTGACCTATTATTGCGAAATATATTAATATATGTGATTAAATAGAATTATAAGTGAGTCCTACTTATTACACATCTCACCAAAAGGATTAACACTAATATTTATCTATGTAACTGGTAATTAAAAAGTAGATGTAAATATTTGCAATATAAATAATTTTCTAAGAAAAATGATACTATCCTTGCGATATTGACTTTGTGTTATCCGTTACGAGGATAAGTATTGGCGGTAACTCTTTTAAAGAGAGATGTATTATGGTGGGTAACTCTTATAATTATATCAAATTTTATGTATTGATATATTTCGCAAGTATAATTACATAGTATTATGTATTAGTGTTGAGGTTGGATGTATTTTTGTATTTTTTTAAAAATCAATAATGGGGCTTTATTTTAATATAAAATTCACAAAGAAAATTTGTTGCATGGTTGGGGTTTGAGCATGGTGGATATAAAAACAATATATTCTTGATTTCATAACTTCACATGATTTCATGCAACAACAAAAAAAACGAAATGTTGACTTTTTTTTGGTCCGCATATTCTTAATCTATGGATTTAACATATTTTAAAAATAGTTCGCTGAAAAGATATGGAAGGGATTCTAATTCTTCATTTTGAATTGTTGCTAGTTCTATTTACTTGCGGCAATTATAACATCACTTTTTCTTACATAGGGTATAACATGATTGTTGTTATCACAACGCAACAATAAAAAAATAAAAGTGATTTTATTTAGCAGTAATAATTTTGTAATTTCACCAATTTTGTTAATGATAGTTTTGTGTTTATACCATTCTATAATTTAGTGATGACTATAATTACAGCCATGTTAAATATTTTATCACAACTTTGAAGAGAACAATTTCTTTAATTAATATGTGGGTTCAGCATGCCAATGGTAGCAATTATCTTCACCAATATTATAGTCTTTCATTGCTAAATATTGTACTCCCTCCGTTCTAAAATAAATGTCTTAATTTCTTTTTTAGAATATTCCAAAATAAATGTTTTATTTCTATATTAGTAACTATATTTCTCTTATTCTTCCTCTTATACCCTCATAATCTATTTAATATACTTATTGGAAATGTGAGAGTTACAAAAAAATATATATATCTAGAGAATTAAATGACATGTGTGAAAGAGTAATTATTAGAGTCATAGAAAAGTGAAAAAATAATTATTGAGGTCATAGAAAAGTGAAAAAATAATTATTAGGGTCGTAAAAAAGTGAAAAAATATTTCAATTAATAAGTACTCCCTATGTTCCTAAAAAATTGTCGTTTAAGGTTAATGCATACAGATTAAGGAATGTAATTAATACCTAGCGAAAATACTATACTACCCTTATTAATTGTCTCAACCAATTATTTTTTTTCCAATATTTCTTATTTAATTCAACCAATTACTACTTGGATTATATCATTGAATTGAATAAGAATCATTAGGAAGGGAAGAAAATTTTAAATAGGAGAAAACTTTAAATAAGGGTAAAGTAGGAAAAAAAAATAGTTAATGTGTATTGATAAACTCAAAACGACAATCTTTTTTGAACAAAAATTACTTCCTAAAACGACAATCTTTTAAGAACGGAGGGAGTATAATAAAAAGGGTAATCTAGGTAAAAAAAAATTATTAATCAGCGTATCAAAATTAATTAGGACATTTATTTTGAAACAGAAGGAGTAATATATTAGAAAAATGTTACAAAAAGGGAATTAGGATCCTCTCCATTTCATTTGAAATGAAGGGTCTCCATTTCATTTGAAATGAAGAGTCTCCATTTCATAGTTCAAATTTAAATTGTGTTAAAATATAATGTCATCCTGACAGAATAGAGAAATGATGAAAAAAAATATATAAAAAATGAAGCCTCTTCATTTCCGCATGATTCAATCTCACATTAGCATATAATGAGTCCACCTTGATGTGAGAATATTGAAAATAGTGCTCCCCTTGATTTTCAATGTTAGTTGAGTCGGTTTACTTGCTAAATAAAATACTCCAAGATATTGGTCTTAATTACAACTATTAAATTTGTGTCAAAGATACTGACAAGTAGTTGAAAGTTGAAACCCATCTTCATATAATAACTTCACATGGATTGTGTGGATGGAACTAACATAACTTCACATAATTTGAGCAAATAGATTATAGTTTGAGACAAAAGGACTACTAGTTTCTCGCAGAGTTCTTAACAGTTCTTGAATCATCAAAGAAGGGTATGTTGATTCTCTTCTCTGACTCACAAATGGAAGCTAATTTACTCCTCAAACTCATTTTCTTACATGGGTTTTCAGTTTCAATTCACCTAGTCTTGTTGCTCATTCTATTAATCTCATGGTTCTTCAAGAAATTCAGGAACAATAAACAAACTGAGGGTCAAAAACAAATTGAGAAAAAAATTAGGCCCTTGTACTTCAAAAAGACCCTACTTTGTTGTTTGGGTATGTCAATATTTAATCTCGTTCTGTGTTTATGGGAAATTTTTTATTGGTATTCAAATAGTTGGTCAGATGAAAAAATTGTCTATTTCTTTGATTTATTACTTAGAACACTTGCTTGGTTAGCTATCTATGTTTATTTGAATGCCCTGTTCTGTAATTCAAGTGAAACCAAGTACCCATTGGTATTAAGAATTTGGTGGGGGTTTTTCTTCTCAATTTCTTGTTATTCCCTGGTTTTAGAAAATTTATATTACGAAAACCACAATATTTTACCTATTCGATTATTGGTGTCTAAGGTTATCTCTACCTTGTTGGGGTTGTTCTTGTGTAATGTGGTTATTTCTGGTAAAAATGAGGCTGAAGATGGCCTTTTTGGGGAACCCCTTTTGACTGGTAAGGAGTTAAATAAGTCCAATGGGGGTGAAGGGGTGACCCCTTATTCCAATGCTAGTCTATTTAGTATCCTTACTTTCTCTTGGATGAGTCCTTTAATTTCCCTCGGGTACACGAAAAGATTGGATCTTGAGGATGTTCCTCAGCTTGCTAGCGTTGATAGTGTCAAAGAGGCTTTTGAAGTTTTAAAAAGTAAGCTAGAGTGTGACGGTGGCGGTAGGAAAGTGACCACAAGTATGTTGGTTAAGGCACTGATGTTAACCACATGGAAGGAAATTATGTTAACGGCGTTCTTGGCGCTTATATACTCGTTTGTTTCTTTCGTCGGTCCATACCTCATTGATAGTTTTGTTCAATACTTGAATGGACACCGAGAATCGAGGAATGAGGGCTATCTTTTGGTTTTTGCATTCTTTTTTGCAAAGCTTGTAGAGTGTTTGACGCAGAGGCACTGGTTTTTTAAGTTGAGGCAGGTTGGAATTAGGACCAAGGCAGCCTTGATTGCTATGATATATAACAAAAGTTTGACCCTTTCGAGTCAGTCGAAGCATGTATACGCTAGTGGGCAGATTATTAATTTAATGACAATTGACACTGAGAGGATTGGGCTCTTTAGTTGGTACATGCACGATCCTTGGTTAGTGCTCATCCAAGTTGCTTTGGCATTGTTGATAATATACAAAAATCTCGGGCTTTCTTGTGTTGCTGCGTTTCTTGCTATTGTAATTGTAATGCTGGCAAATGTTCCGTTGTGGACTTTGCAAGAGAGGTATCATGGTAAGTTGATGGAATCTACAGATAGAAGGATGAAGGCAATGTCTGAAATCTTGCGGAACATGAGAATTCTCAAGCTTCAGGGCTGGGAGATGAAGTTTTTGTCTAAAATATTTCACCTCAGGAGTATCGAGACGAGATGGTTGAGAAGGAATGTTTACACTTCAGCCATCGGAACCTTCTTCTTTTGGGGTTCACCTACATTTTTGTCTGTTGTTACTTTTGGTGCGTGTATGCTTATGGGAATCCCATTTGAGTCGGGGAACATATTTTCCGTGCTTGCAACATTTAGAATACTTCAAGAACCTATTCGTAATCTTCCCGAGACAATTTCAATGATAGCTCAGGCAAAAGTTTCGCTGGACCGAATATCCTCATTCCTTTGTCTTGATGACTTGCAGTCTAACGTAATTGAAAAGATTCCGCGGGGCAGTTGTGACGCCGCGGCGATTGAGATAGTTAACGGGAATTTTGCTTTAGATGTTTCCTCTGCTAATCCAATAGTGAAAGATGTTAATTTAAGAGTGTCAGCTGGCATGCGGGTTGCTGTTTGTGGTACCGTTGGCTCGGGTAAATCGAGCTTAGTCTCGTGTATACTAGGAGAACTAACAAAAATTTCAGGAACCATTAGGCTCAGCGGCACAAAGGCTTATGTTGCTCAGTCCCCCTGGATACAGAGCGGAAAGATAGAGGAGAATATACTGTTCGGTAAAGAGATGGAGAGAGAATGGTATGAGAAGGTGCTTGATGCGTGTTCGCTGAAGAAGGACCTGGAAATCCTCCCCTCTGGTGATCAGACAATTATAGGCGAGCGGGGAATCAATTTGAGCGGTGGACAGAAGCAGAGGATACAAATTGCGCGTGCCATTTATCAAGATGCTGATATTTATATATTTGATGATCCGTTTAGTGCTGTGGATGCTCATACAGGAACACATCTCTTCAAGGTAATAATTCATGCACCTCCAATTGTCTGCTGAATGTACTTTTAAATAACCACTAATGTAATCCAGTCTAACTGTTTGATCCATAAAATCTACACTATATGAATACCAATGATATTCATATGATTGGAGTTTTGATTTTTTTTTTTTTGCAAAAATGATGGGCATTATTTAATCCCATGTACTATGTTTTGTGATTTCGGCATTTGATGATAGATTATAATCACGGTTTTAAAATCCGGACCGGACCTCCGATCGGACCCAGACTCCGATCCGGTTTGGACCACTTAACCGGTTTTGGTCAAAAACCGGTTGACCCGGTTGACCACCGTTCCAACCGGTAAAACCGGTCGGTTGTTAATATTTATATATTTTTTTACCAAATTTTATTTAATATTAAAATTAACCACTTTTAATAATATTATAACTCAACTTTATTATATTTTAGTTCATAAAAAACGAGAATTTTTAAAATTTTATTAATTATTAATGATATATTTTTTAAAATATTAATAACGTCACTGTGTCAATAACGGTTCAACCACCTGTTATACTAGTAACTCATCCACCCAGTACATTTTTCGGTTCGGTGACCGATCCGAATATGAAAACCATGATTATAATCTCAAAGAAAGATAGATTATAATCCCAGGTAAAAAGGTGATATTATATAATCCCCTTTTCAGGTAGCAAATGACCTTAGAAATGATAATATTAAATAACGAACTAATTATGGAATAAAATACTCCCTAATGGTCTGATCTTTACTGTCTGCTGCTTTTTCTTTTCGTATTTTGCTTCTGTATGAGAAAATTATATCGTAGTCAACAAAATATCCCTAGTGTCCTATGATAATCTTTTGTATGACAGGAATCTTTACTCGGGCTTTTGAATTCAAAAACTGTCTTATATATTACTCATCAAGTTGAATTCTTACCTGCTGCTGATCTCATCCTGGTGAGGCACCCTTTCTTTCTTTTTTCCTTTGTTGCGCTTTTTTCGTATTTTGAACACTCCTATTCATGTCATGACTTTGTAATCAGGTCATGAAAGATGGAAAGATTGCGCAAGCTGGAAAATATCTAGACATACTAACTTCAGGAACTAACTTTATGGAACTCGTGGATGCGCATAAGAAAGCTTTATCGACACTTGATTCCATAGAGGCTAGTTCAGTCTCGGACAATTTGAATATTAGCAAGAACAATGAAGCAGCTAGTGTTAAGAAGGTTGTCGAGAAACAGAATGCCAAAGATGATCAAATTGGTAAAATGGATAATGTTAATGAAGGAAAAGGACAGCTTGTTCAAGAAGAAAAAAGAGGGAGCGGTAGAGTTGGTTTTTCAGTCTACCGGAAGTATATTACGACAGCGTATGGAGGCGCTCTTGTACCTTTTATATTGTTCGCACAAGTTCTTTTTCAGCTACTTCAGATTGGAAGCAATTATTGGTTGGCATGGGCATCTCCTTTGGGCAAAAGCGTTGTGTTGCCAGTTACAAGTTCAACTCTCATAAGTGTTTTTGTAGCTTTTGCAATTGGAAGTTCTTTTTGCATCCTTGCGAGAGCCTTGCTTCTTGTGACGGCTGGGTACAAGACAGCCACGCTGCTCTTCAATGAAATGCATTTGCGCATTTTCCGCGCCCCAATGTCTTTCTTTGATGCCACACCAAGTGGACGAATCCTAAATAGAGTAGGTGAACACTTTCATTTTGTGTTTTTGTTGCTTCACTTTACCTCAAAGTATAGACACCTGACACTCAGACAAGGGTACGAGAATTGAACACTTCATTCTAGTGTAAAAATTAGCAAATTTTGACGAGTTCCTGTGCCGAACTCTTCAAAATATAGTAAAGAAATGTGTGTTTTTAAGAATTTTGTAGCATAACAGACTAACGGAGTTTTCTTCCTCTTATAGGCATCTACAGACCAAAGTGCAGTAGATTCAAATATTCCACACCAACTTGGCGCGTTTGCCTTCTCCATTATGCAACTACTGGGAGTTATTGCAGTTATGTCACAGGTTGCATGGCAGGTCTTCTTTATTTTTATTCCAGTAACAGCAATCGGCATTTGGTTACAGGTAACCCCAACAATCCCCATATCATATGAAATAAATTGTTGTTAAATCTTTTAATCAACAGGCCGGTACTTGTAGTCTCTGCTTAATTCACAGCCTAAATTAGGAAAAGCTTAGAAATTATGCAACATGATGTATTAAATGTTTGACATGATTCTGTTTCTAGAAACTAATTACTCCCTCGGTTTCACTGAAAGAGTCACATTTATCAAATTCTTTTCGTCTACAAAAAGACTCTTCTTTTTATTAATAAGTAGTATAAAAAAAACACAATATCTTCAAGTTTGCCAACATAATCCATCATCATGTCATCACTATTAAACCGACAATTTGATTTTCTATGAGTAAATATGGAACAAAAGTAAATCCTTAATATTTGCAAGATGGTATATTTAAAGTTGGAAAATATGGCCATACACAGTTGTGTATGTTTTATTTTTGCATAGTTTGCCAAAACTAATGTCGTTTTGGCAGATTTGTTTATTAAAAAAAAAACAACTTCTCTTCTCTCAAATCAGAAATAAAAAACAAATCTATCAAAACGACGTAGTTTTGACAGATTGTACACAAATAAAACATACACATCTGTATATGACCATTATTCCCTTTAGAGTTATATGCACATTAATAAATGTATATCCATTAAAAAAAAAGGAATTCTGGTGTTCAAATTAATTTACAGCAATATTACATACGGTCAGCTCAAGAATTAGCACGGTTGATTGGAGTGTGCAAAGCTCCAGTTATCCAACATTTTTCTGAAACAATATCAGGATCAACTACAATTAGGAGCTTTGATCAAGAAAGCAAATTCTGGGATAAAATTATTAAATTGATCGATGGATATTCTCGTCCAAGGTTTTACAATGCCGGTGCAATGGAGTGGCTGTGCTTTCGCTTGGATATCCTGTCTTCCATTTTATTTCTGTTTTCCTTGCTTTTGATGATTTCTGCTCCGGAAAAAACAATAGATCCAAGTAAGTGATTCTTCTGTCGTATTTTTTAGGCTGAATTCCTTCAAGTTGCCATGAGTGTCAAAGCCGTCCTTGAAATTTATTTTTATCAATTGTCCTTAAAAGTGGTCAATTAGTTTCTTTTCCTAAATTTTACTTACGGATATTTGTTTAGAGATGAATAGAGTTGAATGACCGTTTAGTGCGTTGGCCAAGTGTAATTTTTTTTTTGTTGAATAACTACTGAATGAAAGTATTTTATATATAATTTTTTTTAATAATATTAACTATTATTTTAAGTAATATTAAATAAATTTAGAAAAATTTTGAATTTTTTCAGAGGGGTAAAATAATACAAATCTGTTATTCAGATGTTTCAGACATGTCAATTGTTAAACAACTTTTTTTATTCAGTATTCAGAATTCTGCTTCATTCAGAACTATTTCATTCAGTTTAATCAAACACTCCCTTAATTCCGGAATTTCAACTATGCCTTTCTGGTGCTAGAGCTGTAAACGAGTTTAATAGGCTTGCCGAGCTCGAACTTGTTTAAAAATTAAACGAGTTGAATTGAGTCAGACTTTTAATGAGCCCAAGATATGGAGTAAGAACTCGGTCGAGCTCGAGCTCAAGCTGAATTTAAGCTCATCGAGCTTAAGCCCGACTCTTTTGACTTTAATATTATAAAACAAAATAAAAATTAATTAATTAAATGTTAAATGAGCTTCGAGCCGGGCACCCCACAGTTTGAGCTCAGCTCGTTTAACGGGTTCGAGTCAAACTCAAGTAGGGATTAGACGAACCGAATTGAGCCAGGCTAGCGGGTTGCTCGATTCGTTTACTACTCTATCTAGTGTGCCATGGACAATGACCTTCATGAAAAGAATATACACCTGAAAGTTTCTTTGGATTCCCATATTTGTTTATTTGAAGGCATTGCAGGCTTAGCAATCACATATGGGCTTAATTTGAACGTAGTGCAATTCCGAATTATCTGGAATCTTTGCAATTTGGAGAATAAAATTATATCACTTGAAAGAATACTTCAATACAATTGTATCCCAGACGAGGCTCCGCTTGTTATAGAATCAAATAAACCAGCTTGTCTTTGGCCATCACAGGGAGAAGTTGATATCCGCAATCTACAGGTAATATTAATTTTTACTTGACTGCCAAAAATTTCACATTTATTATTGTTTAAATGTACTTTATTTGTACGATAAAAGATGACTTAAGTACAAAAAATATTGTCCCGTAAAAAATGTCTAAAATACACGATTCAAATGTAAAATGTTATAAAATGTCTATAATCCTCCAAAGTACTTAAGTATAGAGAATCTTTATTGTACTTACGTGGGGTCTATTATGGGTAAAATGGGAAATTATTTATGCTCTCCTACTTTTTTTAAAAAAAAATGTGTCTAAAAATTGAATTTAAGACGTATTTTTTAGGACAGGTGGTGTAGTAAATTTTTATGAGATGAGATTCTCGCTTGGGTACTATGTCTCCTACATGCTATATAGGTTCTTGTTTTTTGAGTACTATTGGCTATATATAGGTTCGATACGCCCCACACACGCCAATCGTATTGCAAGGCATTACCTGCACTTTCAAAGGAGGAACGAAGATTGGAATTGTAGGGAGGACAGGTAGCGGTAAATCAACTCTCATACAAGCACTCTTCCGCATTGTTGAACCAACAGCTGGACAAATCATAATAGACGGCATCAATATCTCCTCGATTGGACTGCATGATTTACGATCTAGATTAAGCATAATTCCACAGGATCCAACCATGTTTGAGGGGACTGTAAGAAGTAATCTGGATCCTCTTGAGGAGCATACAGATGAGGAAATTTGGGAGGTAGGTTTAGTCTCACTTTTATGTTTTATTATTGATCATTTGTATACACTGTATACATGTTATCTTGATCAAATTACGTTGTTTAATGATTTTATGACTTCAGGCTCTTGATAAGTGTCAGCTTGGAGATGACGTTAGGAAGAAGGAAGGCATGCTCGAGTCTACAGGTTTTCTCCCTTCTTCATTTTTATCATAAAGTTTGATCGTTAATAATGCTTGAGTTTTATTTAGGTCATCGACATTGTCATAACAAAAAGAAATTTAGTAAATTTTTTTTTTAACTGTTCTAACACTAAACACTTTAAGCGACAATTATTTTTCTGGCAACATCATTTTTGCTCTGGCAACGTCCTTTTTGCCCTAGCTATTGCTCCGGCTGCATAAAAAATGATCTTGCATTATCTGCGGCCTAAAGTTTCCTAGAAACCTTTAAACAAATAACCACACATATAATTCTTACATTTTTTAGTTTCATTTTCTAAAATTGTTACAAGTTCTGGAGAACGGAGAGAATTGGAGTATGGGTCAAAGGCAATTGGTGTGTCTCGGCCGTGTGCTACTAAAAAAAAGCAAGATTTTGGTGCTTGATGAAGCTACCGCATCAGTCGATACAACTACCGATACTTTGATTCAGCAAACTCTCA
Organism: Panax stipuleanatus; assembly: GCA_020205555.1. Classification (NCBI taxonomy): domain Eukaryota; kingdom Viridiplantae; phylum Streptophyta; class Magnoliopsida; order Apiales; family Araliaceae; genus Panax; species Panax stipuleanatus. The sequence goes on from CM035122.1 coordinate 14,459,443, forward strand.
GAAAACACTTCTCTGGCTCTACAGTCATAACCATAGCACATCGGATTACATCTGTGCTTGATAGCGACATGGTCTTGCTGCTAAATCGGGGTTTGTATAAATGGATGCATTAATGATTTCAACAAGTGAAAATTCCTTGAAAGTTTTGTTGCTGGTATATGAATTTGACATCTTATTTTTCACTCTCATGGTGCAGGGCTTGTAGTGGAACATGATTCGCCGGAAAAATTATTGAAAAACAAGTCATCTGCATTTGCAAAACTTGTGGAGGAGTACAAATGTGGGATCAAATTGTAGTTTTAACATTTGAACGTTAAAACCTTACATTTGGCACAAGTGGGCATTGAAAGTTGCATTTCAAGTGAGTTGCTCACTTCCTACCAAATTGACTGTGCAATTTTCACTTTTTGTTTTCTTCAAAATGATTATTTTTAAAATTAATAATTAAGAATGTATAATACATTTTTTGAAATTTAAAAATCAGGATGAGTAGTAAATTTTATGTAGTAAATTTTGGTTATAATCTCGGTGAAGATTTTGTCAAAAATGGTATAATAGTTAGTTTTAAACATGATCAAATTTGCCCAAAAACAAAAAATCAAAACTAGGCACTTATTGGGGCAAAGGAGTATTTAGCTTTGGAAATGATTATTTTCACAAATTATTTTGTTAGTTTCGCCGCGTCCTCTCTTACTCAAGTGTTTGTCCCATTTATTATTCACGAGTGATGCCCTATTTATTATTCATGTGTGATGGACGATTTAGTAGAACTAGCAAAATAAAATTTGAAAATTGAAAAGGAGTAGGTGTTTGCTAAGGCGGAGCACTCTTCATTCGAAACTAATGAATATCAGGTTGAGGGTTTCTGTCTTGTTATCAAAAAGGGGTTGTCTCGTCGTTTCGGTGAAATACTCGAGTCCTAATACAATTTGGACCGTATTGAAGAGGTTCTTGAGACACAACATGGAAGAATCACAATATTAAAAAACGAGGTTCAAGAATGAAGAAGGGCAAACCCCTTGCTATAAAAGTATGTGGATGCTAATTAAGATTATAACTTGAACAAAACTATTCAGGTTCAATTCGAAAAAATGGGACACAACTCGGATTCATATTATTAACAACCAATTGTGAGCATAAAAAATAATTTGAATAAAAATACGAGTAAAATTTGAATGAGATTATACACGACTTGTTTAATGTTCAAACTATTCTAATTCTCAATCATGATTTGATACCTAGTCCACTGATACATATTCGAATTGATACTCACTCAATACCTACTCTGATAATCTATATGTAGTTAAATAAAATTAGAATAATTAATTGTTATTTTTTATTATGTTTTAAATTGTAATTGTAATTTTATATTTGTAAAGTGTAATCTATATTTTCTCATTTTTTAAATAAAATAATAAGTTTGATTTGTAATTATGTGTATTATAAAGCTAGGTATTATGTAGAGACTTGAATTTTTGAATTTGAAACTTGCGAGTAGTTTGAATATAATTTCATCCAATTCAGAACGAATTCAAATAATGAATATTCGAGTCGAGTTAAATATGAGTGGAGTTTTTCAAATACATTTCGAGCAAGAAATTAATCTTTTAAGTTAAATCCTAATTACCTATAAATAACAATTCGAATTCGAGTCGAATTTGTCCCTAATGCTAATTTAAGATAATTAAAAAATGACCCATAAATAATAATATCTAAGACCTAACAAAATCTATATATAAAGTCCGAGGAGGACTTGGTCGCCATGTTGGTCTGTTTTATAATAAAATTTTAAAATTACTATATTTTAATCAAATTATCTCTCTACAACAGTAAACTCATAACCTACTCCCACTCGCATCCCCACTAGCCCTATGACTAATCATCAATTTATTTCTTTTCTCTCACTTTCTATCCTTATTTTATATTCTATATGTTCACATCTATGTTTTTCAAGTTTTATTCAAATATTTTAAATTGTTTTTAATTGCACACTGTATGTGCCACATAGACTGCCCTTAATAATTAGATGAGCAATGTTACTAATCACATAATTTAGGTTATATAAAATTTACATACACATGTATATTTATGGATCTTGTATATCATGTAAGGCTCACGATATATATGTATATGTATATGAGTATTATGTGACTCAAAATTATGTAATAACAGAATTATTTTAATTAGATTGGTACCTAGCCGTGACTTTTGGACTCGACATCTACGTATACGTTTATATACAAAAGAAAACACCTTCATAATGGATCCGCTTTTTTTTTTTTTTTTTTATTTTATTTATTTTAGAATTTCAGTACTTTAAAACATTGTCCATTTAAATTTTAGGCCGATCAGACTTTCAAAGGAGTCCACTCATAAAGCTTCACCGCTATTTGAGTATTTTATTATTTAATTTTTATAATTTTGCTATTAAGAAATAAATAAACAACTAACAAGGTTTCAAAAATTCGTATTTTTTTATTCAAACAATCTAAAAAATTGAAATATATTAGAACTATAATATGTTACAAAAGATAAAATGATTATTGTTAACGCCAAGATCTTTTCACGCGCCTCAATCACCGAAAAGCGTGTTCAATCCTGCACAGAAAACGAGTCAACAACAAGTGTTTGACGGCTTGGGCCGTCGGGGGATAGCTTCGGTGTGAGAATAAGTATAGGCCGGAAATAAGGTTAACAATGGAGGTTGTGTGCTCTAGTATTTTTCAGAGTAAATTTGCATGTACCTTTTCCGTGTAGTGCTCTGTACTCTTATATTAGTCTTACCACCTTGCATGTAACACCTTTTGTGACCTCATCTAATTGCATGCAATCCATATCAAATCATGTTCCCCACTAACTCAGGATTACGCCAAATCCTTATTAACTAAAGTGTTGGATCTATAATCCAACACTTGTCCATAACAACAATCCTCAACCCAAGCCCAAACAAAACCTTATTTAAATGATGGGCCATCATTCCAAAGGCCCAAATAAGTGTGGCCCAATAGGCCCAAATAATCATGGCCCAACACTGCCCCCCAATCTTTTATCAAGCAGAATGTTTGATGAAAGAGTATACAAAAGATTGGCCCAACCAATAAAGGAGTCCAAATGAATCCAAGCAAAGCCCAATCAGTAGAAAATCCAAGACCGGACGCTAACTCTTCAAATCAATCATTATCTTCATTAAATGTGCCGCCCTCGAGTTTCGAAAACAACTGAAAAGACACCACTATAAAAACTCAATTCCCCCAAATCAGTCGGTTTCACCTGTCCATTTGAATTTCAAAGTACTCTTACTTTCTTCCACCTCCAGCTTTCTCTCTTTGCAACCTGTCAACAATGGCTACTCAAAACCCAGATAACACCACTTCCACTTCTGCAACCCCACTGTACATTCCAACTGCTCAAACCCCCCACCAAAGTCATACCAGAGGCAAACCCCAAATCTACCCCATCATCCAGCAAAAATCCTTCACCTACCACCACTCAAAACCTTTCTCTTGAATTCCAGAATGAAGAACAATACCCCACGCCAATACTGTCTCTGAACTTACAGAGGATGATATCCTTATCATCCGAGATCGCTACCAGATACCAGACACTCACCACCTGAGAGTGCCCGCCTCTACCGGCCGAATGTTCCACCGTCCCGAAGGCTGGACTGCTATGCACCTTACCCTGCTGGAGAAATGGATTTGCCTTCCCCTCCATGCCTTCGACATAACCCTTCTAGAGTTTTTGGGAGTCGGATTTGCCCAACTGGTCCTTAATTCTTAAATCCACATCCTCGCCTTCATAGCCTTCTGCCACGAGATAGGGATTCCACCCTCTATCGATTTCTCCTTCACTCTTTTCACAGCCAATAACTCTCGTGAACAAGGTTTCAAGATGCAGAGCAAGCAATCCCCAAAACCCAATGCCAAATTCGAGAAACGCCCCCTGATGGACACCCCCTTCAAGCAACAAAAGGTGGCATAAGGATTGGTTCTTTGTCAAAGGACCCGAAATCTCTTCCGTCCCTGACTGGACTACTGCCAAATGCCTCTCTGCTGACTTTGGCTACATTTTCGAGGAACGTGTGGTGGAAATGACGAAGCTTCTGGAGAAACTTCCTATGAAGGAATGGAGCTTTGGACTTCTAAGCAATCAAGCATGGTTGTATGACCACAAATGTAAGTCCCGAATTCAATACTTATGTAATTTTTCAAATTTTCTTTAATAATTATTCTGAAATATCCTTCTTCACTTTTTGTAGTATCCCTTATCAAACCTACTTCTATCGACCAAAAAGAACTAGAAACATTCCTTTCTACCAACCCAGTCCAAACTTCTACCGAACCCCAAAATACTGAACCAACCCCTACCGAAGAGACAAACCAACCTCGTCTAAAGAAAAGAGCTATCCAAAAACCAAAACATGTTCCAGTCCCCACGCTTAATGAAAGTCTCCTTGATATGCCCATCACCGAACGCACCCAAATTCTCCGCACTAAAAAGAAAAAAGCCAAAATTACCCCTCTTTCTGCCGAAGAACTAAGAGTACCTCCTCGTGGAACTAGCCGACCTCCAACCATTCCTGTTGAAATTAATGAACCCGAAGAAGAACCCGAAGAACAAGCTGAACCCAGTTCTCCCCTTATCCAAAAAAGAAAACATTCTTCAGATGACCAACCATCCCCACCTCCACCCAAACAAGCAATACTTTCTCCACAACGACCATCATCCTCCTCCGCAACCAATCCCGAAGCTGTACATTCACCCACCTTATGGCTAGACAGAAATGAAAAATTCCCTTTAAACCTTTACAACGCCTTCATACTCGACACTGACGACCATCGCTTCGACAACAGCTCCATTGCTGACATAATCAAAGCTGGCATGACTCACCAAGCCAGAGTAAGTAAAGTATTACTTAACCATTTCTATTCATAAATATCTTCTAGAAACTTTTTCTTAACTCTGAATAACTGCAGGCAAATGGAATCTTCGGGCGACTCCACCAGAGGTACAAAGAGGTTGAAGCAGAAGAGGATGCTGTCCGAAGAGAAAATACTATTCTGAAGTCTGCTCTGGCGAGGGAAAAAAGTCTTTATACGAACACCCTCTTTACCTCCGAATGCCTCAAAAAAGATATCGCCAAACTAAAAAACCAACTAGCCTCATCCGAAGCTCTTCAACAAACCACTGCCGAATAGAATCGAGAACTGCAACTGGCGAACGAACTACTGACACAAAACAACCGAGCCCTAACCAAAGAAATCAACGAAACCAAACTCTCCAAAGGACGACATCTTGAACATCGGTGCAGAGTTGAAAAGAAACTTCGCGAACTCAAAGCTCTTGGCCCCCCATTCACCGAAGAACTCCGCAAAGAAATACAAACTAAATACCGCAAGTCACCCGAACTAACAAATGAAATAGTTTAGATGTATGCTAAAGGCTATGAAGCAGCTCGAAGCAAAGGCAAAATGAAGCTCGCCGCTGTCGCTCTGAACCCATTACTCCTCTATTCTTCTGAAGACGAAGACGAGGATAATGCCAAAGACGACTCACCTCAACCTTAACTTTATAAACTTGTAAAAATTCAACAATATTGTAATTCCTTTTTATATTTAATGAAATATGATTTGCTCTTTTTTACTCCTTTTAAATTTAGCTTATACTGTTATTCAAATAATATACAATCTGAACTCAACACTTCAAATAAATCCAGGTAACAATGTAAAGTAACACTTACTCATTACCGAAGTGTAAAGCAGATCTTTAACAATCCAATTCGCCATCTTTAGGATGAATTGACCATGTTTACCATCTTTAGGATAAACAAATCCAACCGAACCTCCCAACAAAATTGTTTGCCATCTTGAGGACGAACATGTCCTACTCACCATCTTTAGGATGAGCAGGTTCTGTTCACCATCTTTAGGATGAACAAACCACCGAACCTCCAGAAAAATCTAGTTTGCCATCTTTAGGACGAATCAGGACCCTATTCACCATCTTTAGCATGAGCAGGTTCTATTCACCATCTTTAGGATGAACAGACCACCGAACCTCCAGAAAAATCCAGTTCGCCATCTTTAGGACGAATCAGGACCCTACTCACTATCTTTAGGATGAGCATGTTCTGTTCACCAACTTTAGGATGAACAGACCACCGAACCTCCAGAAAAATCCAGTTCACCATCTTTAGGACGAATCAGGATCCTACTCACCATCTTTAGGATGAGCAGGTTATGTTCACCATCTTTAGGATGAACAGACCACCGAACTTCTAGAAAAATCCAGTTCGCCATCTTTAGGACGAATTAGGACCCTACTCACCATCTTTAGGATGAGCAGACCACCGAACCTCCAAACAACCAGTAGATAAAATAGCATTGAAGAAAAAAGCTATTTTCATTGATAACTGCTGGCATAATTACAGGCTCTTGTATTCTGACACTGGCCCTACTGAAAATATTTTCGAAGCCTCCCTGCATGCCAAGTATTCTTTATCTCAGTCACATCTAATGCTCGCAACCGATAAGTTCCTGGCTTCGGTACATCAACAACCACATAAGAGTCTTCCTAATTTGGCATCAACTTTCCCACATTCTGAGGTGTAAAAGCTTCCACTTCCCAAAGAACAAGATCTCCCACTTCAAACCTTCGAAGCTTTACCCCTTTATTATAGTGCTTAGCCACACGACGCTGATATGCTGCCAATTTTATTAAGGCTGCTTCCCTGATCTCTATAAGAAAATCCAAGTTGACCTTAAGTCCCTCATCGTTGTACACCTCCCGAAATTGATTGACCCGAAGACTTGTAGACCCAATTTCCACAGGAACCAATGCATCTGTACAATAGGCCAGTCTGAAAGGCGAGTCCCCCGTTGTAGTCCTCGGTGTAGTTCAATAAGCCCATAACACACTAAGTAATTTCTCAGGCCATCTACCTTTTGCTTCATCCAATCTTCTCTTAATTCCATTCAGGAGTGTTCTGTTAGTTACTTCAACTTGCCCATTAGACTGCGGATGAGCAACCGAAGTCTTTCGATGCTGAATCCCCAACTTCCTTTAAGAATGCTTCCAACTTCGAACCAACAAATTGGCGTCCATTATCCGAAACTACCACCATAGGAATACCAAAACGGAACACCACACGCTCCTTCAAAAACTTGAAGCATTCTTGCTCCGTGATGTCTAAGCGGTTTCTCCTTCACCCACTTAGTCATATAATCAATCGCCACTATAACAAAACTGACTTGCCCTTTTTCCTTAGGCAACGGACTCAATATATCCACCCCCAAACAGCAAAAGGTATAGGAGACAAAATCGAATATAGCTCTTCTGGTGGCTGATGTGGGATCGGACTGTTCAACTGGCACTTATAGCACTTCTTTACATAATCAATAACCTCTTTGAAAATTGTTAGCCAATAATATCCCTGCCAAAGCACCTTATATGCTAATGACTTTGCAGCCATGTGATCGCCACAAATACCCTCATGGACCTCCCGAAGGACATACTCAGCTTTAGAGGGAACCAAATATTTCAGTAAGGGAAAGGAGTAAGCCCTTCGATAAAGATCTCCACCAATAAACACGAAGTTTGCACTTCTATACTTTATTTTCTTAGCCAACATTTGATCCGAAGGCAGCACGCCATCTGCCAAATAGTTTAGATACGGGGTCATCTAGTAACTAGATCGCTCGACACACATCACTTCTTCATACTGGATGCTGGGCTGTTTCAAAGTCTCTAAATAAACTGACCCATCAAAAGTACTCACTTCAGTAGTAGCCAACTTTGAGAACGCATCATCTGCAATTGAATTATCAGTTCGATCGACCCCCTGAAACTCGTAAGAATCAAAATATTTAAGCCAATTCTTTAACTCTGTAAGATATTAAACCATTCTCAAACCCCAAGCTTCATACTCCCCTGAAACTTGCTTGATGACCAACTGCGAGTCACTGTAGATGATCAACCTCTGAACCTCCAGACTCTTCGCCAACCGTAACCCTGCTAATACTACTTCATACTCAGCCTCATTATTCGTTGTCCTAAACCCAAATCTGATGGCCTGCTGTACTTTGAATCCCTCCGGATTCGTCAAAATGATTCCAGCTCCACTGACATCTGAAGTAGAGGACCCATCAGCATATAACGTTCATGAACTTTGCATCTGCCGAAGCACTGCAACTGCCTTCTTAGACCCCTCATCTTCATTGAAACTCTCATCAGCTTCAGAGAACGAACATTCTACCACAAAATTAGCTAAGGCTTGACCTTTAATAGTTGTCCGAGGATGATACTTTATAAAGAACTGAGACAGCTCCATTATCCACGCAGCGAGTCTCCCCAAAATTTTTGGCTTTCCCAACACCTTCTTGAGTGGCTGATCTGTATATACCACTATTAATCAACCTTGAAAGTATTGCCTAAGTTTTCGACTAGCTATTATCAAAGTGAAGGCAAACTTCTCAAGGTTCGAATACCTTGTCTCTGCACCCCTTAGGGCATGGCTTACATAGTAAACCGGGCGCTGCTTACCCCCAATCTCTCGCACCAAAACTGCTTTTACTGCCAACGAACTTGTCGCCAAATACAAATACAAAGGTTCAGCAGGAACTGGCTTCACTAACAAAGGCGTCGAAGATAAATACTTCTTTATTCCCTGGAAAGCATCTTCACACTCTGAAGTCCACTGAAATGTTTTAGCATTCTTCGGCTCTTTCAACGTGTCAAAGAACGGCAAACACCTTTCTGCCGACTTGGACAGGAATCTCCTCAGTGCTGCTATCCGGCCCGTCAAACGCTAAACATTATTATAGGATTGTGGAGACTTCATATCCAAAATAGCTTGGATCTTCTCTGGATTTGCCTCTATTCCCCTTTTGCTAACTAAATAACCCAGGAATTTACCTGCTCCTAGCCTGAAGGTGCACTTGGTCGGATTCATCTTCAAATTGTAATGACAAACCGTTTGAAAACACTCCTCCAAATCGTCCAGATGAACTTGAACTGACATACTCTTGATAATCATATCATCAACATAAATCTCCATGTTCTTCCCCAACTGTTTCGTGAAGACGTAGTTCATCATCCTTTGATAAGTAGCCCCCGCGTTCAACAAGCCAAATGTCATCTTCTTATATGCATACACTGACTGATGAGTGATAAAAGTTATCTTCGGGATATCCTCCTTACACATGGAAATCTGATGATACCCCGAGAAAGCATCCATAAAGCTGCGCAAGGCATACCCCGAAGTCGCATCAATAAGTTGATCGATGTGAGGCAGAGGGTAGAAATCCTTCGGACATGCCTTATTCAAATCAGTGTAATCTATGCAAACTCGCCATTTTCCATTCTACTTCTACACCAGAACTACATTCGCCATCCATTCTGGATAATCAATCTCAAATATAAAATCTGCTGACAACAACTTTGTAATTTCCTCGTCAATTATCTTCTGTCTCTCTGGCGTGAAAATCCTCCTTTTCTGCCGAACTGGCTCCTTTGTTGGGTCCACGTGCAATCTATGTTCGGCAACCTTACGACTCACTCCAGGCATGTCACCGGGGACCCAAGCAAAGATATCAACATAGCACCAAAGTAACTCTATCAGGTTTGTCCGAAAAGGTTCAGGCAGTCCCGAACCTATCTTCACAGTCTTCTCCTTCCTTCCTGGAATTAGTTCAATCTCTTCGGTCTTTTTCACCTACATAACCAATGGCTCTGTACTGCTTTCTGTAAACGGCTCAATTTCAATAGCCATGGTTTGCTTCTGCCTGCTAACCCTATACCCGAAGTAATCAAAGCATTTCGATAACATCTCCTCGCCAAGTCCAGATCTCCAGCAACTTCCCCAACTCCATGTGGCGTTGGAAACTTAATTTTGAAATGGGGAATCGATGTCACAGCCTGAAGAGCTGTCAAAGTAGACCTTCCCAAAATGGCGTTGTATGCCAAATCCACATGCACTACATAAAATTTACACATAATTTCCACCTACCGTGGAGCCATCCTGAAGATGACTGGCAGCTCGATAGTCCCCGCCACCTTGATCAGGATCATTGCTGAACCCATATAGAGGAGCTTCTTGCCCAATTTCCATCTTCCTTCCCTCCAAGTGCATCCTCTGGTAGGCATGTGCATACAAAATATCCACCGAAGACCCATTATCTATCATCATCCTCTTCATGTCCATCGAACCTACTTGTGTAGCAATTACCAGAGCTCCTTCGTGTGGTTCGATCAGTTTTAAAGGGAAATCGTCATCTGTGAAAGAGATCACCGACCCTGGGTACGCCCTTTTAATCTTCAGGGGTTTACCCGCAACCGTCATCACTGAATTCAGATATCCTCATCGCTTCTTCCCAATAACTTTGCTAATGTTACCTCCAGTAATTACATCCATAACATGTCTCGCCGATTGATTCTAAACTGGCTGTTCTGGTTGGGCAGCCTGAACAGGCCCTCTATTCCTCGGCTGCTCCTTCGGGGGCTCTCGTCCTGCCACATACTGAACCAAAGCACCACTTTGGACTTTTCTTTTAATGAACTCTTTCAAATTCCAACAAGAATTCGTATTATGCCCAGCCGCCTGATGGTAATCACAATACTTATAAGGATTTCCAGACCCTGGTTTAAGATTATCTCGAGGCTGCTCGAAATAGGGCTGGTCCTTTATTTACTCCAAAATAGTAGCCCGATCTGTATTAAGTTGAGTATACATCTTATTTACCTTCTAACTCAGAAAAGGTGGATGACCTCCTCTCGATCCCCAATTATTGTTATATTTCTTGTTGCCACCACTCTTCTTTTGATTACCATCGAATTTTTCCTTGTCTTTCTCCTTTGCTTTTTCCGAAGGACCCTGCTTCAAGCTGTACATTGCTTCTTCTACCACAATGAAACCTTCGGCCTTTTCGAATGCTTCAGCCAAGCTCTTTGGATGATTAAACATCAACTTCTTCACCAACTTCTCGGACTTCCCCAAATCTAAGCCATTCTGAAATAACCCCACAGCCTAAAAATCATTGAGATCTGTTACCTGTCCCACTGCTTCTCTGAACCTCTTCACGTATTGGCCCAGAGTCTCATTCGAATACTGTCTAATCTGTGTCAACGACCCTGTGGGCTTTCCTCTCCTCTTATTGCTCCCGAACTAAGTATGGAACTTGTTACACAACTCAGCCCAAGACAAAATTGAGTCTGGAGCCAAAGTTCCCATCCACTGCCTTGCATCTTTTTTCAACGTCTTCACAAAAGTCTGACACTTAGCTGCATCCGAATAGTCATAATAATCCATCAGCCTATCAAACGCCTGGCTGTGGTCATACGGATCCCCTAAGCCATCGTAACTTTCCATATAAGAAAGCTTTTTATTAGGATCCGCCTTCTCCCGAAGAATTTCCGAAGAGAAAGGAGATGCCTTTTTACCCGAACTTTCTTTCCCCTGCTGAACTTCTGCTAGTTGCCTCCGAAGCTCCTTCACCTCTTTGGCTAAGAGTTCAACTCTTCGGGCTTCCTTCTTCGGGGTGCTTTTCTTCTTCTGTTCAGTTCGGCCTTTTCCATCCGAACTGGATACCTCTGAGGTGATAGTAGTGTGCATACAAGCCAATCATGTATGATGATAAAGCATATACTTTGTAAACAATCTTATTTATTTATTAATAAAATATTAATTTAAGGCATTTAATTATCTACATGGTGCTGTTTTTATAATATGTAAATAACTCATAGTTTTAAACAATGCTTTTAGAATCATGATGAGATCATGCTAATGAGATCTAAATTCTTAGAAAGCTTAAAAACTAAAATAGTTCCCAATTGTGGGATTACTAAAATGGGGAATTAGTAAATCCGGATAGATTGGTAAATATGTTGCTTGCTCATTAGATGAGGATGACTGATCTCATGGTCATTTTTGTGGAGACACTAAAGCAAGTATGTAGGTGGTTATTGGAGAATAAGTTCACTGAACGTGACTCGCTATGGAATACCTAATGGAGTTTTACTCGCCTGTCAATAGGAATTCCTAATGTGATAGTAGTACAAGTGATCTTTGGACTTGAGATCATCATAGTATCTTGTATGTAACAAATTATACTTTGACTTATTCCTTAAGGCCTTTTAAGGCATATATAGAGTATGCTTGGGTATAATGAGTTGCATATAGAGATAATGTATGATCAATAAAGAATCTACCACCTCTAGTAAAAGAGGAGATATGTCCTATGTGATTCGTTAAATAACAACCCAGGAATCCTTGGCCAAGGTAGAATGAAATTAGAAAGAGGTTTCTAATTTGCATTATTTGGAGTTGTGCATTTTTTAATCGAAATACATATAATTAAATAAATTAAGACTTGATAGTAAATCCATGTCTTATATTTAATTGGGACATTTTATGGTGGAAGGATTGAATTGTACGATAACTATTAACTCACAGGTTCTTTTATGATTAATGTTGAAATTTATATTATCTGGAAAGTCGTTGATCGCTAGGGAGGCTTATCCCTATTGTAGAATAAATATTATTTATTTAAATAGATTATTAGTTTAATTTATTTATTTAAATAAAATTAGAATTATTTTAATTGATTTATTCATAACCGGTCTAATATGGAGAACCTAAAGGGTCACACCATAAAAGGAAGAAGAATTATTTAAGAAGAAAATGGCATGATAGTAATAATGCATTAAGTATAATTAATTTAATCTATGGTGATAGAATAAATTAAATAGCTTAATGTTTATTATTTAATATTTTAGAAATATTAAATATAAATTAATAAGAGGAGTCGTATTAATATTATTATTATTATTATTATTTTAATTCTAAAGGAGTTTAGGAATTAATATAATATCAGTACTCCCTCTCTCTCAATCCTAATAAGATTAGGATATAAATTAATTAAAAGTGTTTAATTAATTAATAAAACCCTATTCTAATTGGATTAGGAGTTAACCTAATATCTATATAAGAGAGTCTTATATCAGAAATAAGGTACGTGAATTTTTCCAAGGGTTGGGAGTACACATATTCTATAGAGATAGAAACTAGGGTTAAGCCAATAACCCATCTTCCTGAGTTCTTCATCTTCCTTGGTGGATCACTGTTAGAGGCCAAACATTTGGGTGACTGACATTGATCAAGGGAAGGAGCCACTACAGAGGAATCAAAGGAATCAAAGGAGTAGAACTTGTACCTGAGGAAGCTTGGATCTTCAAAGGTATAATTCCATCCTTTTTTCTGCTATTGATAACTAGCACAAAGCATGATCATGGTTATGGGTTTGTATAAATTTTTGAAAGCCTATGTTTCGCGCTTCCGCCCTATTTATGTGATTTAATTGCATGATTACATTACGTACAAACCCAACATGAGGGACTTCGTCTGTCACTTCTACTGAAGCGAGAATCCACAGGGTGATGTACCCTTTTTGGATTCTCAAGAGAAAGACCTCTTGATCTGCTTCGGCATCTATCCTTTTCATTGTACAGAGAATATTCAAGGCGAGGTACCTTCTTTAAACCTTCGGGAGTGCGTACTCTTGATCTGCTTCGGCGTCTACCAATATCGTCATCCCGAGAATCCTCAGGGCGGGATGCCCTCTTTGGACCTTTGGGAGTACGACCTCTTGATCTTCTTCGTCTTCTACCATTATCGTCATCCCGAGAATCCTCAAGGCGGGGTGCCCTCTTTGGACCTTTGGGAATTAGATCCCATACTCTACTTCGGTCAGGAGAATGGCTCCGAAGCCTAATTTCAGAACGTCTGGAATCTTCATCTTTCCTTGTTCGTCTACCCGGAGACCTGCCACGTTCTTTGGGTCTTCGGGTATAACTGGATGCCCCATCTTCCATTCCAGCCATAAGAACCATCTGTCTGGAAATCTCCTCCCTTTGTTGCAGAAGTACTTTCAAAGCTCTATCAGTTTCCTACGCCATCTTAGCCAGAGTAGATGTCTTATCTGCCTGACCTTCTCGGTGATGGGTTCTAGGAGGTGTACCTTCTACCCTTTTTTGATCCTTATCAGGCCCTTTACTAGCAGTATAAAATAACTTTCTTTTGACATCACCATGGTCTCTTGCATGAGATCCCTCTGGAGCATCTTGTAACCTAAGTCTGTCATGGACACTCTTTGAAGGGCCCAGCCTATCCTTTACAAAAATTCTCTGTAGAGAAGAGCTTGCATTCGTTGGCTGCCCTTCAGGTGTGATTGTCCTACTTTTCACCATAACTTCCGATGTAGGATGTTTAATATATATGATTGAAAACCAAAAACACTAGAAAAAGCCCTCCTTCTAGCGCCAATGTTAACGCCAAGATCTTTCCACGTGCCTCAATCATCGAAAAATGCATCCAATCCTGCACAGAAAACGAGTCAACACCAAGAGCTTGACGACTTAGGCCGCCGAGGGATAGCTCCGGTGTGAGAATAAGTACAGGCCGAAAATAAGGTTAACAATAGAGGTTGTGTGCTCTAGTATTTTTCAGAGTAAATTTGCATGTACCTTTTCCGTGAAGTGCTCTGTACTCTAATATTAGTCTCATCGCCTTGCATGTAACACCTTTTGTGACTGTCAACGTTGGAAAATTTAAGAAATACCGCGGGTCGGTTTATAACTTGATTTTCCTCAAATCGATCTGCCTAAGGTATCTCTACCCTTATTCTTTTTATTGCAAAAAAGGTTTTGAAGGGTTTTTTAGGAAAGAGGCCAACATGTGTATATGTCGACGATTTGATTTGATTTAAACAGAGTCGCCAGTTGGTAGTTTTGAAAATGGTTGTACCAACTTAACCGAATTTGATTTGAAAAGAGGCCCAAATGCTGGATACTGTCGAAACTTGATCTTTGAAATCGGAGTTTTGAGTTCGGGGGCTTGGTTAAGTGTGGGGAAGGTGTTAGACACCCCACGAGTCCCGTGTAAACAAGGTACCACAATCTTTTCAATATTTCCCTTAAAATTGGAATGCGTGAGTGAATGCTATTTGAAAATTGGGCCTATTGATTTGATTGATTAAAAGTTTTGTCAGGCTTCGTTGAACCTATATACGAAGGGTTTGATTTGATTTGAAAATCAATCTTTGATTTGATTTGCAAAAGCATTTAATTTGATTTGCAAAAAGCTTTGAAATTGAATTAACAGTGATGTTTTGAAAGCTGTTTATCAAACCCCTACGCTGACATAAGAATTGAAGCATATCGCTACTCTCAATTTTATCTTTATAGCCTTAAGGCTGCATGCAAATGGTGATTTATCGGGCTGCGAAGCATCTTCGACCACAGAAATATAAAGTGTCGGTCTCCTCATGGGTATGAAAACCATCGGAGGGACGCTGACACGACAATCGAACATTTTTTCATTATATTGAGACCTTAAATCCGGATAACCATTTTAAGGTCTATGTAGGTATATTTAACAGAAAAACTGGCAGGGTACATCTGTAAATCGGAGTTTGTCAATCGTGTGAATCAGATTCTGATCGTTTTGATCACGAATCCCACGATTCCTAGGCTCACATATGAGTAGCTAGAAAATCTGCACAGTTTAAATTTGTACAGAAGCAGATAAATATCCCAAGATAGCCAGAACCAAGGATTCATTCAGTAAATCCCGGTTCGCACGGTCGAAGCGTCTCGTTCCCACTAGATATCGATCTAAGGGATGCGAGGTTGCTTTTGAACCTGAAACTATAAAATAACTAGATTTAAAGAAATCTCAGTCATTATAGCTTCCAGGTTCTGTCGGGACCTGTTTGAACCGTTGAAAGCTAGAATTTACGAGATTTGGATAAATCTAGTCCGCCTGCAGATATGTCAGTGCAGATTCATATACAAATGAATATTAAATGCAACAGTTGAATAAATTAAGCAATATATAAATATATATAAAAGCTGTAAAAGGGCGATGGGTTTTCACTCACAAGCCCGGACTGGATTTGAAATATATATATATATATATATATATATATATAAACTGTAAATAGCCACGAAATAATCTAGGCTGTGACAGAAATATATATATATATAAACAGTAATATGGGCAATGGGTTTTCACGTCGGTGCCCGTGATAGAATTGAAATTGACAGAAAGTAGTCACCCAGTGACTGGGGAGAGCACCCAATATGGGAAATTGTGCAAAAAGCAGTAAAATGACCACGAAATAATCCAGGTTGACTGAATATATATATATATATATATATATATATATATATATTGACAGAAATATAGTCAACCAAGACTGATATGAGTACCATTGATGGTGAAGGTCGCTTATATATGTGTAAATATATATAAAAGCAGTAAACTACCTCGAATTTGAAATTCGGGCTAGACAGAATTGAAATGTTAGTACATTTATAGTTAAATATATACAAAAAAGGGCCAAACCTGGACTGGGAAGATAACCCAGTCCGGAGAAGTTGCCAGAATATGCGTGCAAGTGCAGTGGAGCTGTTAAAGTTGACGGATCCTCAATCCGAGTTGTAGAAATGCTGAAAACGGCGTTTATGTACAAAAATGTATTAAGTTTTGACGAAAACAACCACGGAACTAAGTTCCGGACATATTTAGAAAGTGAAATTTTGTGTGCAAGAGTAAAACAGTGCAAAGTAGTAATAGCAACTTGCTGATATTAAAAATACTTACAATAGCCTGTAAAATGGGCTTTTTACAAACGACCAAATCTACCGGTGGTTTTTTGATATGTGGTAGTATATGGGTTTGTCTACGTGTTGGAGTAAAAATATTTGGGTTTAGAAGAGGTGTAAAAGTCAAAAAATCAAACAGGCAGAGCTTCGCTGCGTTTCAGAATTGTTGAAAATGAACGGGGGGCACGTTTATTTATAGGCCAGGGAGCCTCCACTCTACCTGCGGTAGCCACAGGTAGAGGTGCGGCTCCCTTAGGTGGGGCCCACGTGCTCGATTTGGTCGTCTCGAAGTGCGTGCATGTCGAGCAACGCGATGTCAGGTTCGAAACTTCATAACTTTTGATCGGAGAGTCCGTTCGGGGCGTGCTATAGCTTTTCGGAAATCCCTCGCTGAGAGTGTCACAATGACATTGGATTTAAACCTTTTAAAGTCCCCAAAGATGGGTTCATGATCGGGTTTTTGTTTCCCCATAGTTTGCCCGTCGAGCTGTCTAACACTATTTTCACCCGGGATCACCGTTGTGGTTCTTTCTGACCTTGGTGGTATCAATTCGACTTGAGTTTGACTGAATCGGATGAGATTTGGTAAAATGACCATTTTTCCCTTCTTGAGATTGCCCTTGGTGTCGATATGGCCTCTGGTTGACTTCCAGGAGCTGTTTCCATGACTTGGATCCCATTCGAGTCTGTTTGTCCCCAGTGTTGCCTTTGTGGCTGACGTGGTCATTCCAAGTTTTCTTCTGGAGGTGTTGTGGTGCTTCAGGTTTATGTCCGAAGTAGACCTGACTTCCCAGACTGATGCCAGGGCTGAGCTGTACTTTTCAGGTTGCTATCGGGGCTGATTTTTACCTCCCGGGTTGCTACCGAGGCTGATTTGTACCTCCCGGGTTGCTGTCGAGGCTGCTTTGACATCCAGATATGGTTGATCGGTGTTGTGGTTATCCCAATATCTATGATTGGGTTTGGGCTGATGTCCCGATATTGAGATTAGGGATGATTTGACGATTCGATTGACGATCGGAGTTGAATTGACGGTCAGATTGACAATCGGAGTTGGCTGGAGTATCGATATTGGTGATCTGATTTGACTGGAATTGATCGACATTGGGGATCAGATTTAGGCTGAAGGACCGATATTGCTGGCCAGATTTAGATTGGATGTCTGGTGTCGGGACCGAGGTTGGCTTGATTGACGATTTTGCCCTCCTACACTGTTAGTATTGGGCAAGGAAAATTTTGAGTGTCTACAGTGACCTCATCTAATTGCATGTAATCCATATCAAATCATGTTCCCCACTAACTTAGGATTACGCCAAATCCTTATTAACTAAGGTGTTGGATCCATAATCCAACAACTGTCCATAACAACAATCCTCAACCCAAGCCCAAATAAAACCTTATTTAAATGATGGCCCGTCATTCCAAAGGCCCAAATAAGTGTGGCCCAATAGGCCCAAGTAATCATGGCCCAACAATTATAATAAACAAACTCAAAAAAGAATTCTTTCAAATAAAACAACAGATAGTCAGGAAAAATAATCAATCGTAACAACATCAAATAAACTCCTTAAATACACTATCCCAAAATAATAATAAAATACATAGATCTGGATCGATCGTTCTTCAGCATAGACAACAAAATAACAAGTTGTCATGAAAGTGTCACATCCAAATCTGAATAATCTATCATCAACAATTCATGCACCAGAAAAAGTCTCGCAAACCAAAAATAATCTCTAAAAAAGAGAAAACAAAATCTCCTAAATGGCGAAAGCAAAATCTTCCAAGAGATAGATAATGAAATCTCCTCACAAAAGATAAAGAAATCCCCCAAGAGATAGATAATGAAATCTCCTAAAAAAAAATCAGTATTCTTATGGAGAAAAGAAGACAACTTAGGTCAAATCCCAAGTCTAGAACAAATCTTAGGTCGAATCTTAAGTTTGAATCAAATTAAATTCATCCAAACAAGGCTTATACTACTAGTTTAATAGTATCTTTTGGTTCATCTTAACCCACCACATGCTCACCCAAAAGATCATGACTGAAAGTACTATTGTTAGTAACTTAATTCCTTATATACAGACAAATTTTTCTCATATCTTTCTATATAGGACTGTGATGTTACAAACTCCCTCACTTAAGGCAACTCGATCGAATGACCCAATTTTGATATTTTTTTCTCATATCTTTCAACGTGGGACTAATTTTTCCCCACAGAAATAACCCAAGTCAAATTCCAAGTCCGAATCGAATCTTTCGAGAGTCGACTCTGATACTATAAGAAACAACCCGGGTCAAAACCCGAGTTCAGAACAAATCTTAGGTCAAATATCAAGTCTGAATCAAATTAAATCCATCCAAACAGTGTTACAAACTCCCCCACTTAAGGCAATTCAATCGGATGGCCTGATCCGAGCTTTCAAGAGTCGGATCTAATACCATAGGAAATAACCTGGGTTAAATTACGTGTCCAAAATAAATCTTGGATCAAATCACAAGTCTGAATCGAATTAAATCCAAACAAAACTTAAATTATTAACTCAATAATATCTTCTTGGGTCATCTTAATTAGCCCACCCACAGGTTCACCAAAAAGGTTATAATGAAAGCATTATAATTAGTAACTTAATTTTTATATATGGACAAATTTTTCTCATATATTTTAATGTAGGACTGATGTGTTACAAAAAATAAGTCCTCCCACAAAAAGGGAAAACAAACTCCACAAGAATGGAGAATAATTTATTATATCAAAATAAGAGAGATTCAGGGAAAGGTAGCTCTAAAAGAAAAACCCTTTTTTCCCAGATTTAAGATTAAAATTAAAGTTATTAACAAGAGAAAAAAAGAAAGAAAAGGGAAAAAAAAGTCTGAATGAGATTTCAGAAATTAGTACTTAACAACTGGCAAAATTATAAGATTTAAACTTTTGGGGAAAAATAAATAAATAAAACATATATTAACCTTTATAACTTATCATGGTGGTGCAAACTTTCTCAATTCTAATGTTTGAGAATAATCCTTGACTTCTCTAAAGTATGCACCAACAACATTATTCTTTTTATTAAAATATCAAAAAAATAATTTAATTGACACGAGAAAAGTTATTTGTCAAGATTCGATATAATTTATATTTTGGTATTTATGGACAATTTAAATATTTGATGTATTTTTATTTATTAATTAATAGTCAGACAGATTTAATTATTTGAGCTCGTTTATGTTTTGAGCTTAATTTTTAAGTTTATTGAATTTTATTTATTTCTAGGGTTTAGGTAGTATAAATAGTCTTTTAGGGTTATTGTTATGGAAGAACTTTTATTACTTAGATTTATTAAAGCTTGTGGTTACTTATAGTCAATTTATCTAACTTTGTGAATTCATGTTGTTACAAAGTTACATAAATTCAATTTCTGTGATTATTTATATTATTTACCTTCTTTCGTTTGTCAATTAAATTGGCATCAAAACAAGGATTCTAGCCTGTGAATTGATGAATGCTGAACGTGTGCGAGACAATCCACTTCTATGTCAGTGTGAAGGAAAATGATGTCGATCGAAGCTACTTAGCCGGGGATTACAAACAATCGTTTGTTCATCGTGGGGACTAGGTAATGTTGGGTTTGTACGTAACACATACATGCAACAAAATTACATAAATAAGGGCGGAAGCGCGATAATTAAGGTTTTAAAAATTTTATACAAACCCATGCCATGATCATGCTTTGTGCTCAATTTTTAATAACAGAAAAGTAGGAAGATCAGAATCATACCCTTGTAAATATAGCTTCCACAGGTACGAGTTCTACTCCTTGCTCTCCTTAATCTCCTTGAATTTTCTGTAGTGGCTCTTTCTTTTGATCAACGTTAGCCACCCAAGTGTTTGGCATCTAGAGGTGATCCACCAAGGAAGAGGAATAACACAAGAAGACGAGTGATTGGCTAAACCTATTTTTTATTCTCTGTAGAAAATATGTTGTACTCTCCAACTCTTGGAATCACGTATATATCATATCTGATATAAGACTCTCTTATATAGATATTAGGTTAACCCTGCTAATCTAATTAGAATTGAGTTTCTTTAATTAATTAATTAAACTCTTTTAATTAATTAGGCTTCCCAACATATTGGGATTTAATTAACTAAACTCCTTTAATTAATTTGCCTTTTAATCTCATTAAGAATAATTGAGAGTACTAATATTAAATTAATTCCTAAACTCCTTTAGAATTAAAATAATAATAATTGTAATAATATTAATAAGACTCCTCTTATTAATTTATATTTAATATTTTTAAAATATTAAATAATAAACATCAGGCTATTTCATTTATTCTATCATCATAGATTAAATTAATTACACTTAATACATTATTACGATTATGCCATTATCTTCTTAAATAATTATTCTTCCTTTTAAGGTGTGACCCTTTAGGTTTTCCATATTAAACCTGTTGTGAATAAATCAATTAGAAAAATTCTAATCTTATTTAAACAAATAAATTAAACTAATAATCTATTTAAATAAATAACATTTATTCTACAATAAGGATAAGCCTCCCTAGCGATCAACGACTTTTCAAATAATATAGATTTTAACATTAATCATAAAAGAACCTGTGAGTTAATAGTTACCGTATAATTTAATCCTTCCACCATACAATGTCCTAATTAAATATAAGACATGGATTTACTGTCAAGTCTTATTTTATTTAATTATATGTATTTCGATTAGAAAATGCACAACTCCAAATAATGCAAATTAGAAACTCCTTTCTAATTTTATTCCACCTTGGCTAAGGATTCCTGGGTTGTCATTTTACGAATCACATAGGACATATCTCCTCTTTTACTAGAGGTGGTAGATTCTTTATTGATCATTCATTATCTCCATATGTAACTCATTATACCCAAGCATACCCTTTTATATACCCTAAAGGGCCTTAAGGAATAAGTCAAAGTATAATTCATTATATACAAGATACTATGATGATCTCAAGTCGAAGGATCACTTGTACTACTATTACATTAGAAATTTCTATTGACAGGCGAGTAAAACTCCATTAGGTATTCCATAGCGAGTCACGTTCAGTGAACTTATTCTCTAATAAGCACCTGCATACTTGCTTTAGTGTCTCTACATAAATGATCATGAGATCAATCATCCTCATTCAATGAGCAAGCAACATATGTAACTAATCTATCCGGATTTACTAATCCCCTTTTTAGTAATTGCACGATTGGGAACTATTTTATTTTCAAACTTTCTAAGAATTTAAATCTCATTAGCATGATCAATATCATGATTCTAAACACATTGCTTAAAACTATGGGTTATTTATATATTATAAAAACAGCACCATGTAGATAATTAAATGCGTTTAATGAATGCTTTTATTAATAAATAAATAAGATTGTTTACAAAGTATGTGCTTTATCATCATACATGATTGGCTTGTATGCACACTACTATCAATCTCTCAGTTGTACTAAAGCTAATCGCCATGGTATCTCATACCCATCTTCTCTAAGTGACGATCAAATTACTGTTGTGTTAAAGCTTTAGTAAATAGGATTTGCAATGTTGTTCTGAGAGTCCACACGCTCCAAGGTGACGTCTCCTCTTTCAATGATCTCCCTGATCAAGTGAAATCGCCGCAATATATGTTTGGATTTCTGATGAGACCTGGGTTCCTTAGCCTGTGCAACTGCTCCGATGTTGTCACAGTATACGGGGATTGCTTCTCCAATGCTAGGAACCACACCAAGTTCTGTTATAAACTTTTTCATCCAAACAGCTTCCTTTGCAGCTTCACTTGCAGCTATATACTCTGCCTCTGTCACTGAATCAGCAACCGTTTGCTGTTTGGAACTCTTCCAACTCACTGCACCTCCGTTCAAGGTAAAAACATACCCCGAAATGGATTTACTGTCATGTTGGTCTGTTTGAAAACTTGAGTCCGTGAATCCCTCAAGTTTTAATTTAGACCCACCGTAGACAAGAAATATATCCTTAGTCCTTCGTAAGTACTTTAGGATATTCTTCACTGTCTTCCAGTGCTCTTCTCCTGGATTCGACTGGTATCTGCTCGTTACACTAAGTGCATGAGCGACATCCGGTCTAGTACATATCATACCATACATGATAGATCTTATTGCAGAAGCATAAGGGATCTTACTCATATGGTTTCTCTCCTCAGGTGTCTTTGGGGCCTGTTTTTTGGAGAGATTTATTCCATGGCTCATCGGCATGAGACCTCTTTTGGAAACTTCCATGCTAAACCTCTTTAGCATCGTGTCAATGTACGTTCCTTGGGATAAGCCAAGCATCCTTTTAGATCTATCTCTATAGATCTTTATCCCCAAAATATAGGATGCTTCTCCCAAGTCCTTCATGAAGAAGTGTTTAGATAACCAGATTTTAATCGATTAAAGCATAGAAATGTCATTCCCTATCAATAATATATCATCAACATATAATACAAGGAATGAAACTGCGCTCCCACTCACCTTCTTGTACACACATGGTTCATCCTCGTTTTTGATAAAATCAATCTCTTTGATTGTCTTATCAAAATGAATGTTCCATCTACGAGAAGCTTGCTTCAATCCATAAATGGATCGTTGCAGCTTACAGACTTGTTTTGTTCCAACCTTTGAAACAAATCCCTCTGACTGTGTCATATACACATCCTCCTCAAGTTTTCCATTGAGGAAGGCCGTTTTCACGTCCATCTGCCAGATCTCATAGTCGTTATAAGATGCAATCGCAAGCAAAATCCGAATGGACTTGAGCATAGCTACTGGTGAGAAAGTTTCATCATAGTCAACTCCTTGTCTTTGTTTGAAACCTTTTACAACCAGTCGGGCCTTATAGGTCTCTACCTTTCCGTCCGCTCTGGTCTTTCTTTTAAAGACCCATTTACACCCAATAGGCTTAATGCTTTCAGGTGGCGAAACCAAAGTCCATACTTGATTTTCGTCCATGGAGTCCATTTCAGATTTCATGGCTTCAAGCTATTTCCCTGAGTCTTTATTACTCATAGTCTGTTCGTAATTCAATGAATCATCATCATTCATGATTTGTATCTCATCGTCATCCTCTGTGACTGAATCCATACCTCTCAAGTATCTTCGGTACTCTTTCAGATTTACCAATAGGGTGTGGTACAGTAGCTTCTTCCACTTGGATAGGTACCTGACTTTGATCCGTAGTAATTTGTGGTTCTTGAACTTCTTCAAGATATATCTTACTCCCACTGACCCCTTCATGGATAAACTCCTTTTCCAAGAAGGCAACATGTTTCGCAACAAACATCGTTTGATCAGTTGGATGATAGAAATAATACCCTACGATTTCTTTAGGGTATCCCACAAATCTACACTTGTCAGATTTAGTCTGTAGCTTATCATTTTTAAACTTTTTGACATAAGCTGGACAACCCCAAGTCTTAACATGCTTAAGATTTGGTTTCCTCCCTTTCCACATCTCATATGGAGTCTTTGGGGCGGATTTGGTAGGTATCTTGTTAAGCAGGTATGCAGCCGTTTCTAGGTCATAACCCCAGAATGAAATTAAAAGATCGATAAAACCAATCATGGATCGAACCATGTCTAACAATATTCGATTTCTCCTTTCAGATACTCCATTCAACTGTGGTGTACTTGGTGGAGTCCATTGTGAGATTATACCATTATCTTTGAGACAATTGAGAAACTCACCACTTAAGTATTCTCCACCTCGATCTGATCGAAGAATCTTAATACTCTTGCCTGTTTGTTTCTCTACTTCACTTCCGAACTCTTTGAACTTTTCAAATGATTCTAATTTGTATTTCATTAAATACACATATCCAAATCTTGAGTGATCATCAGTGAAAGTAATAAAATAATAATACCCACCCCGTGCATTCGTTGTCATAGGTCCACAAACATCTGTGTGAATCAACGCTAACAACTCTGTAACTCTTTCTCCTTTTCCGCTAAAGGGAGATTTAGTCATTTTACCCATGAGACAAGATTCATCAGTTGGATATTTTTCAAAATTAGATAGCTCTAAAAGCACATACTTATGCAACTTGGATAATCTTGTTTCATTGATATGACCGAGTCTACAGTGCCACATATAGGTATAATTAACATCATCTTTTTTTCTTTTCTTAGTTTGTTCTATTTGAAGTATATATTTTCATGCAAGTCAAGTATATAAATTCCATTTTGCAAATTATCAATACCATATAAAACATTATCTTTATAAATAGAACAACTGTTGTTCTTTATAATAACGTCAAATCCTTCCATATCTAATACGAAAATAGAAATAATGTTTCTAATGATATTCGGAACAAAATATTAATTTTTTAAATAAATGGACTTGCCGAAGGCATTGCTAAACAATAAGTCCCTACAGCTAATGCAACAACCTTTGCTCCATTCCCCACTCGTAGGATGACCTCATCATTGCTCAACTTTCTACTTTTGACCAGTCCTTGCACAATATTACATATGTGAGAACCATAATCAGTATCCAATACCTAAGTAGAATTATTACTTTAAGAAAAATTAATTTCAATCATGAACAAACCTTGATTGGAAGTGGAAGCTTCTCCAAGCTTCTTCTCTGCTAGAAACTTCTTGCAGTTCCTTTTTCAATGTCTCGGCTCGTTGCAATGGAAGCACATTCCTTTGTCAGTTGGATCAGGTTTCTTTTGTTCCTTTTCTTTCCCCTTTCCCTTAGCCTTCTTAGATTTCTTCTTTTCAGAAGACACCTTGGGCCTCTTCCTTTTATTGGAAGAATCCACCATCAAGACATGGTTCTTCTTGGATGGGAAGTGACCTTCTGCAGTTTTCAACATGTTAAGTAATTCAGGCAAGCTGACATCCAACTTATTTATGTGGAAATTAACAACGAACTACGAGAAGGTCTTAGGGAGTGATTGCAAGACCAAACTGTCCAAGGCGTTCAATCAGATTGATCTCCCTAAGGACATGAGTCTCGACAGCTGTGCCCTCGGTCATCCGAGATCAGAAAAACTCCTTAGATATCTCATATTACAGTCCTACTTTGTTCACCATACAACTGCTTGAGGTGAAGCAACATAGTAAGAGCATCCATGTTTTCGTGCTGACGCTGAAGCTCGTTATTCATGAATGCGAGCATGATGCATTGAGCCACAGACGCATCATCTTGCCACTTTGTAAATGTGGTAATCTCTTCCTCAGAGGCTGTTTCCAAAATAGTTTCAGGGATAAGTGAATTTAGGACATAAAAAATCTTGTCAACAGTGAGAACTATTCTCTGATTTCTTAACCAGTCCGTATAATTCGGCCTAGTAAGTTTATTAGCATCAAGTATGCTTCGCAGTGAAATAAGTAATTTTGACATTTTTAAAATTCTGCATGTGAAAAATAATATTTTAGCAAACATTCATTTAATTAATTTTACATACCAAAATAAATTTAGGTCTTTATTTTAAATTGGTATCTCCCATTATTTTCATCAAACTATATTACCCTCACTTATATAGTTCGTCAACATCTAATTAAAGATTTGCTAGTGAGAATAAGGATTCTATTTCAAATGTATATAGCCTTGTGGATAGCACAATAAACGATATATAAATAAATAGGTAGACAACTCTTGTCAATTACATCAACATGTAACTCCTTTTATTTTTGCCTCTTAAATCATAATGGTCAAGTGTGTGCACATTCGAACTAAAATAATTTAAGTTAAGTCCAGCCTAACACTTCCATAAATTCAAAAAATAAAAATATTCGTCCTTGTGAATAGCACAACAAGATTATATTGTACAATTTTCTTGATAAGCATCAAATGTGTTTAAATTAATATCTTAAATACGCAATACTCGCCTTGTGGATAGCATAACACATATTAAATATTTAATACTCTATTAATTTATAATGCTAGAAGGCGACGTTCGATATTCCAAATATCATTGAACGCTTCAGACTTAATATAATTTCTTTGAGGGGTTTGTTATTATTTGTCTCATCTTGTTTAGCGCGCATGCACACACATACACACACACACACACACACACACACACACATATATATATATATATATATATAAAATACACATCATTTTATTAAACATGCGAATCATGTTTGCATAAAATATAATATATATAATATTTAGCATGCACATATAGAATACTATATTCTACCCGGATTGATTATGGACTTTTATTCTAGTTTGGTTCACCAAAGCCACCAAGTGAACCAAAAGGTCAAACCTAGGAGTACAAGAATTTACATTTAAACGTAACTATTACATTTAAACCCGGGCTCCATACAAATGGGTCTTCACTGCGTTCCTTGCTCCTTGGTCTCCAATTTCTTCAAGATAATTCTAACTATCTCTATTACATAAACTATTTAAAATTAAATAGAAACCTTGATCAGCAGTCAAGGGAAAGTACATAGGAGGGAGATAGAATTTACATTGAGAAAAACCCAGAGAAGACGAGGTACGCAGACCCCATTTAATAAAACACATTCATTCATGCATTCAACTAAAATAAAATCCAATCACATTGGTCAATAGTCCATAATCAACCCCATTTATTATCATACACATCAACATGTGCATTAATAAATAACCATTCATTTTATGAATAATAAATCCATTTCATATATAGACCGATGTCATTTAATGGACAAAAATTTTTGCTAAATTTTATTTTTGAAATAAAATAAACTCTTTATTTTAATCAAAAATAAATCCAAATTAAACTCCTTTAATTTTAGCAATCTGAAATCATATTTCAGATAAAATAAACATCTTTATTTTAAACTTTCATAAATTAAATAAACCATTTACTTAATTAATAAAAATCAGAACTTCAGTTTCTGTCTAGGGACTGGCGCAGCTGCGCCCAGAATGAACTGGGCGACGGTGCAGCTGCGCTACCTTGTTGAACGGCGCAGCTGCGCCCAGAATGAACTGGGCAGCGGCGCAGCTGCGTTATTCGTCGCAGAATCTGCAGAATTTGATTTTTGTCCAGAAAATTCGATCCAATCTCTCATCAATTTATACATGGAATCATAAAATTGATAATTAGCACAAAGTTAGGCTCTGATACCACTGTTGGGTTTGTACGTAATGCATACATGCAATCAAATTACATAAATAAGGGCGGAAGCGCGATAATTAATGTTTTAAAAATTTTATACAAACCCATGCAATGATCATGCTTTGTGCTCAATTATCAATAACAAAAAAGTAGGAAGATCAGAATCATACCCTTGTAGAATCTAGCTTCTACAGGCACGAGTTCTACTCCTTGCACTCCTTGTTCTCCTTGAATTTCCTGTAGTGGCTCCTTCCTTTGATCAATATTAGCCACCCAAGTGTTTGGCCTGTAGAGGTGATCCACCAAGGAAGAGGAATAACTTAGGAAGATGGGTGGTTGGCTAAACCCTTTTTGTATTCTCTGTAGAAAATATGTTGTACTCTCCAACTCTTGAAATCACGTATATATCATATCTAATATAAGACTCTCTTATATAGATATTAGGTTAACCCTACTAATCTAATTAGAATTGGGTCTCTTTTATTAATTAATTAAACCCTTTTAAATAATTAGGCTTCCCAACATATTGGGATTTAATTAACTAAACTACTTTAATTAATTTACCTCCTAATCTCATTAGGAATAATTGAGAGTACTAATATTAAATTAATTCCTAAACTCCTTTAAAATTAAAATAATAATAATTATAATAATATTAAAAAGACTCCTCTTATTAATTTATATTTAATATTTCTAAAATATTATATAATAAACATCAGGCTATTTAATTTATTCTATCACCATAGATTAAATTAATTACACTTAATGCATTATTACGATTATGCCATTATCTTCTTAAATAATTATTCTTCCTTTTATGGTGTGACCCTTTAGGTTCTCTGTATTAAACCGGTTGTGAATAATTCAATTAGAACAATTCTAATCTTATTTAAATAAATAAATTAAACTAATAATTTTTTTAAATAAATAATATTTATTCTACAATAAGGATAAGCCCCCCTAGCGATCAACGACTTTCTAGATAATATAGATTTCAACATTAATCATAAAAGAACCTGTGAGTTAATAGTTACCGTACAATTCAATCCTTCCACCATACAATGTCCCAATTAAATATAAGATATGGATTTACTGTCAAGTCTTATTTTATTTAATTATATGTATTTCGATTAGAAAATGCACAACTCCAAATAATGAAATTAGAAACTCCTTTCTAATTTCATTCCACCTTGGTCAAGGATTCCTGGGTTGTCATTTAACAAATCACATAGGACATATCTCCTGTTTTACTAGAGGTGGTAGATTCTTTAATGATCATCGTTATCTCCATATGTAACTCATTATACCCAAGCATACCCTTTTATATACCCTAAAGGGCCTTAATGAATAAGTTAAAGTATAATTTATTACATACAAGATATTATGATGATCTCAAGTCCAAGGATCACTTGTACTACTATTACATTAGGAATTCTTATTGACAGTCTAGTAAAACTCCATTAGGTATTCCATAGCGAGTCACGTTCAGTGAACTTATTCTCCAATAAGCACCTACATACTTGCTTTAGTGTCTCCACACAAATAATCATAAGATCAATCATCCTCATCCAATGATAAAGCAACATATGTACCAATCTATCCGGATTTACTAATCCCCTTTTTAGTAATCTCACGATTGGGAACTATTTTAGTTTTAAGCTTTCTAAGAATTTAAATCTCATTAGCATGATTAACATCATGATTCTAAAAGCATTGCTTAAAACTATGTGTTATTTACATATTATAAAAACAACATCATGTAGATAATTAAATGCCTTTAATGAATACTTTTATTAATAAATAAATAAGATTGTTTACAAAATATGTGCTTTATCATCATACATGATTGACTTGTATGCACACTACTATCAGGCAAAACTAGTCAAATTTTATCTTTAATTTTCTGACACCCCCAAATCCGGGTACTTAAATCCCATAGATCTGGTGCTCACAATCCATCACAACCACAACTAAACTACCCATAAAGTAGGATAATAAACTTCATAGATAATAATCCTTATAAAAAGTTACATATTAAAACGAAATCCCAGATCAACTAACCTTCAATTATTACATCATAACAGCGGAATAATAAAAACATAAATAATTCTGTTACATAAGCATCTCAAATAAAAGCTAATTTAATCATCATCTATTTATGCATCTTGCGCTTGCCCTTGCTTGAAGATGGTTCTTCAGTTTTCCCGACCTTAGCTGAAATATTTTATGCAAGAGTGAGCAAACTAACTTGCCCACAACTAGAATAATGTACAATAACAGTATATGAATGAACACATGGTTAAGTTTCAACTGAATAATAAATTCTTTATTGGAATCAATCAACGTTAAATCAAGAATTGAGGGTTTAAGGGGATAATCAACTTTTAATTCAAATCTTAGATATCAAGATCAAAGGTATATACTGAGGGTCACAAGACCACAAACTATATTTCAGGTTATTAAGTATTACTACCGTAACCTTTAACAGTCTAGAGACTATGGACCATCCATCTTATACTCCAAATGATCAGTCATTCGTACTATGTATTATGCACAAATATATTATCGCTATTGCGTAGTTCAAAATTATAGTTTTCGATAACATATACCCCTAACATAGGGTTGTTCATATCAGTTTTAACATTAGGATCCGCACCAAAGACAAATTGGTTTGGAATAACTTCCAAAAGAATTATATATTTTTAGAACGTTCATCAACTATGGACTAGTCAAATCAAAAAGGGTTCGATAGTCTTTAAGAGTTTGATAACAATATAATCTTGTATACTGGCACATAAGCAAGGATAAAATAACAATGATTTATAATCGAATAAACATTACCTATCGAGGTACTACTTTCGGAAAGAATTAGAAAGCTTATTTAAGAATCATATACATTGAACAAATTAATAAACCTCGCTGAATATTAAAGTAGCAAATGTTAGGAAACTTGCATTGCGCGTTCGCTACAAACTTACAATTCACGCTCTTCAAATATCCTACATAGATCACTAGAATCACCTTACCAATTAGTCACATTAAAACTAATTTATTGGTTTAGTTCCCATTTTAGTTAAATTTATTACCTTAGTTCAAGTTTTGAATATTCTTATTATTTGTATATCATGAATCTGAACTTCCTATTAGAATATAATACAAGACATGGTGTTTGAAAGACATCTCCATTTCTCAGGAACATCACATTAAATGTTTTTTTTTATAAATTTCCAGTTCATAACTTATAATATCATTTTTGTGACTATAACCTGATATTATGTCTTATTACATGTTTTAAGCTTCACTACACTCATTAAAATATATCAAGTTAACATCCTCTGAACTGTACATTTCACAGCTCATTATTGGTCTGTCCTGATACTAGCGCGACCGTGCCACTTTTATACTGGCCACTAGCGCGGCCGCGTGGCACCCTAAAGCAGTGGTAACAGCGCTCGGCTCCAGCACCAGTTTTTCAGAACGCGAACTTAGCCTCTGCTTTTTATAAAAATTCTTAACTCTTTCATCCCAACTGCAAATTATATGGTTTCTAACCCAATAAATTCATTAAACTTATCATAACACATTAACAAAGTGATTTCAATAACTCAGAAATTTCCAAAAAACCAAATTAAAGATTTAAATTTCATGTTAATGCTAATTTTTTATATTTTGACATATAATACGAAATCATCCACCCCGAATTCGTTTTATATCCGTTTTAATTCCTTCCAGTTGCATTGTTTTTGTATTTCAGAGTATTACAACATTCAACCATCAATTTACAACTTTAAGTATAAGAGCACAATCAATTTTGCCTCTAAAATAGACCATAACATATACAATAAAACCAAAAATCTAATTCTTCCTCTTTACACTTAAATTCGAATGTGATTGATTCAACTTCAGATATAGATGATACTTAACAGATTATATACACCCCAAAACACATATGTATCCTTATTCTTCATCAAATCATACCGTCACTACAACAAAAAGGCCTAACAGCGACCAATACTATCAGCGACCGCACTTTTGGTCGCTGATATTAGTAATAGCGACCGACATCTGCGACCGTGATTTAATCCAGTCTCTATATACTATCCGCGACTGCATGCGGTCGCTGAACGGTCGCTAGCATAAATTTCCCTCCTAAAATTTGGCAGGAAATATTGGCGTGGAGGTTTTGTGCGACCACTTAAAATCAGCGACCGCATGCGGTCACTGATAAGTCCATGTCATTAAAAATTAGCGACTGCCTGCGGTCGCTGATGGCGGTCGCTGATCAAATTTAATTTTACCAGTTTCAGTCATTTGCTCGACACAGCAGACGAAGAAAAAAAGGAGGGAGAGCTCAGAATAGAGAGAAGAGGGAGGAAGGGGGAGAAGAGACGCCGCCACCGGTTCGCCGCCGTCACCGGCCAGCCGTAGCCACCACCAAGCACTGGTATCATTTTTTATTTCTTTCTCCCAATATTACATTTCTATTATTTATATCTTATGTTAGATTAGATTACATACTGAATTGGGTTTCCAAATTTTATAATTTTTACATTTCTACTATTTTAATTTATATCTGATTGTAAATGAGAGAGAAAGAGTATGAATGTAAATGACATTGATAATCCTTTGTTTCGTTACCCTAAGAGTAGAAGGGATTAAAGTAAAAAGAAATGAAAAATCCTAATTTCAGTTTCATCTTTTTTACACATTACACGCCATGTGATTTTGTACACATATATTTTTATGTATGATTTGTATCTATACTCCATAGTATTACTCTTTAATTAGACTGTACATTGTCTAGTCTTGTGAATTTGTTGATCTATATAAATGAATTTCAATAATTCTCACCTTTAAATAACCTAAAAAAAATGGGGGACTAAACAAAATTCAATCATTAATTTATTTTAAGACGTCGTTGCAAAAATTCTAAAAAATAATACTAATTGTATTGTCTGAATCGAATGAAAGTCTACTCTATCCTTAATATTTTAAGTACTTATTTACCATTTATTTATAACGAACCATCTCCCAAGATAAGACAAACTCAGAAATACTATGTGCATAATAGGAGTATTTTATTTAAAACTATAATTAGGATTCTAAACACTTTTTTAAAAATGTACCTTTTTAATTTTAAAAGACATAAACTAAACACACCATTTCTTAAAGTCATACCGATTCAAACTAGTAACTCAAGTAAACCATTAGACCGGTTCAATATAAGTGTAAAAACTAACAATCATACCAATTCAACTTTACACCCATTCAAACTATTTATTAATCACACATTTATTATTAAACTAATAAATCTATTAGTAATTAAAATTATATATAATATATTTATTATATAACGACATATTTTAAAAATATAGAAAATAAAGTTTGATAATATATTGAAACAATCGAGTTCAAATGAATTCAAACATCGTTAATAGTTAGTTCACTGCTAAGTCCAACAAAAAGTAGTTGGTACTCTACGTTATAGGGTGGAAAGTGAAAATGAAAGTGAAAGTGAAAGAACATATGGTTGAACAGTGTGGGAGTTATGAAAAGTTTATTTATTATTATTATTCAAACTGAGATTGAGTCCTTCTCAAATTTTAGTTACAAACAATAAATTCTATACCCAAATACTAATTGAAAGAAAGAAAAAAGAATGTGACTTGCAGTTCATCCAAATAGATCAACTTTATCAGATGTACAAACAAAAATTGCTTCAGTTATGATGCACCAATTAGTCCTTCAAGCAATGACCATCCCATCCTTACTTGATAATTGATGCAGTTATGAACAAAAGCTATAAACGGTGTTGTCATTTTTATATAATTGATATACTCCTGAACTTGTAGTATACTCCTGAATTTTTTATATTGGAAATTTGTATATTTCTCTTAGTTTATGTCTTGGGTGCCTAGAAATGACCATATATGCATGCAGTCGTGCATGTGGCTAGTCCATATTATAGGGGAGACTCTGGCAAAAATTTTTGTTGGCCGGGTAGTTGCGAACATTATAATATTAACGAGCTCTTTATGTACTTACTAGTATGCTCAAGTTATATGCTTACTAGCTAGTATGCTCAAGTTATATGCTTACTAGCTAGTATGCTCAAGTTATATGGTTACAAGTATGCTCAAGTCATATGCTTACAAGTATGCTTAAATGTTAATCATATGTTTACAAGTATACTCAAGTCATATGGTTACAAGTATGCTCAAGTCATATGCTTACAATCATGCTATACATTAATAAGCTCATGTTGTCTGTAGTAGGTACCGTGGTATCATAGACCTCTATTCAGACAGTAGTTGGATGGCACGACGAAAGTCAAGTGCCCAGATAGGTGCTACAGCTGAATTTAGAGCTGGTTGCCAAGTGTTTTTGGAGTATGCGTATAGTCACCCGGAATGTGTGAATGGTCAGAACAAGATACAATGTCTATGTTTGAAGTGTAAGAATGTAAATTATATGGACAAAGACGTGGTAAACTATCATTTACTTATTTCTGGGTTCATAAAAAATTACGAAGAATGCTGGTGGGCACATGGGTAGAGAAGAGATGGTGGTATCACAGAAGTACACAATCTGGGCAGTAGTACTCATCGTATGAATGAAATGGTTCATGATATTGTAGGGCCAGATTTTAATTAGAAATAAGGCAAAAGTGCGCCGCCCGCATCAAAGACAATTTGAACAAAGAACGACAAAAAGCCCTTCACAATGCATCGATCGACCATCCAGGCCATGGAGAGGATTACATGCACGAGCATAGCCCCTAGGTTGTGCATCCAGTCCATATGGGCTGAGATGTATGCCTAATAGAGAGATGAGAGCTGGGTCAAAAGACGCAAGACTGTTGCCACTAACAGATCCTCGGGTGTACCTATTGGCGAAAAGGCTAAAGGAACCTACAGGGGCGGCAGTATTTCACAGTTGCAGCATATCACTGCCAGGGTACGTATGAATAGTTTTAATATGTTTACAATCATGAATTGTAGAATATCACATGTTTACTTAGTAATATTGTAATATATTTTGTATAGGAGTCTCAGTCTTAAGGTCAGCCTATCCATTGGCTGGATGTGTACGTGGCCACCCGTGATGGTCTGCCTGATGCTGTCCAGATAGCGGTAATATGTTTTAACAACTTTGATCTTGTTTATCAAGTTTTACGTCATTCTTTAGAATTTTACCAATTTATTTTTAACTATTTAATTGTTAACATGATGACAGGATACTTATAAACGTTTACTGAATGAGCGCTATCCTGAAGGCACCCCACGTCTGCCAATTGATGAAGAATTATGGGAGAGGGCGTCTGTTGTGAAGAAGAACTACGTCAAAGGTCAAGGACAACGACGACGACCAACCTTCAGTGGCTCAGGCAGCTCTGCTACCCAGTCTTCACAGTCATCGAGTCATCCAACTATTCATACTTCTGCTGACTGTGTGAGAGCTATATGTCGAGATCGCGATCTTCTTCGTATACTGGGCGGGCATCTGGCGGCTCTGAGTCCTGATGAGTTAGCTGATGCAGTGGCGGCAGCAACAGCATCACAACATGGGGATGAAGACGAGGTAATTAATCTTATTTATTACAATCAAATTAGTGACTTATATATATATATATATATATATATATATATATTGTTGTGTTTAATTTGTTGTATACTGTCGTAATACCAGTATCAACATATATACTATATATATAACTTGTTTTATTATTTTGTTAATTACAGGGTGATCAAGGAGAAACTAATTTGGACAATGATGCATGACGACCGACTTAGTGTTGTTTTGTAGTTATTTATGAATCTTGTACTTTTATATTCATTCTTTGGATGTTTGTATGTTACTTAAAGATTAGATTTGTTTATATTTATTCAATTCATATTGGTTTTTAAAGGTTTATATAGTTTATATACTAGTTTGGTGTATGTGTCGGTATATGAACGATGGATGTTTATATTGTTGTGTATGTTTATATTCTTGTGCATGTGTGTTGGGATAAAGCAGGTACAAAACAGGTACATTTTTTTTGGGAAATCTGCAAAACAGGAAAAATCTGGTTTCTAGGTTTTTTACATTAGCGACCGCATGCGGTCGTTGTTAATTATTAGCGATTGCAAATCACATGAGGGTATTAGCGACCGTATGCGGTCGTTGATCGCAATCATTGACACGTGGCCCACATCAGCCTTTGGCCCTGAACCATGCTGACTCAGCTTAGCGATGATTTCGATCTCTAATATCGATTGTAGATACTTCGGTCGCCGATAGTGGTCGCTGATGTGCATTCCAGCGACCAGATTTTATGCGACGCCTATCTGCGACCGGGTCCGGTCGCAGATGATTATCAGCGATCGACTGCGGTCGCTGATAGGCGGTTGCAGATAGGCCTTTTTCTTGTAGTATGAGATGTCCCAAAATAGGTCCACACAATCTATTTTGAGTCGTCAAATACATACTATAAAATCCAAATCTAAATCTTCCTATTTATAACTATTAATCTGTCGTGCAAAATACGACCACACATAAACTGTGAGTTTCAATACAAATATTGTGTCGTATATAATATGAAAATATCCACACTCAAATTAAGTTCTCATTATATTTATTGACACTCTATTTTACAGAATAGTGAGGACTACTATCTCGGATCATTACTCCACTCTCTGAGTAGTCCCAACGACACTCTCATTTCTTGAGAAGAACAATGGAACTGAAGGAAAAGGGTGAGCTCAACTAGCTCAGTAAAGAATATTATGACTAAGATAATGGAGAATAAATTATCTTTAGCCTGCAACAATAATAAATCAGATAAAATATAGTAGACAACGAGTTTTAGATCAATAACTACAGCGGAACAACCAATCCATTAGAAGAGTCAAGTAGAGAATGATGTCTACTATTTTCTACGAGTTACAGTTCCTTTAGCAATATTTTATCCCTTTAACGCCAATCAATATTAATGCAAGTCAACATTTTAACTTTGCACTACAGGCTAAAGATTTTCATTTGTATCACCAATAGTCATGATCATCCCAAACACCTGTCCATCTTTGCACTACAGGCCAAAGATATTCATCAATCAACAATTCATCTTTGCACTAAGGGCCAAAGATAAATTTCATCACAAGATAAGTTTGAGGATTATGACAATGATATAAAGAATGAATCAAGTGAGATCAATGATAAATATTAGAGATTTGTAATTTAATTTATCCAAGTTTAAGAATGTCCAAATTGACAACATGATGATCAAAACGTGGATTCAAATTCAAGATTAAGATTCATATATCAACGATAATCTGGACAGAAAAAGAAACTAATTTTGTTGTGAATAGTATCCCGGCATGAATAGTACACCGAATAAATAGTACCTCGACATGAAAAGATTAAAATTTTAATAAGAAAGTTCATACCAATATTCCAATGAAATGATATTAGATGAAGCGCAAACTTCAAGGAATTTCTAATAGTTTCAGGAATTATAGAAGCAATACTTACCATAGTAAGTTTAGATTTAGGAACATGAAATGAAATAATATACGAAAATGAAAATGGATTTTCACCCGTCATGCGGTAATCCGCGTAGACAGATCATTTT
This sequence comes from Panax stipuleanatus, assembly GCA_020205555.1. NCBI lineage: Eukaryota > Viridiplantae > Streptophyta > Magnoliopsida > Apiales > Araliaceae > Panax > Panax stipuleanatus. The sequence continues at coordinate 14,496,818 of CM035122.1, forward strand.
CGCAACTTAATAAAGAATGAATACGAATGGTTATTCACCAGGCATGCGGTAATCCGCGTAGACAGGTTATTCTAACAGATTAATAAGGAATAAAATGACAACCCTTATGAGTATGAAGTAATATCACATACGAATATGAAATCAAATAATATTACATACGAGTATGCAATAAGTGATATCCTTTATGAATATTGAAAGAAAATAATATCTGTTACGAGTATAAAATAATATTCTTTACGAATATTGAAAGAAAATAACATCCTTTACCTTAGTAGGAGACTAAATTCGACTGGTATAACGGAGATTATCTTGATAAAATCTTGCACTATTAGCTACACTCAAAGTATTCTTATACTAGAAAGAAATACACACAATATTATAGAAGAAGAATTCTCTGATTCTGGTGTGAGTTTCATTGCTTAACTGAGCAACCTATTTATAGGAGAATGGAGGTGTACCACTATTTAGATATAATCACGGACTAAGCAGTAGGAAATCACGGCCGAACCTTATTTTCGTCTAATTTTTACTATTCATCTAAATTATTCTAATAAAATAAATAACTTTATTAATAATATAATATATTTTAATAAAATAAATAACTTTATATATATTATAAAAAAAATTCTGTTTTATACAAAAAGTTTTCTATTTTATTATTATTATTGTAACAATAATAAAAACTAAAAATAATTTTGCCGACGGTTTGAAAAATTGGCACGTGGGGGTCCATGGAATAATAAGCCAAACTTACAACAAACGCCTCGTGCCCAAACCCCTCTATTTATATCAAAGTTTGAATAAATATCTACCAAAAATCACTTTTCTTTAATCAACACATTTTTAATCTTTCAATAATTTTTCATCATTAATATTATAACTCACAATATTGACAACCAGATCATTTCCGTCAACTTAACGGAATAATATACGAAAATGAAAATGGATTTTCACCCGTCATGCGGTAATCCGCGTAGACAGATCATTTCTACAACTTAATAAAGAATGAATACGAAGGGTTATTCATCAGGCATGCGGTAATCCGCGTAGACAGGTTATTCCCACAGATTAATAAGGAATAAAATGACAACCCTTATGAGTATGAAGTAATATCACATACGAATATGAAAGAAAATAATATTACATACGAGTATGCAATAAGTGATATCCTTTATGAATATTGAAAGAAAATAATATCCGTTACGAGTATAAAATAATATTCTTTACGAATATTGAAAGAAAATAACAACCTTTATCTTAGTAGGAGACTAAATCCGACTGGTATAACAGAGATTATCTTGAGAAAATCTTGCACTATTAGCTACACTCAAAGTATTCTTATACTAGAAAGAAATACGCACAATATTATAGAAGAAGAATTCTCTGATTCTGGTGTGAGTTTCATTGCTTAACTAAGCAACCTATTTATAGGAGAATGGAGGTGTACCACTATTTAGATATAATCACGGACTAAACAGTAGAAAATCACGGACGAACCTTATTTTCGTTTAATTTTTACTATTTATCTAAATTATTCTAATAAAATACATAATTTTATTAATAATATAATATATTCTAATAAAACAAATAACTTTATATATATTATAAAAAGTTTTCTGTTTTATACAAAAAGTTTTCTATTTTTTTATTATTATTATTATAACAATAAAAAAAACTGAAAATAATTCTGCCGACGGTTTAAAAAATTGGCACGTGGGGGGTCCATGGAATAATAAGTCCAAACTTACAACAAACGCTTCGTGCCCAAAACCCTCTATTTATATCAAAATTTGAATAAATATCTACCAAAAATCACTTATCTTTAATCAACACATTTTTAATCTTTCAACAATTATTCATCATTAATATTATAACTCACAATATTGACAACCAGATCGTTTCCAGGAAAGAGGGGGCTTTCTAATAAGGATTTCTCCGTATTCGCGCTCAATTAAATAACCTAACCCCTTTCCTCTACAAAGCTTTCTAGACATTGTCAATAATGCTAATAATAATATGAATAACTGTGTCGGGTCAATTATTGATTTAAATTAAAAAATAATATTGTGCTGATATTACTGTAACAATTATTGAATCAATAATATCGGATACTATGCAACAACTACTATGGCAATTATTGAATACTGAGTGACTTCTTACGTAAGAATCAATAATTAGAGATACTATGCAATACCGCGTACTACTGTGGAATAACGCGTATTATTGTACTTTTATCACAGGGTATTTCAACAGTTTAACGGTAAAATTCTTGCCGTTATTTTATAAAAAAGTTGTTTCTGTTGCTTTCTATATCTGACAATTATTTCGTTGTGGGGTCCACCAATGATTGGGCCGTCGTACGAAAATTCCCCGACAAAAAGAATATTCTCCGGCCACACGAATATACCCCGACAAAACGAATATTTTTTGAGAACTGTTTACTTTGTAAAATTTACACATATCACTCATAACTATAATATTTATTAAATTATCACCTTACTATTTAGAATAATATTTAGAGAAAATTAAATTTTTATTCATAAAAAGTTGGGGTCTTATAACCTCCCCTCCTTATGAAATTTCATCCTCGAAATTGATGTACGTACCTTATATTTTTAAGAGGTGAGGATACCTTGCTTTCATTTTAGATTTTAACTCCTAGGTCATGTCCTCAATATCATGGTTTCTCCATAAAATTTTGACTTGAGGTAGAACCTTTGAGCGTAGAATATGTTCCTTCTTATCCAAGATCTTGACAGATAACTCCTCATACGTTAAATCTTTTGCTATCTCATCTGGTTCTAATTCAATAATGTGGTTTGGATCTTTCACATATTTACGTAGCATGGATATGTGAAAAACGTTATGAACATGAGACATGTTTGGCGATAAGGTGAGTCTATAGGCCACAGTTCCTACTCGGTCGAGGATTTTAAATGGACCAATAAATTGAGGGTTGAGCTTTCTTCCTTTTTTGAATCTCGTAACTCCTTTCCATGGAGCAATACGTAGCAATACATGGTCTCCGACATTGAATTCCATGTCTCTTCGATGAAGATCAGCGTAACTCTTTTGTCGATCTTGTGCTGTTTGTATATGTTGTCGGATCATTTGAATCTTTTTTGTAGTCATGCGTACCAACTCTGGTCCCAACAATGTTGCTTCATCCACCTCGGCCCAGCATACTAGAGAACGACACTTTCGTCCATACAACGCCTCGAATGGAGCCATGCCTATACTTGCTTGATAACTATTGTTGTAGGAGAATTCCACAAATGGTAAGTACTTGTTCCAACTACCTTTGAAGTCTAGGACGCAGAGTCTCAATAGATCTTCAAGAGTTTGAATAGTCCTTTCCGATTGCCCGTCCGTCTGAGGATGATATGCAGAATTGAATAGTAAATCAGTGCCCATAGCTTTCTGCAAGCTGACCCAAAATCGTGGAGTGAATCTAGGGTCTCGATCAAAAACTATGGATATTGGCATACCATGCAGTCTTACAATCTCATTTATGTACATACGAGCAAGACATTTAAGTGAATAAGTTTCTCGTATAGGCAAGAAATGAGCAGACTTGGTTAATTTATCGATAATGACCCAAATTGCATCTATGCCTTGAGAAACCTTAGTAAGACCCGTAATGAAATCCATGTTGATGTGTTCCCACTTCCATTATGGAATTTCAAGTGGTTGCAATGGACCTTTTGGCACTTGATGCTCTGCCTTGACACGTTGACAAGTTAAATAACTTGAGATAAACTCCGCGATCTCTCTCTTCATATTGCTTCACCAAAATGTATGTCGAAGATCACGATACATTTTGGTACTTCCTGGATGGATTGCAAATGGTGTGGTGTGTGCTTCCATCATGATTTTATATTTTAAATCAGGGTCGTTAGGAACACAAAGTCTAGAGTTGACTCGAAGTATCCATTCCTCGTCGATTCTTGCTTCTAGAATAGCACCTTCTTGTACTTTCTTCTTCATATTCACCAGCTTTGGGAAATATCTTAAACAGCTTTAACTTTATCAATTAAAGCTTATTCTACTCGTATATTTGCCATCTTCACGTGGGTTCCTGAAGTCTTTAACTCTATCTCCATCTTTTGTAAGTCATACAAAATAGGTCTTTGTGTTGACATCATCGCATTCGTTCCAGCATATGATCTCCTACTCAACGCATCAGCTACCTCTTTCGCTTTTCCAGGATGATATTGGATGGTATGGTCGTAATCTTTCAACAGCTCAAGTCAACGTCGTTGCCGCATGTTGAGTTCCTTTTGAGTGAAGATATATTTAATGCTCTTATGATCTGTATAGATCTCCACTTTTTCTCCGTATAAATAGTGTCTCCATATCTTTAGCGCGAAAACGACTGCTGCCAACTCTAGATCATGAGTAGGATAATTTCTCTCATATTCTTTGAGTTTTCGAGAGGCATATGCTATAACTTTCCCATGTTGAATGATAACACAACCTAGACCTCTGCCTGAAGCATGTTTGTAGATGACAAATCCCTTTGAACCTGATGGTATTGTTAGAACATGTGCTGAAATGAGTCTCCTCTTGAGTTCTTAGAAGCTCTTCTCAAATTCCTTGATGTGACAAACTAGATTTTTTGTAATTTATTTTAAATATTTATTGAATTAAATATATATTTTTGTTGATTTATTTATTGAGTTGAATAAATATTTGCTAGAATTGTGGTAGATTAATTTAACTAAACGTGTTACATTAATTAGATTAATGTGGAATAATTTTATAGTGCAAAATGTGAATTTAATTGAGATTATTAAATTAAAATAAGTTATTTAATAATTATAATGTTGTTCTAATGAATTAGAGATTTAATGATTTGTCATAATTAATAAAAGAGAATTTTTAATCAAGTGATAATTTGATTTAATGAGTAATTGTAGCTATTATTTAATTAATTTAAATAATATAATTTGATTAATTAAGGTGTGACAAATAAACTATATAATAAATAAGTTAATTAAAATAAATTAAAAAGGGAACTTTTAAGGACTAGTTAAACATGGTCATGAGAACATGGGATCATTTTAAACCATGATGCGCTTAACTGATACCCACATTATAACAGTTATACACATTATGTCAGTCTTATATTATACGTATTATATTTCATAAGGCTTATTTTGCAAAGTTTGTAAATAAAGAAGAGAGAGCTTGAGAGCAAACAGAGAGAAATTATGAGTTTGTGAATTTGAGTAACTAAATTGGAGAATAAAGTAGAAGTTTCTTATCATCTAGCAAGATTCAAACAAGGAATTAAAGGTAATAACCTCACTTTTTAGTCTTAGTTTATGTGTTCTTGAGTTTTCTCTAGGAAAATAATTTTTGATAAAGTTTTGATGATTTGGGTTGTTATGAAGATGGTTTATGTGTTAATGGTTGATTATAATCTATTAGTTATCATCTAGAAACAATTTTGGTATGTTTTGATTCATGAAATCATGTTTTACAAAACAAAAAAAAGGGTTTTGAACTTTGTTATAATATATAAAAAAGACCTATTTTGGAGTCAAAATTAGTGTTCAATCCATGTTGTAATCTGTAAATTGGTTATAGACTGTGTTAATACGTTAAGAAATGAAAATAATGCAAGTTATATGGACTGATTTGGTTGAGAACCGAGTTCGTGGTGATTGTTCTCGCTAATTATGTTAAAACATGAATTTTGAGCATGAACATGGTTTTAATTCTTATAGTTTTATTGTTGATAGTCGTTTTATCCATTAGAATCATATAAAGCATGCTTGGTGTTGTTTTTATGAAGTCTATGTCATTTGGGTATGCATAATTTAGAGTTTTGTGTGTTGAAAGTCAAATTTTTGGCTTGGATGAAATACTATGCCGAGCTGCTACAGTTCTTGTCTGCGCAGCAGTGCAGCTGCGCCGGTGCCAAGGGCAGGAACAGCGCAGCTGCGCCGGTTTAAGGGTTCAAGAATGCGCAACTGCGCCCTTCCTTGATCAGAACTATTTTAGCTTTCTTTGGTTTTTAGTCTATTGCATGTTAATGTAACCTAGTCTAAAGATCATGAAAACGTGTTAAGCATACAGTAAGGTGTTTTAATAGATTGTTAACATGTATGTGATGATTTCAAGTTAAAATTATCAAAGTATATGAGAATCCAAGCTCGTTATTCATAAGATTGGATTTTGGTGTTTGTATTGCTTGTCATGCAATTATTTCAGATTCGTGATGTGTGAATAGTTTAATGGTCAGAACTTGAACTAAGTTAACAAGTTGAACTTAGGTATGAACTAAGTCTAAAGGGTTAATGTTAACAAGTCTAATGGATGTTATGATTACAATGATAAATGTAGGATTAAATTGAGGAACGTGAATAGTAAGCGTGTAATCTACGCATGAGACAAGTGTTTTATCCTTAACTTGTTATTGTTACGCAAGTTTTCTACCCCTACTTGTTATTGTTATGAAAGTTCATAAATCCTATTCTTATATTGAGCAAGTCATATTCTTGTTTATTCAAGTTCATGATTTCAAATGAGATGTTATAGTTCTTCTAAAGAAATACTTTGGTTATAAAATGTTTATTCAATTGTATACCTTTGAGATTCACTATTTGATTTGAGTATCAATTATATTATTGAACCTTGAATGACTAGCGAACCCTTATTGATTCGACTAGTCCATAGTTGATGAGCGTTCAAAATTCTAGAACTACTGTTGAAGCTTATACAAACTAAACTTCATTTGGTGCGAACTCTGATGTCAAACTGAGATGAACAACCCTTTATAGGGGATTATATTACGCGATAGCGTTGAGATATTGTGCACATACATGGTACTAAGGGCTGATCCCCCTAAGTATGAGAAGTAAGGTTCATATAGTCTTACGACTGTTAAAGGTTTAAAGTATAAATACTTGATAACCTAGGACATAGTTCTTGGTCTTGTGACCCTCAAATGTACTTTTGATTCTTGTTATCTATTCTTGATTCAAAAGCCGAGCTTTTTATTACTCAATATCCATTGATTAACCGCGTGTGATTATTATTACATTGTTATACTTGTGGGCAATTGTTTCTCACTCTTGTATAATAACATTGTAGCTAAGGTTGAAAGAGTTGACGAGCTATCTACTAGTAAGGGAAAGGGCAAGGCAAACAAGTGTTGAAGACTTGTTTATTTATTTCAGAATGTTGATGTTAAGACTGCTATGTTATTTTTAAGACTTATTTGTGATGTTATTTCCACATTGATGTATTAAGGTTAGATGACTTGGGATTTTATTATATAAGATGTCGTAACCCTTAAGGGGAGGATTTCTATTTCATTTATGAGTTTCATTTATTTATGGGTAGTTAGATGTGTTATTATTGGATAGTGAACACCAAATCCTATGGAATTGAAGTACCCGAATTTGGGGGTGTCATAAGTTGGTATCAGAGCTGTAGGTTATGAATCTTAGGTGGGGGAACCTTATGGTAGTAGCCTTATAGGAGATCGAAAATATAGTGGTGATAAACTCTTATCGAATTCTAAGAAATGAATTAAGGAATTCATTGAAGATAATAAAAGACTTTATGTGCTATGTGCTTATGTGATATACTTATGTGCTTGCGACTATCGATTAGCATCACGTAGTAACTAAAACTTAAAATTTTGATTGTCAGGATGTCTGATGTTGGAGGATCTAGTCAACCTAGGGAGGTTGAGCCCCGAGTAGCGAGAGAGGAGGAGCCCCGAGACATTTATACCGTCTGGGAACAGTTGGTACAGAGAGAGCCATCTCCATTGATCACTGTTGTGGGTCAAGAGCATGAGCCTGTGTTTGATTCAGAGGGGGAATCTGAGGAGATAGAAGTAGAGGCTGAGGAGGAGGATGAGGACCCTGATGAGTTTCCACTAAAATTTATCAGTGCCGAGATGTATGACCGTAACATAGAGTTACAGGATAACGTTAGAGAATTGAAAGGACTGACAGTTGTACAATGGTCTACTATAGAGCAGAAGGATGACGAAATTGAGAATCTTGATGGACGTCTTGGAGACGTGGAATGGAAGTTGGTTCAGGCAGAGAGACAAAATGAAGAGTTGTCGACTGAGGTAGAGAAATTGAAGAGTGACTTACGAGAGGAGTCAGCGAAGCGTGCTAGAGCAGAGGACGCTTGGATGAAGGCTTCTCGACGTGCAGATCTTGTTGAGGACGGTGAACGGACAAAGAAGGCTAAGATTGAGGAGACTAACTACACTTTTCAGATAGCGATTGATAGGGCCCATGATCGAGTTGTCTACTATCTAGTGCAGTTCGAGAACTTACCTTAGTACAATGCTGGATCGTAGGACGATGTTTCGTATCATGAAAGAAGAGCGCAGAGAAGCTGTTTGACGTCTTAATAGGCCGTGATAGGAACAATATGAGTTATGTGAATATTCTATGGTAGTTAATAATGTAAATTCCACTCTGGTTATAAAATGGAATATGATGATTTAAATCCTGAAGATTCTTTATCTCGGGATAGTTGATGTAAATAGCAGTGATGCTATCTTATTTATGTTTAAAACTTTTGAATGAATAAAATATCATAGTTTATTTGAGATGATATGCGTTAAGTGATAATCTTAAAATGTTTAATTTAAGTCTTAAATATTAAAGAAATTGAGTAATGATCTAATAAACGTATATCTTAAACAGAAAAATGCCGCCAAGAAGACGCCAAACCCGCCAGCAAGCTCAAGTGGAATCGACTAATAATAACAACGCCGATGCCAATGCTAATCTTGTACAGTAGTTGGTAAACCTTTTAACTGGAGCACTTGCAAATCAGCCACAAGCACCACAAGCCACGTGGTTTAAAGACTTTAAGGTGGTAGGACCACCAGAGTTTAGGGGACCCATGAACCCAATCGAAGCTCAGACTTGGGTAATGGAGATGGAGAAGGTGTTTGATGTTACTAGGGTTGGTGACGATCAGAAGACCACCTTTGCAACGTTTATGCTGAAGGCAGAGGCCAGCTACTAGTGACAGGCGAATAAGGTCTGGGGAGGACAAGGCGTAATCACATGGGATAGGTTCAAGGAGATGTTTTTTGAGATGTACTTTCCAACGAGCTCTCAAAACCAGATGGAGGTTCAATTCCTGGAACTGAAGCAGGGCAACATGTCTGTACCTGAGTACGCCGCGAAGTTCAACGAATTGGCTAGGTTTGTAACTTATCAGGTGAATACTAATGAGAGGAAGGCGAGGAGGTTTAAACAAGGGCTGAAGCCATGGTTGTACAATAATGTGTCAATGTTCCAATTAAACACTTATGCAGGAGTTTTAGACAAAGGCCATCATCGCAGAAGGTGGAAGCGATGCTTTGACCAAGTATAATCAGGAACAGAAGAAGAAGAAGAGTGAAGGTGAGAACAACAAGTCTAATGGTAGCAATGGCGGAGGTGGTAGTAATTAAAAGAGGAAGTGGAATGATAACTTGTCTACTGGAAGTCCGCAAGGAAGTCAGAAGAAGAAGGTGGAGGCTTGTCCTACCTGCGGAAAGAATCACCTGGGGGTATGCATGAAAGGGAAGAGGGTTTGCTATAACTGTGATCAGGAAGGCTACATAGCGCCAAATTTCCCTACTCCTAAAAAGGGCGCTTACTTCACTTATGGGTCTAGGTACCATCTGGCTAGAGATTATCCCAAGAAGGTAGCAGGAGGAGCAGGAGCAGGTGGATGTAAAGGAACCAACGGTGGTAGCACTCTAACTATCACTGGATCGACGCCAACTAACCGACCTACAGCCAGAACTTTCAACATGACCGTGCAGGATGCTGTTCAGTCACGTGATGTGGTGTCAGGTATCATTCTGATCAATAATATAAATGCTTAAGTGATATTTGATTCGGGTGCTACTTGCTCATTTATATCCGATGACTTTGCTAAGAATCTAGAATTGCCTAAGGAGGAATTAGATTACCCTTTGAACATAGAAATTGCGAATAGGGAAGTTATTCCTATTAGGTTTGTACACAAGAACTGTCGGGTGGGCATTAAGGGAAACGTGATGATCGTAGATCTAATCCTGATTAAAGTTGGGGAATTCGACGTTATTTTGGGATTGGATTGGCTATTCTATTATGGGGTGATAATTGGTTGCCAAAAAAAGTGTATTGACCTTATGACCCCGTCAAAGGTTGTATTTTATGGTAGCAAATCCCATGGACAAGCGAGTTTTCTGACGATGATGCAGGCCAGGAAGTTGTTGAGATAAGGTTGTGTAGGGTATTTAGCCTACATAGTCGATAGTCGAAAGGAGAGTCCGAAACTAGAGGAGATACCTGTCATTAGAGACTTTGTGGATATACTTCCAGACGATTTTCCAAGACTTCTGCCAGATAGAGAAGTAGAATTCGTGATCGATTTGGCACCATGAACTGTCCCAATATCGAAGGCCCTGTACCGTATGGCTCCGGTATAGATGAAGGAATTAATGGTGCAATTACAAGAGCTATTGGATAAGAATTATATTCAACCGAGCGTATCGTCGTGAGGAGCGTCGGTGTTATTCGTGAAGAAGAAGGATGGATCAATGCGGCTTTGCATTGACTACAGGGAGTTGAACAAGGTTACGATTAAGAATAAGTATCCGTTGCCAAGGATCGACGACTTGTTTAACCAGTTAAAGGGAGCTAGATACTTCTCGAAGATAGACTTAAGAAGTGGGTATCATCAATTGAAGGTATGGAAAGAAGACATTCCGAAGACAGCGTTCAAGACTCGTTATGGTCATTACGAGTTTCTGGTGATGTCATTTGGTCTAACGAATGCTCTTGCAGCATTTACGGACCTAATGAACAGGATTTTAAACCGTTTTTGGACAAATTCGTGGTGGTTATCATCGACGACATTCTGGTGTATTCAAAAACCAAGGAGGAGCATGTGGAACGTTTGAAGGTGACATTGGAGGCGCTAAGAAGAGAGAAGTTGTACGCCAAATTTTTGAAATGTGAATTCTGGATAGAGCGGGTGCAATTCCTTGGACATATGATTGATAAGGATGAAATTTCGGTAGATCCCTAAAAGGTTGAAGCGGCACTGAACTGAGATCAGCCGAAGACATCTTCGAAAGTAAGAAGTTTTCTAGGATTGACAGGTTATTATAGAAGATTTATTCAAGACTTTTCCAAAATCACGACTCCGCTGACAAATTTGACTAGGAAATCGGTGAAATTCGTTTGGACGGAGAAGTGTGAGGAAAGCTTCCAAGATCTGAAGAAGAGGTTGAGTATGACACCTGTGTTATCTCTTCCCGATAGCACAGAAAATTTGTGGTGTATAGTGATGCATCGCATAAAGGACTAGGCTATGTGCTTATGCAAAACGGCAAGGTTATTGCGTATGCGTCACGACAACTGAAGGATTATGAGAAGGGGTATCCCATGATTTGGAGTTGGCCGCGGTAGTGTTCGCTCTGAAGATCTGGAGACACTATCTTTACGGGGAAAGTGTGAAATATATACAGACCATAAGAGTCTGAAATATATTTTTCACACAAAAGGATTTGAACATGCGTCAGAGGAGGTGGTTGGAATTGATAAAGGACTTTGATTGTGAGATTTTATACCATCTGGGTAAAGCTAATGTGGTTGTTGTCGCCTTAAGCAGAAAGGGTTGCGAGAAATTGATGTTGTTGACCGCTCAGGAGGAGCTAATTTCAGCTATGGCGAAACTGGAGTTGGAGGTGAAATAGCCTAAGGAGTTTGATGAAAAACTGTTTCAATTGGGAACCGGCCCAACTTTGGTAGATAAGGTTAAGGATGCACAACTTAAGGAAGAGGAATGTGAGAAAATCAGGAAAAGAATATCTGAAGGGGATAAAGTGAAATTTAAAGTTGACAATGAAGGATTGCTAAGATTCGAGAGAAGAATTTGGGTCCTGCCATTACCAGAAATTAAGGAGAAAATTTTGAGCGAGGCTCATAGTTCAAGGTATTTGATTCACCCGGGAAGTACGAAGATGTACTAGGATCTCCAACAACATTTCTGGTGGTTGAATATGAAAAGGGACGTTGTCGATTGTGTGGCCAAATGTCTGACATGTCAGAAGGTTAAAGAAGAACATCAGAGATTGAGTGGATTATTACAACCGTTAGAGATACCGGAATGGAAATGGGAGCATATTACTATGGATTTTGTAGTAGGTCTTCCGATGACTCAAAAAGGTTTTGACGCATTTTGGGTTATCGTGGATCGACTGATGAAATAAGCACATTTCTTACCAATCAAGATCAGATTCAATTTAGAGCAGTTGGCAAAGTTGTATGTGAAGGAGATTGTTTCAAGGCACGGAGTTCTAGTGTCAATAGTTTCTGATCGAGATCCGTATTTCACATCAAACTTTTGGAAGCGACTACAGGAATGCATGGGAACAAAACTAAGAATGAGTATGACATATCACCCTCAGACAGATGGGCAAAGTGAAAGGACGATTCAGACATTGAAAGATATGTTAAGAGCTTGTATTATGGATTTCAAAGGAAATTGGGATGATCATCAACCGTTGGTGGAATTCGCCTATAATAACAGCTACCACGCAAGTATTGGTATGCCGCCTTATGAAGAGTTGTACGACAGAAAGTGCAGAACTCCATTATGCTGGGATGAAGTTGGCGAACGTCAATTGCTAGGACCAGAATTGGTACAACAAACCGCCAAAATCGTCAAGGTGATCAGGACAAGATTGATAGCTGCTCAGGATAGGCAGAAGAAATACGCCGATCCACACTGCAAGAATAGAGAATTTGAATCTGGTAACTACGTTTTTTTGAAAGTGTCTCCCTGGAAGGGAAAGATCAGGTTTGGAAAGAAGGGAAAATTGAGCCCGAGGTTCATTGGACCTTTTGAAGTGTTACGAAGAATTGGTGAAGTTTCATATGAGGTATCCTTACCTCCAACATTAGAGCATATCCATAACGTTTTTCATGTTTCCGTGTTACGACCGTATAAGCCTGATTACAAACATGTTATCGAATATGAACCTCTGTAATTTGAGAAAGATTTATCTTACGAAGAAGTTCCTGTTCAGATAGTTGACAGAAAATAACAAGTACTCAGAAATAAAGTAATACCTTCTATAAAGGTAATTTGGAGGAACCACAAAGCTGAAGAAGCTACGTAGGAACTAGAAGAATAGATGATGAAAAATCACCCTAATTTATTTGCTTAAATTATGTGTAGCGATTTTGGAGACAAAATCTTTGTAAGGGGGGAGAATGTAACAGGACGAATTAAAGAATCGTGATTCTGGGGACGAATTAATGTGGAATAATTTTATAGTGCAAAGTGTGAATTTAATTGAGATTATTAAATTAAAATGAGTTGTTTAATAATTATAATGTTGTTTTAATTAATTTAATAATTAATTAGAGATTTAATGATTTGTCATAATTAATAAAGGAGAATTCTTAATCATGTGATAATTTGAATTAATGAGCAATTGTGGCTTTTATTTAATTGAATTTAAATAATATAATTTGATTAATTAAGGTGTGACAAATAAACTATATAATAAATAAGTTAATTAAAATAAAATAAAAAGGGAACCTTTAAGGACTAGCCAAACATAGCCTTGAGAACATGGGATCAGTTTAAGCCATGATGCGCTTAACTGATACCCACATTATAACAGTTATACTCATTATGTTAGTTTTATATTATACGTATTATATTTCATAAGGCTTAGTTTGCAAAGTCTGAAAACAGAGAAGAGAGAGCTTGAGAGCAAACATAGAAAAATTATGAGTTTGTGAATTTGAGTAACTAAATTGGAGAATCAAGTAGAAGTTCCTTATCATCTAGCAAGATTCAAACAAGGAATTAAAGGTAATAACCTCACTTTTTAGTCGTAGTTTATGTGTTCTTGAGTTTTCCCTAGAAAAATGATTTTTGTTAAAGTTTTGATGATTTGGGTTGTTATGAAAATGGTTTATGTGTTAATGGTTGATTATAATCTATTAGTTATCATCTAGAAACAATTTTGGTATGTTTTGATTCATGAAATCATGTTTTACAAAACAAAAAAAAGGGTTTTGAACTTTGTTATAATATATACAAAAGGCTTATTTTTTAGTCAAAATTAGTGTTCAATCCATGTTGTAATCTGTAAATTTGTTGTAGATTGTGTTAATACGTTAAGAAACGAAAATAATGCAAGTTATATGGACTGATTTGGTTAAGAAACGAGTTCGTAGTGATTGTTCTCGCTAATTATGTTAAAACATGAATTTTGAGCATGAACATGGTTTTAATTCTTATAGTTTGGTTGTTGATAGTCATTTTATCGATTAGAATCATATAAAGCATGCTTTGTGTTATTTCTATGAAGTCAATGTCATTTGGGTATGCTTAATTTAGAGGTTTGTGTGTTGGAAGTCAAATTTTAGGCTTGGATGAACTGCTATACCGAGCTGCTGCAGTTCTTGTCTATGCACCAGCGCAGCTGCGCCGGTGCCAAAGGTAGGAACAGCGCAGCTACGCCCCAACGCAGCTGCGCTAGGTTTAAGGGTTCAGGAAGGCGCAATCTGTGGCATGTTAATGTAACCTAGTCTAAAGAGCATGAAAACGTGTTAAGCATACATTAAGGTATTTTAATAGATTGTTAACATGTATGTGATGATTTCAAGTTAAAATTATCAATGTATATGAGAATCCAAGCTTGTTATTCATAAGATTGGATTTTGGTGTTTATATTGATTGTCATGCACTGATTTCAGATTCGTGATGTGTGAATAGTTTAATGGTCATAATTGACCTAAGTTAACAAGTTGAACTTAGGTATGAACTAAGTCTAAAGGGTTAATGTTAGCAAGTCGAATGGATGTTATGATTACAATGATAAATGTAGGATTAAATTGAGAAACTTGAAAAGTAAATGTGTAATCTACGCACGAGGCAAGTGTTCTATCTCTAACTATCGTTACGCAAGTTTTCTAACCCTACTTTTTATCGTTACGCAAGTTCATAAAACCTATTCTTATATTGAGCAAGTCTTATTCTTGTTTATAAAAGTTCATGATTTCAAATGAGATGTTCTAGTTCTTCTAAAGCAATACTTTGGTTATACTTTGGGGGTGTCACACTCGCTCCATCCAAATTTTGTATCTTTTTGAGTCAGCTGAGTTAATGGAGTGGCGATTCAAGAAAATTCTTTCACGAATCTCCAATAATAACCAGCTAAGTCCAAAAAGTTACATATTTAAGTTACTGACTTAGGTTGTTCCCAACTTTGTATTTCTTTAATCTTCACTAGGTCAACTGATATTCCATGTTTCGATATCACGCGCCCAAGGAATTCTACTTCCTCAAGCCCAGAACTCGCATTTCTTCAACTTGGCATATAGCTTGTTTTCACGAAGCTTTTGGAGTATCAGCCTCAAGTGTTGCTCATGATCTTCACGGATTTTGGAGTAAATGAGGATGTCATCAATAAAGACAACCATAAAATGATCCAAAAATTCTTTTAATATCAGGTTCATCATATCCATAAATGCAGCAAGAGCATTACCCAATCCAAAAGATATGACTAAGAATTCATAATGTCCGTATCGAGTTCTGATGGCAGTCTTTGGAATGTCATCAATTTTAATCTTTAACTGATGATATCTAGATCGAAGATCGATCTTTGTGAAGAATTTAGCACCTTGCAACTGGTCAAACAAGTCATCAATGCGAAGGTAACGGGTACCTATTTTTGATGGTGACATGGTTCAACTCTCGATAGTCATTACAAAGTCGCATACTCCCGTCTTTCTTCTTTACGAATAAAATAGGAGCACCCCAAGGCGATGTACTAGAACGTATGAAACCGATGTCTAACAACTCCTGTAGTTGGACCTTTAACTCCTGAAGTTCAATAAAAGCCATTCGATATGGGGCTTTGGCAATGGGTTTTGTACCGGGTTCAAGGTCAATAAATAATTTAATTTCACGTTCTAGGGGTAGGCCAGGAAGTTCTTCAGGAAATACATCAGGAAATTTATTAAAAACAGAAATATCATTCAAATCTGACGTATTCTTGTTTAACTCGGTGACATGGGCTAAGAAAGCTTGACATATATTTTTTAATAAACGAATGGCTTTATGGCTAGTGGTGATAGTGATTGGTTTGGTTGCTTGAATTTGCATAACAGGTTGATTAGGAATATGAAAACTAATGACCTTATGAAAGCAATCAATTTTAGCATGATAGGTAGTTAACCAATCGATTCCTAAAATCACATCAAATTCAAGTATTTTCAAAGAGATGAGATCAATAGGTAATGTGAGGGTGTCGATTTGAATAAACCAAGATTTATAAACTATGGATGTAATGAAGGTTTCTCCTAACGGAGTTTCAACAGATAAGTCAAAGTCTAATTTCTAAGGGTTCAGTTCAAACGTTGAGCACAAGCAGGTGAAATAAAAGAGTGGGTAGAACCGGTATCTAATAAGGTATAGAATTCGCAAGAGTTTATGATTAGCTTACCCGTGATAACTTCGTCTGGGTTATTCTCTTTTTGGGAAATCACGACAAAAGCTCTCCCCTGAACCACCGACTTTGACTTGTCCAGGACAGCCTTTGGTGTCACCATCACAGCTGGACTTGACTTTGCTATAGGGCACATTCAAGCTATGTGACCTTCCTTTCCATAATTATAACATACTTTGGGTTGCTGTGTACAATTTGAACTGATGTGTCCCTCCTGTTCGCATTTGTAACATACGACCGGTGGTCGTTCTCCTCCTCTAAAAATTGGTGTTGGTATTGGTGCTGATGTCGATGTCTTTCTATTGTTATTGTTGAATCTTCTCATTTTAAAGTTGTTTCCACTTGATTCACTTCTCCTATTATTTGGGCCAGGATTACCACCAAAGTGGTTACCATTTCTGGCATGATAATTTCCTCCACGCTGGTTATCATTGTTCCGATTACTGTTGCCACTGGTATGACTATTATCGTGTTGTCGGTTGTTGTCTTTTAGTTGCAATGATTCCTTCACTCGTTCCACCAACTGAGCCCTGTCCATTATATCTGAATATAAACACAGTTTATGAGAGAAAAGATGCTGACAAATTTCAAATTTTAAACCTCGTAAGAACATCCGTGTCATGCGTTCTTCATTATCTACCAAGTGAGGCACAAATCAGGACAACTCAGCAAATATGGCTTTGTACTGTGAAACCGTCATATTATTCTACTCCAACTTAATAAATTCAATTTCTTTCATATGACGAATGCTCTCCGAAAAATACTTGTCATTAAACAGCTCTAGAAACTCTGCCCAAGACATTTCAAGTGCTGAGTGATATGTGCGCTTCACTGATTACCACCAATGGTCTGACTCTCCTCAAAACATAAAGGTGGCGAATGGAACTTTTTGATCATCAGCGCAACACAGTACATCAAATATCTTCGTCATTTTTTTGAGCCACATCTCCGCCTTGAGTGGGTTCGGCTTTCCGAGAAATTCAGGTGGTCCGAACTCCTTGAATTGCTTGGCAGTAAGTATTCGTGTGTTACCCGTATTTCTACCGGTATTATGAGTAGGAGTCTCTCTCACCTAGTTCTGCAATAATTGCATAAAGTTTCTAAAAAAATCATCATTCCTCATATTGTTAACAGTATGATTTACTGAGTTTGCAGCAACATTATTTGTAGCCTCCTGATTCTCAATATTATTTGCAGCTTCCTGATTCTTATCCACAATTGTCTCATAAACCACCACTTGATTTCCAAATGTCATTCTGAAATATGGCCACAAAATAAAGGTTAGTTAAAGAAATTGACATATCACATATTATCCTTATACCCTGATCGACTAATTAAATAACGAAAATCTTAGGTAGGACACACTAGCAAAGGATTTAACTCGTCTCTCCCCTCCTAGTTCTAATCCAGATCTCCACCAGATATCATATCTCTAAGCTCTGATACCAACTGTGACGCCCCCAAAATAGGTCCACACAACCCATTTTGAGTCCAAATGCATACTATAAAATCCATATACAAACCTTCTTATTTATAACTAATAATCTGTCACGCAAAATACGACCACACATAAACTGTGAATTTTAATACAAATATTGTGTCGTATATAATAAAAAAATATCCACACTCAAATTAAGTTCTCATTACAATTATTGACACACTATTTTACAGAATAGTGAGGACTACTATCTCAGATCATTACTCCACTCTCCGACTAGTCCCAGCGACACTCTCATTTCCTGAGAAGAACAAAAGAAAAAGGGTGAGCTCAACTAGCTTAGTAAAGAATATTATGACTAAGATAATGGAGAATAAATTATCTTTAGCCTACAACATTAATAAATCAGATAAAATATAGTAAACAACGAGTTTTAGATCAACAACTGCAGCGGAACAAACAATCCATTAGAAGAGTCAAGTAGATAATGATGTCTATTATATTCTACGAGTTAGAGGTCCTTTAGCAATATTTTATCCCTGTAACGCCAATCAATAATTATGTAAGTCAACATTTTATCTTTGCACTACAGGCCAAAGATATTCATTTGTATCACCAATGGTCATGATCATCCCTAACCCTTGTCCATCTTTGCACTACGGGCCAAAGATATTCATCAATCAACAGTTCATCTTTGCACTACAGGCAAAAGATAACTTTCACCACAATATAAGTCTGAGGATTATGACAATGATATAAAGAATGAATCAAGTGAGATCAAGGATAAATATTAGAGATTTGTAATTTAATTTATCCAAGTTCAAGAATGTCCAAATTGTCAACATGATGATCAAAACGTGGATTCAAATTCAAGATTAAGATTCATATATCAAAGATAATTTGGACAGAAAAAGAAACTAATTTTGTTACAAATAGTACCCCAGCATGAATAGTATCCCGAATGAATAGTGCCCCGACATGAAAAGATTATAATTTTAATAAGAAAGTTTATACCAATATTCTAATGAAATTATATTAGATGAAGCGCAAACTTCAAGGAATTTCTAATAATTTCAGGAATTATAGAAGCAATACTTACCATAGTAAGTTTAGATTTAGGAATATAAAATGAAATAATATACAAAAATGCAAATGGATTTTCACCCGTCATGCGGTAATCCTCGTAGACAGATCATTTCCGCAACTTAATAAAGAATAAATACGAAGGGTTATTCACTAGGCATGCGGTAATCCGCGTAGACAGGTTATTCTCACATATTAATAAGGAATAAAATGGCAACCCTTATGAATATGAAGTAATATCACATACGAATATGCAAGCAAATAATATTACATACGAGTATGCAATAAGTGATATCTTTTATGATATTGAAAGAAAATAATATCCGTTACGAGTATAAAATAATATTCTTTACGAATATTAAAAGAAAATAACATCATTTACCTTAGTAGGAGACTAAATCTGACTTGTATAACAGAGATTATCTTGAGAAAATCTTGCACTATTAGATACACTCAAAGTATTCTTATACTAGAAAGAAATACGCACAATATTATAGAAGAAGAATTCTCTGATTCTGATGTAAGTTTCATTACTTAACTGAGCAACCTATTTATAAGAGAGTGGAGGTGTACCACTATTTAGATATAATCACAGACTAAAAAGTTGGAAATCACAGGTGAACGTTATTTTTGTCTAATTTTTACTATTCATCTAAATTATTCAAGTAAAATAAATAACTTTATATATAATATAATATATTCTAATTATATTCTAATAAAACAAATAACTTTATATATATTATAAAAAGTTTTCTATTTTATACAAAAAGTTTTCTGTTTTATTATTATTATTATAACAATAAAACAAAAATTAAAAATAATTCTGCCGACGGTTTAAAAAATTGGCACGTGGGGGTCTATAGAATAAAAAGTTAAACTTACAACAAATGCCTCGTGCCCAAACCCCTTTATTTATATCAAAAGTTGAATAAATACCTACCACAAATCACTTATCTTTAATCAACACATTTTTAATCTTTCAACAATTATTCATCATTAATATTATAACTCACAATATTGACAACCAGATCGTTCCCAAGAAAGAGGGGGCTTTCTGATAAGGATTTCTCCTTATTGGCGCGCAATTAAATAACCTAACCCCTTTCCTCGACAGAACGTTCTAGACATTGTCAATAATGCTAATCATAATATGAGTAATTGTCTCGTGCCAATTATTGATTTAATAATATAAAATATTATGCAGATGTTATTGTAACAATTATTGAATCAATAATATGAGATACTATGCATCAACTACTGTGGCAATTATTAAATACTAAGTGACTTCTTAAGTAAAAATCAATAATTAGAGCTACTGTGCAATACCACGCACTACTGTGGAATAACGTGTATTATTGTACTTTTATCAACGGGTATTTCAACAGTTTAACTGTAAAAGTCTTGCCGTTATTTTATAAAAAGGTTATTTAAGTCGCTTTCTATATCCGACAATTATTCTGTTGTAGAGTTCACCAATGATTGTGCTGTCGTAAGAATATTTTGCGACAAAAAGAATATTTTCCTACCAAATAAAAATTCCCCGACAAAGCAAATATTTTTGACAACTGTTTACTTTGTAAAATTTGCACATATCACCCATAACTATAATATTTATTAAATTATCACCTTACTATTTAGAATAATATTTTGAGAAAATTAAATCTTTATTCATAAAAAGTTGGGGTTTTATAACCTCCTCTCCTTATGAAATTTCGTCCTCGAAATTGATGTACGTACCTGATTTTTCGAAGAGGTGAGGATACCTTGCTTTTATTTCAGATTCTAACTCCTAAGTCATTTGTTACGCCTTGAAATTCGGTCTATATTCACACCCGGATTACGTACATCACGAGTACATCCCATTCCGAACACACATCATTATATAACTAAATATAACAATATACATCTGCAAATCCCAGGTTCTATTACCTTAAAATCTCGTTCATTAAAAATAATGATAGTTACATTACTCTTTACATCTTACAAGTGTGACTTTTATTTGCCACAAAGGATTCATAACAGTTCATTAAACTACTCTATAGTTTAATTAACTATCCTACACTATAAGTCTTGGCTTGATCTTCACGCTTGTTCATATAATGGACAACACTTCAGGAGGACACCGGTCAGCTTGATCTTCACGGGATCCTTAAGTTCATTCTAACATCGTTCGCTGAAAATATTTTTATTTAATGCAAAAGTGAGCATTTAATTGCTCAGCAAGTTAAAGCAGTTGAATAGCAACTAAGCAAGAATCACATATTCTTTTAAAACTTCGATAACCGAACAAAGTTTATGAAGCAGTTCGAATAATAAGAAAAACTCTAACTCCTATCATTTTAAAATATTAATCACATTTACTTTCACATACATTACAATCAGTCATCATTAGCATAGGCTTAATCCTATCAGTTCACAAATAGAACCACACCACATTAAACCATTCAATCGTAGAACAATTTATTTCACAGAAACACATAAGTTTTGAAAGTTCGGCACAAGCCCTCATACATAAAACACCTTACACAAATATCGCACATTTGCACATAGGTAAAACTTTCTCAAGTTCAACATCTGAAAAAGTTTAAGAAAATAGCATTCATTTCAAATATGAATGAAGTTAGAAAACTTGCCTTAAGCACTGCTACAACTTATAGTTTACATTGAACTGCTCATTGCAGACCCTATATATCACATAAGGAAATAGCACATATACCACTTAGTCATATATTTGACTTACGCATTGGTTTAAACTTAACTTTACTTCATATGGATCGCGTTCTTGTAATCTATGTTTACGCGACCAATTTTACTTTTATTCCTTCGGTATTATGACATACGGAGATGAAATAAACCATATAATCATCTTTTAAGATAGATTTGTATTCTCATCTTCTTCTTATAGTATTTCTAAGACTTAACTCATCCTATAAATCTACCTATATGAAAATGATCACCTTTTCATTATACGTATCCACAACTCTACACCTAGCAAACACCGACTCTCTAACAGTGTTCAATATAGTAGCTGAGTGGTTTCCCACAAACAGCCAACAAAATAGTTTCACGTCTCATCTACATTGTCTTTAACAGTGAGTTAGATCAGTTGCTAGTCCGTATTAACCATTGCTCTCTAACGGAATTGTTTAGCCCGAATACCATACATCAACCATCAAAGAGTACGATTGTACCACAAATTAAACTTAACTTCTTATTCTTTCCGTTTTATTATAACTTACTCTAACCATTAAAACTATAATGTTTGTCAAGTTAAATTCCCATTCATTATGGCTTTCTGGCAACTAAATGCCATACCTCAGAACTTATTCATTAACGTCTAGGTCATACAGTCTTGTGTATGATAAGATCAACTTTCAATGTTAACATTACGCATTCATAGCTTTTACACATTTTACCTTATCTTCATATCATACAATGTTCGTGTGACACCCCCGAATCCGGGTACTTCGTTTTCACACGATTTGGTGTTCACTTTCTAAAACATACATCTACCCAATATTAAGGAATGCAAAATAAATTACAACCTTATAATTAAATAAAAATCTTCCTTGTAAAAAAAATGCAACTTTGTCCAAAATATCCCAAGGTTTAATTTAACCTTAGATTAAACATCAAATGCGGAAAATAAAAACATAACATAAAGTAATCCAGTCTTGTTACAATTCATAATTAACAAATAAAACAAGTCTTCACTTGTTCAGCTTGCCTTTGCCCTTACTAGTTGACGGAGCGTTAACACTTTCAACTTTAGCTGCAATGGTTATTTAAATTGCAAGAGTGAGCAAACGAAAGCTCACTAGAAATATCAATAATATAACATAACTGAATAGTTTCAATAGATTTGAATAATTTTTCTTTCATAAAGTATTGAACAATAATTCTTTCTTTAATGTTTAGAATCTCAAATATTGAAATCATCTGAGGGTCGTAAGACCTTGAACTTTGTCCTAGGTTATAAACATTTCTATTTAAAACCTTTGTCATATAGACTATGGACTCTTAACTCGTACTTAGGGGGATCAGACCTTCGTACCATGTATTGTGCACAAATATTTAATGCTTTCGCATAGTAACCCCCTAATTAATAGGATTGTTCATCTCAGTATTTGAATACAAGTCCGCACCAAAGAAAGTTTGGTTTGGATAAGCTTAAAAGGGTAATTTAGAATTCAACGTTCATCAACTAAGGAATAGTTGAATCGACTTACAATAATTTAGAATAATTCATCAATAAGGAATTACGAAATAATTTATGCTTTAGAAATAACTTAAAGCATTTGAAAGGCTTAATAGACCTTACTTGAACAATTAAGTCAAGGTCACATCAATTCATAAATGGACTTCGCTAAGATATTTATTCAATATATAAATTATAGAGAATACAATAACTGACATAAATAAAATCAAGAAAGGATAGAACAACTTGCCTCGAGCAGAATCTACAGTTACTATCACGTTCCTTAAAAATTCCTACATATATATAATTAACTGTAATAATATAAATTAGTTATCACGTAACTAATTCACATAATTAGTTACCCCATTAGGTTAACTCATTCCTCTTTAATTATTAAGTTAATAATTAATTATTACATAATTAATCACATAACGTAATCATATTATATGTTCACATATTTAATCAAATAATAATTATGTACTCATATTAATTAAATTATAATTACACAAATTATAATTTAAATTAAACATTCATTTTAATTTTAATTAATCAAATTATAATTATATCTTACATTAATTAAATTATAATTAAACAAATTATAATTTAAATTAAATATTTACTTTAATTATAATTAATTAAATTATAATTATATTTTAAATTATAATTAAACAAATTATAATTTAAATTAAACATGTTCTTTGATTAAAATTAACCAAACTAAATTTATGCATTTATATTAATTAAATTATAATTTAAACCAACTATAATTTAAATTAAACAATTACTTTGATTATAAATAATCAATTTCAATTCATGCACTAATTAAATTATAATTAACAATTTTTAATTTAAATTACATATTTTCCTAAATTATAATTATTCAAATTATAATTACATATTATATTTTATTAATATAATTCATTACTGTCCAATTAGCATTTTAATTTTATTAATATGCTTTATAATTTATTACATATTAATTCTTATAATTTTGTACAATTAAAAATAGTTTTCTGCCCAATCTGCAGGACCAGTGCGGCCGCGCTCCAAATGGCCTTGGGAGCGGCGCGGCCGCGCCACTGTGCAGATTGGTCTGACAATGTCGCGAACTTTGCAGAGAAAAAGTCAATTTGGCTTATTTCTCCACTTCAAGTTCCAAATTCAGCCAACATAATTCTTATAAACTTTATAGAAAATATAATTCTAAGTTTCTAACATGTTTTAACACATAAAGACATCAAATTACATAATTTAAAACACTTAATTTTGAAAAAATTGGAGAAAACTAATTTTTTCAGTGTTCTTGATAACATTGAATACTGTAAGTTTATTTTTCAATCAAAATATACAATTCAAATCACATTGAATTCATATCTCAACATACTAACATAATCTAAAACTAATTTATACAATAATTTACAATAAATCATGAATTTTGATTTTAAAGAAAAACTTTATAAAACCAATTCTCTGTAACTTTTGATGAACATGAATTCTTCATATTCATTGTGACACCCCCAAATCCGGGTACTTCAGTTTCCACATGATTTGGTGTTCACTTTCTAACTATAACAACATCTACCCAATATAATAACAAAATAAATTTACAACCTTTAATTAAAATAATTAAAATCTCCCTTAAAACAAGGGTTACAACCTTCTTAAAATCAATCCCAGGTTACTCTAACCTTGACATAATAATAAAGAGCAGAAATAAAAACATAACATTAAAGTCTTATTACAATCATTTCAACTAATAAAAACAAGTCTTCACTTGTTTTGCTTTCCTTTGCCTTTATTCGTAGATGGAACATCAACATTATCAGCCTTAATTGCAATTGTTATTTAATGCAAGAGTGAGCAAACAACAACTCACTGGAGTTTAACAATAATAAATAAAAAGTTTTGAATAACTTAGCTTACTTCAACCATAAATAATTGAATAATAATTCTCTATCAACATGAAAATTCGAATATAGAATACATCTGAAGGTCGTAAGACCTTTGAACTCTGGTCCTAAGTTATAAACATTTTTATTTATACCTTTAACAGTCAATAAGACTATGGACCTTAACTCGTACTCAGGGGATTAGCCCTTCGTACCATGTATTGTGCACAAATATCTTAACGCTTCCGCGTGGTAACCTCCCCTAATAAATAGGGTTGTTCAACTCAGTATTTGAATATCAGTCCGCACCAAAGAATGTTTGGTTTGGATAAGTTTACAAGGATAATTTAGAATTCACGTTTATCAACTAAGGATTAGTTGAATCGACTTTCAATAACTTAGAATAATTCGTAAGTGAAAGAACTACGAACTAACATATACTTTAGAAGTAAATTTAAAGCATTTAAAATAATAAACTGGATCTTACTTGAATAATAAGTCAAGATCACTTTGGTTAAGTAAATAATTGTCCAGTACAGAAATGAAAAGGACATTCTCAACAATGAATATATGAACTCAAAGAACTTGCGTAGAAATAGCGAGTTTAGGGTTTAGAAGCCTTACCTTAAGCGCAAGCTACTTAACTCAGTCACGTTCTGACACTTCCTACATACATATATTTAATAACAATAATCTAAATTAGTTAACACATAACTAATTCACACAATTAGTTAACCTTCACGGTTAACTCATTCGAATTAAATAAATAATAATAATCAACCATCACATAGTTAATTACATCACATACATACTCACATAATTAAATTAATTATGTATTTAACTAAATTATAATTAAACAATTATAATTTACACACTTAATCTAATTATAATTACTTAAATTATTATAACCTCTTAAATTATAAACAATTATAATTTAAAATCAATTAAACTACATCATGCATTATAATTACACAATTTATAATTAATCATGTATTTATCAATTTATAATCCATAATTACACATGCATTCATTAAATTATAATTACATAAATTATAATTTAAATTAACATCTAATTGATTAAAATAAATTAACTAATATTCATTATAATTTAACAAAAATTATAATTTAATTTAAACATTCACTCTTAATTATAATTATTCAAATTATAATTAAGTAATTCATATTAACTAAATTCCAATTAAACAATTAAAATTCACAATTTAAATACTACATTAAGGTTTTCAAACCCTCTTTTCTTTTCCAAACATGCAATTGCCACATTCATATTAACAACATGTTATAGCAACTGATTACATGCTCATCATCATAAACAATTTAACTTAGGCCATCAAGTAAGACTGCACAAATAAATTAAATTTTCTGCCTTTACACAGCCAGCAGCGCAGCTGCGCGGCCAACAGCCTTGGCACCGGCGCAGCTGCGTAGGGATCGAATCTGGGAAAGGCAAGCGGCGCAACTGCGCTACTTCTGGCTGTACTACCAGCGCAGCTGCGCAGGAGCACGGACAGAGGCAGACAGCCACGACACTCTGCTTCACCGATTAACCCATACAAGCCAACAAACAGAAATTACAAGCAACATAGTCATTGTAAATCATACATATGCAATAATACACATGGTATATATACTACCAATCACTGAATTTGTCCAAATAATGAAAATCAAAGGTTTTAAAAACCCAATTTTGACATTTTTACAAAAACTCATATATTTTTCCAAAAACCATTCACTGCAACTTCAATTCTCAACCAATTCAAGTTACCACACATACAATCTCTTCGTAATTGAATATAACATCCTAACCAATTCTAATTAGGCACAATAACACATATAAATTCTGAAATTTTCCATTCTAAAACCAATCAATATATATATAAAACCATATGAACAAAACTTTTTCCATGAAAGTTGTTTTAACAATAGTTTAATTTTTGAAAATCCTCGTATGTCATACAATTACTACAATCAACACATGGATACAATACATATATATACAATTCATGATTTTATAATTTCATGAAATTCACATAAACTAAAATTTACAGAACTTAAAACAATGAAGAACAACTACTTAACGTTTTTTTTAAAACTATGAGATAGTAGTTACCTTTATGCTTAGTGATTGAAGAAGAATATGAAGATGATTTCTTCAGCCTTCTCAAGCTTTTCTCTTCCTTTTTCCTTTTTCTTCTTCCTCTCTAACACACTGTATAATTCTAATTTTCTCTACTCTTTTCTCTCTTCTTTCTTTAGCTTAGACTAACTTAGCATAAACTAACGTATAATATAAAACGTAGTAATAGATATAGGCTTAATTATATAATATAACTGACAAAATATATTAAGTATAATGTCAGTTACAAATTTACAAAAGCCACAATGCCTTGTTTGGCAAAACAAGGTTATTTTCAAAAACAGATTATTAGTGCTAAGGTATTGTTTGGTAAACAGTTTATTTAAAACAGCTTTTTGATAGTTAGGCCCCATTTGGTAGAATTAGGTTTAAAACAATTACAAGGACCTTGTTTGGTTAAAATCATTTAAAATCCTTTTTCTTTTATTTTAACAAATCATTTAACACATACTTTAATGTCACATTTTAATTAATTAAATATTAATCATCTAATTTAATCAATTAAAATCTAACATTAATTAATCACATAAAATAGCCACATAATTATAATTACTCGCTAATTATAATCCATGTAACTCTTAACATATAATTCATCTAATTTAATCATCTCAAATAAATTAGATCTACACTATAAAATTAATATACATCAATTAAATAAATATTAAACATTCATTTAATAAATATATCACACTCAGTTAAATCACTCCACAAAATCACATAATTCATTTATTTAACTCAATAAATAAATCACATATATATTTATTTAACTCAATAAATATTTCAAATTAACATATAAAATCTCAATCGTTACAATCATCATGTTTTCATGAATTAAACGACTAATTTAGGCATACTATTCATACATAAACATGTTATAAACACCATATAACATATATACATCAAAATCACAAATTCTCATGAAGAATTATTTTACAGAGAACTAAAGTTATGAACAACGTAAAGATAAAATTTTTAAACTACAAGGTTAGAGATTATACCCTTGATTAGTATTAGAAAGAGAAGATGATGGTTTTGATTCCTCAAACTCTTATTATTTCTTCTCTTCTCTTCTCTTTCTAACTCTCTGTTTCTTTCTCTCTGACTAACTTTTATTTTCTTCTTTGATTTACTCTGATAGTCTAACTAAACTAACGTAGTATAATATAGATAGATATAGGATTAATTGTATATAATATAACTGACAAAAATATTATAACTATATTAA
Source organism: Panax stipuleanatus (assembly GCA_020205555.1). Classification (NCBI taxonomy): domain Eukaryota; kingdom Viridiplantae; phylum Streptophyta; class Magnoliopsida; order Apiales; family Araliaceae; genus Panax; species Panax stipuleanatus. Next base: position 14,525,310 of record CM035122.1, read on the forward strand.
GTATAATGTCAGTTCCAAATTTTGAAATTTAAAAGGCCATAAGGCTTTGTTTGGCCCAAATCCATTTATTTTCAAAAACATAGATTTTTAGTAGTTAAGGCATGTTTGGCAAAAACTCTTTAAAATAGGTGCAAGGGTCTTGTTTGACAAAATTCTTTAAAAACCCTTTTAATTCTTTTAATAAATCTTTTTAACACATAACTTAATTGTTATACTTTATTTTATTAAATCTTAACATTCTCATTTAATTAAATAAAAGCTAACATCAATTAATCATATAAAAATTACCACATAACAATTATAATTACTCGCTAATTATAATTTCATGTAACAATTACCACATAAACTTCATCTATTTTAATTATCTCAATTAAATTAGAACTATACCATAAAATTATTATACATCAATTAAATTAAATATTAAATATTTATTTAATTAATATATTACACTTAATTAAATTACTCCACAACAATCACATAATTTATTTATTTAACTCAATAAATAAATCAGTAAATTAATTAAAATATTTATTTAATTCAATAAATATTAAAATTAATATATAACATTCTCATTCGTTACAGTTCGACCCATTTGACTCGGAACGTTAATTAAGTGATTAACACTAACTCGGTTTATTCAACGTTTATACGTTATACATTATTCTTCATTATCTCACGTTCAAACCATACACGGAGTGTACGACAAGCACGTTTAACTTACGCGTACACTCAATACCTTTATGTCGGCTTAAGTGTTTAACGTTTATGATTCTTTCTAACCTTCATTATTCGACTCATACTCGGACTTTATTAACTTCATTACCGTTCGTTACGGTTTTCTTAATAATTACACATCTTACTTACTACCTTCATCAACGTCTAAGTCATATAACCAATGTATGCTTAGAACGTTTGCCTGACGCGAATACGATTCACGAGGATCATTTACGTATTCAGCATTCACGTTGTTCATCTTTTAAACCTCTACTCAACCTGTACTTAAGGTTTTAATATCTCTCATTTGTGATCTATTACATGAACATTACGTTCATCGTCCCCTCATAATGTCTAAGCCATACTATTCGTTGTATGCTAAGACCGATCATTCATCGCAATTACTTTGCGGTTATAGCGTCTATACACTTTACACTTAATTCTGATTATGACATTATAACATCAAAATTTTATAAGTCACCCTCGTCACTCAACGTCTAAGGAATCACAATCATAGCAATCCCACACGTTCGTTTTACCACGAATACGGTCCCCGGAGATCGGTTATGTACTTCGCGTTCGTCATTTAATAACCTTTATTTGACGTTTACTGTAACGATTGAGATTTTATATATTAAATGTTAATATTTATTGAGTGAATAAATATTTTATGTGATTTATTTATTGAGTTAAATAAATAAATTATGTGATTTTGTGGACTGATTTAATTAAGAGTAATATTTAATTTAATTGATGTGTATTGATTTTATAGTATAGTTCTAATTTAATTGAGATAATTAAATTAGATGATTTTGTTTTGAGTGTTACATGAATTATAATTAGTGAGTAATTATAATTATGTGGTATTTTTATGTGATTTATTGATGTTAGATTTTAATTAATTAAATAAGAGTGTTAAAGATTTAATTAATTAAAGTGTGACATTAAGGTATGTGTTAAAATGATTTTTAACCAAACAAAGCCCATACTTTTGTTTTAAAAAACTTTTGCCAAACAGGGCCCTTGCACTACCTTTAAACCTAATTTTACCCAAACAAGACCTTGGCACTAAAATCTGTTTTTATTAAAAGGATTGCCAAACTAGCCCTTGTGGCTTTTGAAATTTTATAACAGCTAATTTAATTATATTATTAAGTGTAGTTAAGTATACGTATTATTACCTATTAGTTATATAGTACGTAAGTTTTATTCTAGCCTAAGTCTAAAACTAAGAAGAAAAGAGAGAAAGAGCAGAGAAGAAATACAGAGAAGAAGAAAGAAGAAGAAGAATTGCTAGAACTCACCATCATCTTCTTCCACTCTCATAGCAAATGTTATAATCTTTACCCTTATAACCATAGAATCAATTCATATGTGTTGTATTTCTTCTTTGTCAAATTAGGTTTTCATAAAATTGTATAATCATGAATTTTATATGTATATATGGTATTCATATGTTCTTCATATGTAATTGTATGCCATGAAAGGATTTTCAGAATCCAATTGTTGTAAAAACAAGTTTTTAAAGTTATGTTCTTCAATCTTTCATAGTTTTAGAATTTTCTGTAAAAATATTTGTGTGAAAGTTTTTGATTTTGATATATATATATATATAGGATGTGTACATACAAATATTTTTATATATATGTTTACATATGATTTTTATAGTGGTTTAAGTGTTTTAATTCACAAAGATATGATGAACATGGAGAAATCATGTTCATAGTGTTTTATTATGAAGTTATGTTAAAAAATAGTTCTTTAATTATCAAAGAAATTGATGAAAGCATGAAGTTATGTGTAATATGTGATATATCATGATTATATATGAGTTATATGGTGGTTTTAACAAATCAATTCATGAAATTTTGATAAACAATAAGAATTGTGTTTATAGTGATTTTCTGTAAATTAATTTCTGAAAAATAGCTTTTGAAACTATCAAATTGATGTTTGATTATGAGTTATTGTTGAAATTGATCATGTATTATGTTAGTATGTTAATAATAGAAGTTATTACAATTGGAATTACTTGAATTGATTAAAAAACGAATTCGTAATAGCAAAATTTGTCAAGAACGCTTAAAAATTTGTTTTTCTTCGAAAATCATGAAATCTTTGTTTTGGTTATGTGATGTATGGATTTTATATGTTATGATCATGTTAAAGAGTTTAAAATATTGTTTGTATCAAGTTTCATGTTAATCATGTTGGAAAAAATCGAATTCGATGTGAAGAAATAAGCCAAATTGGCTTATTTCTCTTCCAGTTTGCAAACCAGCCCCTTCACCAGAGGGAGGACCAGCCCCAGCAGGGTTTTTTCCCTTAAGGGACCCTCCCCAGCAGGGTATGTTGCTGTCTAAAAAAGTTAGTTTTTGGTTTTTGAGTTTTCATGCCCCGTTTGTTTATTAGCTAACTTATTTCTATGATTTGGAAAGTGAAATAGGAAATAAGATAACATGTTTTTGATGTGTTTAAGATGGATTAAAGTTGTATATGAATGTGTTACATGTGTGTGGGTGCATTACTTTCTTAAGGTACACAACATGATTGATAGCGTTATAAGCTTACGAATGTATGCCGTGAGTATAGACTCACGTACTTGACTAGTTAGCAACCAATGTGGTAAATTACATTGTGAGTTGGACTTGGATATGAAGTTCGACAGTTTGAACGTTGTAGTTGAATACTAATAGACGCTTTAAACGTAATGCAATGTGCAGGGTAATTGTAGAAGTGGTTATAGTTGTTAAAGTGTAGCTTGCATTTGAGGCAAGTTTCCTATCTCTAAACTTATTATTGTGCATGTTTTCTTATCCTTATTCTCTTACGTTAAACAAATTCCCATTCCGAAACTTGTTATTTACTTTGTACAAGCTTTGTTTTATTCTAATATCCTTAATGCAAAGTATTGAAGTATTATTGAAGTGTTATGATCTTGACTTAGTTGTTCAAGCAAGATTTACTTATTCTTTTGGTTGCTTTAAGTTATTTCTAAAGTATGCCTACTTACTATGAAGTTTATTGTCATATCATACAATTGGTTTATGATTCTTAGATTATTGAACTGTTAAAGTACTGTGAGTCGATTCAACTACTCCTAGCTGATGATAGTTGGAACTCCAAAGTTCCTTTACCTATCCAAACCAAACTTTCTTTGGTGCGGACTTGTATTCAAATACTGAGAATGAACAATCCTAATTACTAGGGGACATTTATGCGAAAGTGTTAAGATGGTTGTGCACAATTCATGGTACAAAGGGTTGATCCCCCTGAGTATGAGTTAAAGATCCATAGTCTTATTGACTATTACAGGTTTAAATAGAAATATTTATAACCTAAGACATAGTTCAAGGTCTTATGACCTTCAGATGATTCTATATTCGAATTCTACGTATTGATGAAAGAATTATAATTCAATTCTTTATATTGGTGAAAGTAAAGTTATTCAAACTCTTTTGAAACTATTCACTTATGTCATATCACTGTTGTATTTCCAAGTGAGCTTTTGTTTGCTCACTCTTGCATGTTTTATCACCACTTGCAGTTGAAACCAAGAATGTTGTCATACCGTCAACAAGTAAAGGAAAAGGAAAGATGAACAAGTGAAGGCTTGTTGTTTCAAGTTTTGATTTTAATAAGACTTAGTTGGTTATGTTTTATTTTCGCATTTATTTGATTAATGTTAAGGTTTAGTTAACCTTGGGATTTTATTTGGAAAAAGTTGTAATCCTTTATCAAGGAAGATTTTATTTTAGTATTGCGAAGGTTGTAATTTACTTTGTAATTCTTTGTTATTGGGTAGATGTATGCTTTAGTTAGAAAGTTAACACCAAATCATATGGAAACGAAGTACCCGAATTTGGGGGTGTCTTAGGTTGGTATCAAAGCTATAGGTTATGAACCTTAGGTAGGGAAAAAACCTTAGGTAGTAGCCTTATTGGAAGATCGAAAAGATAGTGGTGATAGGTAAAGATAAAAAACTACCTTATGTACTATGTGTTTACGTTTAGGTATTCGAAGAGTGACGACTCGATATCACATAATAATAAACTTTAAAATTCTTTTGTTAGGATGACGAACATTGGAGAATCCAGTCAGGCTAGAGAGGATATACCTCAGGTTCCTGGAGAGGAAGAGCCCCGAGACATCCATGTTGTCTGGCAGTAGCTGGTTAGGAGAGAGCCATCTCTAGTGATCACCGTAGCTGGTCGGGAGCATGAGCTGACACCTATTCCAAAGGAAGAGGACGAGGACGAGTCTGAAGAGCAGGAAGAGGATCCCGAAGAGGAATTTCCACCTCACTCTGTTAGTGCTGAGATGTACGAGGCAGTCTACGAAAGTAATGTGGAGCTTTATGGTCGAGTCGGAGAGCTTGAGGAAACCATCCAGCAGCGGGACGAGACTATCGAGGATATGGCTAGTGACCTAGGAGAAGCACAATGGAACCTAATACACGCAGAGAATGATCGAGATGAGGCACGAGCCGAGCTAGCAAAGCTGAAGCAAGATATCCAAGAGGAGTCAACGAAGCGTGCCAGAGCTAAGGAAACAAGCTTGAGGGCTACTCAACGAGCAGATCGAGCAGAGGACGAGGCAAAAACCAAGAGAGCCAAGCTAAGGGAAACAAAATACACTTTCTATACGGCCATAGATTGGGCCCAGGACCGTATCTTTTATTACCCAGCTCAGTTCCAAGGGTTACCATGGTATGTGGTGGACCGAAGGACAACGTTTCGGGTGATGGAGGAAGAACGTAGAGAGGCTGTGCGACGTCTTAATATGCCTAGACATTAGAGCTTTTAAATTATGTGTTTCTTTTTGTAATAAATGATGTAAATCCCATAATTTGAGATAATAATGGGATAAAGTGATGATGTAGTCTTGTAACTTGTTCCAGTTCAGGAAAGATGATGTAAATAGCAGAAATGCTATCTATCCGATGTTTTTTTAAAACTACGAGTAATGAATAAAAGAAGTTTATTGATGTGCTATGTGTTCATATATGAACTGAGTTATTTGATTGTTTAAGTTTAACTTAAATACTTAGGAATTGAATAAAGGAGCTAATAATAATATTTTCTTAACAGAAAATGCCTCATAGAAGAAGACCAACAAGTCAAAACCCCGAGGGTTCGACGAATAACAACAACAATAACGATGGAACAAACCCTAACTCAGTTCAGCAGTTAGTGAACTTGCTGACAGGAGCGATGGAGAATCAGCAGCAAGTGCAGGCCACGACATTCAAAGAGTTTAAGGCAGTAGGACCGCCTGAATTCAAGGGATCGACGAACCCGATAGATGCACAGACGTGGGTTATGGAAATGGAGAAGGTCTTTGACGTGGCTAAGGTCGGTGAAGACCAGAAGACACCATTTACGACTTTCATATTGAAGGCAGATGCTAGCTTCTGGTGGCAGGCTAATAAGACCAGCGAGGGTGAAGGAGTCATAATGTGGGAACGTTTAAAGGAGATGTTCTTTGAAATGTGCTTCCTTGTGAGTTCGCAGGACCAGATGGAGGTCCAATTTTTAGAGCTTAAGCAGGGGGGATGACGGTGTCTGAATATGCCGCTAAGTTCAATGAGTTGGCCATGTTTGCTACTTACCAGGTCAGCACGGACGCTAGGTAGGCGAGGTGGTTTGAGCGGGGACTGAAACCCTGGATCTACAGCAAGGTCTCTATGTTCCAGCTGAACACGTTTGTAGCTGTGCTGGAAAAGGCCATTCTAGCTGAAGGAGGGAGCGAAGCCATGACTAAATTCAACCAAGATAAGAAGAAGAAGATTGAGACAAAAAACAAGGCTGGTGGTAGCGGGGTTATCCATCAGAAAAGGAGGTGGAATGACAACACCTCTGCTAGGGAGTCAGTAGGGAGGACAACAGAAGAGGAAGCTCGAAGCATGTGCTACATGCAGGATGACTCACACTGGAGTGTGCATGAAAGGGAAACGGGTGTGCTACAACTGTGGTCAGGAAGGCCACATCGCGCCGAATTGCCAAAACCCGAAGAAGGGAGCTTGCTATACATGTGGATCCAAGGATCACATGGCTCGTAATTGCCCTAAGAAGCCAGCGATAGGGTCAACAGGGAATGGAGGAAATGGCAGCGGTAGCACTCTGACTATTGCCGGATCGTCGCCATTACAAGCCATTCGACCTACTTCCCGCACATTCAACATGACGGTGCAAGACGCGGTGCAATCAAAAGATGTTGTAGCAGGTATTATTCAGATCAATAGTATAAATGCATATATATTATTTGATTCGGGTGCTACTTGTTCATTCATATCTGATGATTTTACTAAAACCCTAGACTTACCTATAGAGGAGTTAGCGTATCCCTTGAACATAGAAATTACGAATAGGGAAGTCATTCCTGTTAGGTTTGTATACAAGAACTGTAGATTGGATATTAAGGCTAAGGGTAGATTTGATTCTGATAAAACTTGGGGAATTTGATGTCATATTGGGGATGGACTGGTTGTTCAACCATGGGGCGATAATCGACTGTTAGAGGAAGTCGGTAAACCTTACGACTCCGTCAAAAGTAGTGTTCTATGGTAGTAAATCGCCTAGACAAGCGAGTTACCTGACGGTGATGCAAGCCAAGAAACTTTTGACGCAAGGCTGTGTAGGATATCTAGCCTATATAGTAGATACGCGTAAGGAGAGCCCGAATGTAGAAGAGTTATTGGTGGTTAGGGAGTTTGTGGATGTGTTTCCGAGCAACTTGCCAAGACTTCCGCCAGATAGGGAGATAGAGTTCGTGATCGACTTAGCGCCGGGAACTACTCCAATTTCGAAGGCGCCGTGCCGAATGGCTCCAGTTGAGATGAAGGAACTGATGGTTCAACTTTAAGAATTGCTAGACAAGAAGTATATTCAACCAAGCATTTCGCCGTGGGGAGCGCCAGTGTTATTCGTAAAGAAGAAGGATGGAACAATTCTTCTTTGCATTGACTATAGAGAGTTAAACAAAGTTACAATCAAGAATAGGTATCCCGTTACCTAGGATCGATGACTTATTTGATCAACTGAAGGGTGCTAAGTACTTCTCAAAAATCGATTTGAGAAGCGGGTATCATCAATTGAAGGTGAGGAAGGAAAATATACCAAAAATGACTTTTAGAACTCGGTATGGTCATTACGAGTTCTTGGTGATGTCATTTGGTCTGACGAATGCCCCACCTGCATTTATGGACCTAATGAACAGGGTGTTAAAGCCATTCCTGGATAAGTTTGTAGTGGTGTTCATAGATGATATCCTAGTTTATTCCAAGACCGAGGAGGAACACGCTGAACACTTAAGGCTAACCTTAGAATCGCTGAGATAAGAGAAGCTTTATGCAAAATTCTTGAAGTGCGAATTTTGGTTAGAACGTGTGCAATTTCTTGGCCACGTAATCGACAAGGATGGGATTTCGGTAGATCAGTCGAAGGTGGAAGCGGTAATGAATTGGGATCAGCCAAAAACGCCAGTCTGAAGTAAGGAGTTTCTTGGGATTGGCTGGTTATTACCGGAGATTTATCCAAGATTTTTCCAAGATCGCAACTCCGTTGACGAATTTGACTCGTAAAATAGTTAAGTTTGTTTGGATGGAAAAGTGTAAGGAAAGTTTTCAGGAGTTGAAGAAGAGGTTGAGTACTGCGTCGTTGTTGTCTTTACCGGATAGTACGGGAAATTTCATGGTATATAGTGATGCCTCACATAAGGGTTTAGGCTGTGTGTTGATGCAGAGCGGCAAGGTCATTTCTTATGCATCACGTCAGCTGAAGGATTACGAGAAGGGGAATCCGACCCATGACTTGGAATTAGCGGCAGTAGTGTTTGCTCTAAAGATTTGGAGACACTACTTATATGGAGAGAAGTGTGAAATATACATAGATCACAAGAGTCTGAAGTATATCCTTACTCAGAAGGATTTGAACATGCGCCAAAGAAGATGGTTAGAACTGATCAAAGACTACGACTGCAAAAATACTTTACCATCCGGGTAAGGCCAATGTTGTCGCCGACGCTTTGAGTAGAAAAGGTCGGGAGAAGCTGAATATGTTAACTGATCAGGATCAGTTGATAGAACAGATGGCTAGATTAAAGCTGGAAGTGAAGTTTCCGAAGGAATCGGATGAGAAGTTGTTTCAAGTAACTACTGGTTCTACTTTGGTAGATAAAGTGAAAGAAGCACAACTTCACGATGAAGAATGTGAGAAGATTCGGAAGAGAATAGCCGATGGCGAAGAGTTTAAATTCAGAATCGACAATGAGGGATTGCTACAATTTGAAGGTAGAATCTGGGTACCGCTAATACCAGAAGTTAAGGAGGAGATCTTGAGTGAAACTCACAGTTCAAGGTATTCAATTCACCCTTGGAGTACGAAGATGTACCAGGATCTTAGGCATCATTTTTGGTGGCCGAATATGAAGAGGGATGTTGCTGAGCGCGTTGCGAAATGTCTAACTTGTCAGAAAGTCAAGGCAGAACACCAGAGACCTAGCGGATTGCTGCAACCGTTAGAAATTCCAGAATGGAAGTGGGAGCATATCACGATGGATTTCGTGGTTGGTTTTCCAGCGACTCAGAAGGGATTTGATGCAATTTGGGTGATTGTGGATCGACTGAAGAAATCAGCCCACTTTCTACCAATCAGGATTAAGTACAACTTAGAGCAATTGGCGAAGCTGTACGTTAAGGAAATTATTTCTCGACACAGTGTTCCAATGTCGATTGTGTCAGATAGAGATCCGCATTTTACGTCGAATTTCTGGAAGCGTTTGCAAGAGTGTCTGGAAACGCAATTGCGAATGAGTACAGCATACCATCCTCAGACCGATGGTCAGAGCGAGAGAACAATTCAAACGCTTGAGGATATACTGAGAGCTTGCGTGATGGATTTCAAGGGAAGCTGGGATGATCATCTACCATTGGTGGAGTTCGCCTACAAGAATAGTTACCACGCGAGTATCGGCATGCCGCCTTACGAAGCGTTATACGGTAAGAAATGCAGAACTCTTTTGTGCTGGGATGAAGTCGGTGAACGTCAACAGATGGGACCGAAATTGGTACAATAAACTGCTAAAATTGTGAAGCTGATCAGAACAAGATTGGTTGCTACTCAAGATAAATAAAAGAAATATGCCGATCAACATCGACAGAACCGAGAATTCTTACCAGGGAGCTTCGTTTTCTTGAAAGTATCTCCCTGGAATGGGAATATTCGATTCGACAAGAAGAGGAATTTGAGTCCTCGATTTATTGGACCTTTTGAGGTACTGCGAAAGGTGGGCGAGGTTGCTTACGAGGTGGCATTACCTCAGGAGCTTGACAATATACATAACATATTTTATATTTCGGTGTTACGACCTTACAAGCGTGACTATAAACATGTAATAGAATATGAGCCTTTACAATTTGATAAAGACTTAACTTATGAAGAGGTTCCTGTTCAAATAGTTAATAGGAAGGAACAAGTACTTAGGAATAAAGTGATACCTTCTGTTAAGGTAATTTGGAGGAACCACAGTGCTGAAGAAGCCATATGGGAACTCAAGGATGTAATGAGAAAATCGTATCCTCAATTATTTGCTTAATTGAGTTGTGTAACCCATTATATATCGATTCTGGGGACAGAATCCTTTTAAGGGGGGAAGAATGTAACAGATGAGAATTTTTATGAATTTTTTTTATGTTGTGATTCTGGGGACAAAATCCTTTTAAGGAAGGAAGATTGTAACGATTGAGATTTTATATATTAAATGTTAATATTTATTAAGTAAATAAATATTTTATATGATTTATTTATTGAGTTAAATAAATAAATCATGTGATATTGTGGACTGATTTAATTAAGAGTAATATTTAATTTAATTGATGTGTATTGATTCTATAGTATAGTTCTAATTTAATTGAGATAATTAAATTAGATGATTATGTGTTGAGTGTTACATGAATTATAATTAGTGAGTAATTATAATTACATGGCATTTTTATGTGATTTATTGATGTTAGATTTTAATTAATTAAATAAGAGTGTTAAAGATTTAATTAATTAAAGTGTGACATTAAGGTATGTGTTAAAATGATTTTTAACCAAATAAGGCCCATACTTCTGTTTTAAAAAGCTTTTGCCAAACAGGACCCTTGCACTACCTTTAAACCTAATTTTACCCAAACAAGACCTTAGTACTAAAATCTATTTTTATTAAAAGGATTGCCAAACTAGCCCTTGTGGCTTTTGAAATTTTATAACAGCTAATTTAATTATATTATTAAGTGTAGTTAAGTATACGTATTATTACCTATTAGTTATATAGTACGTAAGTTTTATTCTAGCCTAAGTCTAAAACTAAGAAGAAAAGAGAGAAAGAGCAGAGAAGAAATACAGAGAAGAAGAAAGAAGAAGAAGAATTGCTAGAACTCACCATCATCTTCTTCCACTCTCATAGCAAATGTTATAATCTTTACCCTTATAACCATAGAATCAACTCATATGTGTTGTATTTCTTCTTTGTCAAATTAGGTTTTCATGAAATTGTATAATCATGAATTTTATATGTATATATGGTATTCATAAGTTCTTCATATGTAATTGTATGCCATGAAAGGATTTTCAGAATTCAATTGTTGTAAAACAAGTTTTTAAAGTTATGTTCTTCAATCTTTCATAGTTTTAGAATTTTTTGTAAAAATATTTATGTGAAAGTTTTTGTTTTTGATATATATATAGGATGTGTACATATAAATATTTATATATATATATATATATATATGTTTACATATGATTTTTATAGTGGTTTAAGTGTTTTAATTCACAAAGATATGATGAATATGGAGAAATCATGTTCATAGTGTTTTATTATGAAGTTATGTTGAAAATAGTTCTTTAATTACCAAAGAAATTAATGAAAGCATGAAGTTATGTGTAATATGTGATATATCATGATTATATATGAGTTATATGGTTGTTTTAACAAATCAATTCATGAAATTTTGATAAACAATAAGAATTGTGTTCATAGTGATTTTCTGTAAATCAATTTCTAAAAAATGGCTTTTGAAACTATCAAATTGATGTTTGGTTAATGAGTTATTGTTGAAATTGATCATGTATTATGTTAGTATGTTAAGAATAGAAGTTATTACAATTGTAATTACTTGAATTGATTGAAAAACGAATTCGTAATAGCAAAATTTGTCAAGAACACTTAAAATTGTGTTTTTCTTCGAAAATCATGAAATATTTGTTTTGGTTATGTGATCTATGGATTTTATATGTTATGATCATGTTAAAGAGTTTAAAATATTGTTTGTATCAAGTTTCATGTTAATCATGTTAGGAAATATCGAATTCGGTGTGAAGAAATAAGCTAAATTGGCTTATTTCTCTTCCAGTTCGTGAACCAGCCCCTACACTAGAGGGAGGACCCGCCCCAGCAGAGCTTTTTCCCTTGGGGGACCCGCCCCAGCGGGGTATATTGCTTTCCGGAAAAGTTAGTTTTTGGTTTTTGAGTTTTCATGCCCCGTTTGTTTAGCTAACTTATTTCTTTGACTTGGAAAGTGAAATAGGTAATAAGATAACATATTTTTGATGTATTTAAGATGGATTAAAGTTGTATATGAATGTGTTACATGTGTGTGGGTGTGTTACTTTCTTAAGGTACACAACACGATTGATAGCGTTATAAGCTTACGAATGTATGCCGTGAGTATAGACTCACGTACTTGACTAGTTAGCAACCAATGTGGTAAATTACATTGTGAGTTGGACTGGGATATGAAGTTCGACAATTTAAATGTTGTAGTTGAATACTAATAGACGCTTTAAACGTAATGCAATGTGTAGGATAATTGTGAAAGTGGTTATAGTTGTTAAAGTGTAGCTTGCGTTTAAGGCAAGTTTCCTATCTCTAAACTTATTATTGTGCAAGTTTTCTTATCCTTATTCTCTTACGTTAAACAAGTTCCCATTCTGGAACTTGTTATTTACTTTGTACAAGCTTTGTTTTATTCTAATATCCTTAATGCATAAGTATTGAAGTATTATTGAAGTGTTATGATCTTGACTTAGTTGTTCAAGCAAGATTTACTTATTCTTTCGGTTGCTTTAAGTTATTTCTAAAGCATGCCTACTTACTATGAAGTTTATTGTCATATCATACAATTGGTTCATGATTCTTATATTATTGAACTGTTAAAGTACTGTGAGTCGATTCAACTACTCCTAGTTGATGATAGTTGAAACTCCAAAGTTCCTTTACCTATCCAAACTAAACTTTATTTGGTGCGGACTTGTATTCAAATACTGCGAATGAACAACCCTAATTACTTGGGTACATTTATGCGAAAACGTTAAAATGGTTGTGCACAATTCATGGTACAGAGGGTTGATCCCCCTGAGTACGAGTTAAAGGTCCATAGTCTTATTGACTGTTAAAGGTTTAAATAGAAATATTTATAACCTAGGACATAGTTCAAGGTCTTATGACCCTCAGATGATTCTATATTCGAATTCTACGTATTGATGAAAGAATTATAATTCAATTCTTTATATTGATGAAAGTAAAGTTATTCAAACTCTTTTGAAACTATTCACTTATGTTATATCACTGTTGTATTTCCAAGTGAGCTTTTGTTTGCTCATTCTTGCATGTTTTATCACCACTTGCAGTTGAAACCAAGAATGTTGTCATACCGTCAACAAGTAAAGAAAAAGGAAAGATGAACAAGTAAAGGCTTGTTGTTTCAAGTTTTGATTGTAATAAGACTTAGTTGGTTATGTTTTATTTCCGCATTTATTTGATTAATGTTAAGGTTTAATTAACCCTGGGATTTTATTTGGACAAGTTGTAATCCTTTATCAAGGAAGATTTTATTTAAGTATTACGAAGGTTGTAATTTACTTTGCAATTCTTTATTATTGGGTAGATATTTTTAGTTAGAAAGTGAACACCAAATCATGTGGAAACGAAGTACCTAGATTTGGGGGTGTCACATTTACTCGTTAAACTCAATATTTTACTCATCATTCTAAATATTTATTTTCATGAACATTGTATTCATGCTTGACCCTTAATTACCATCCAAAAATTTGGACAACAAAAATCTCCAGTCGAAGAAAAATTTCTTAAGGGCGCTGCGACGCCAGTCTATGTACAAAACCCGGCACTACGGCGTGGGTTGGTAGTGCTTGGGCTCCTGGGCTGGCGCTGTGGTGCCACTTCCCTTTTGTTGTACGGTGCTGCGGTGCATCCCTTAAAACTCAGAATTTTTTTTTCTAAGTGTTGAACAAGTTTGAGACGCTTACTTAGACATCTTATAACCTTCTCTTCCAATATCAGAATTGGTCTGTTTCGGAGGCGTTGGAAACCATGCAACACGTACTACACACCCCCTGGTAAAATTAATTTTTTGAGTTTTAACCAACCTTGAAATTGGCTTGAAAGTCCTCCTTCGCTAGGTTTTTTAACTTTACGTTAAATTTTCGTTCGTCCGTAATTCGTTCATCCGAACCCAAAATTCGTTCGTTCTTGAGTCTATGACTCACGTTTTCTACGTTTTCTTACATTCTTATGAAACCCTAACTATCCGGGTTCCTTAGCTTAATTTCTACATTCGTTTTGTCTTTTACAAAATTTCACCATAACTTCGTTATTAGGTAATGTCAATACGTTCTTCATGAACGTTTCTACCATTCCTAACCAAGCATACATATATACAATGATTTTAAACTTTCCCATCAACAAAAAGCTCTAATTAGATGGTTTTAAATTAGTCCATTAATAATGTTCTTACCGCGTTCTTCGTTCGCTCTTCGTGTTCTTCGTTCGTTCTTCGTTTTTAATCGATATTATGATTATGATTTTATGTTTTCATGCATATTAACGTTCTAAGTTAGTTAATTCATCTTTATATCATCGGAGAGTTCATATAACTCATTCGAATTGTCCGTTAACATCCAGAAATTCATAGTTCATATGAAATTTCTTAGAAAAAGAAAAAGATAAAATAAAACTTCAAATTCTCTTATTACTTACATATTCCTATGATTTGACTATAGCAATATCATTTCTAACAATCTTATACTTCCAATTTCGTTAAGCTATACGATTTCATATTGAAACTTAAAGAAAAATGGATTAAAGTTAGGTTTTTAGGGTTACATTTCTTCTTTAATCTTCTTCCTTACGAAAAAGCTTGCACGCGAGCTATCTTTTTCTCTTCCTTTCCTTCTTCTTCCCCATCCGAATTCTCTCTCTCTCAAGTGTTGGTGATTTTTCTAACCAAACAAATGAGCTGAAGCTTGGTTTATATAAAAAACCAAGGCTAGTGGCAAAATAGTCATTTAGGCTAAAAATCACTATTCACACCTCCTTACTCAAATCTCCTTACTATTCACGAAGCTTCTCATGGAAGTTTCATGGTTCCGTCTTTCAGAATTTGTTCGACAGTTTGAAAAGTTACGTTTCTCGGAATCCAAATATTTTTGGATATTACATCTTTCATCTATAGATTATCTTTTACGCGTTCTTCGAAATTTTTAAAAATTAAAAAACACTTTTTGATGATTAGTGTTTTCCTTTACGTTTTCCCACAACTTAGTTAAGCGAATGAAAATTACATAACAATACTTTTCGTCGTTTTTATTTTGTCCGATGTCTAAATATTTTTCGAGAAAAACTTTTATCGGTTAAAATAACTTTTAACGGCATATTACCGTCAAATCTTCAGACGGAATGACATTACAACATACCAAACTCTCAGAAAGGCCTAGGTTATTCAAACCCTAACCCTTAGGTTTCGTAAGGTGAATAGTGCCTATTTCGTCTTTTTCTCAGAAATATTTTATTTTCTTCTTGAAAATTCTTACTCGTTCATTCTAGCTCACATCCAGAATACTCTCGGCTTATGATCATCCTAGATCATAGAATGACTAATAAACACATAACACAAAATATAATTAATAAAAATCTATTTTATTAATTAATAATTCTTTAAACTTAATATTCGGGACAATTCAATTTTTCGGGTTGTCACATTCTTCCCCCTTATAAAAATTCCGTCCTTGAAATTTCTAAAACCACATCCCTTCCCGGATTCTTTATCCTTACAACCTTTATCAAAGGTTGTACTCTTACTTCCTCTCTTCTTGTTGAATAATCTCAACATCTCATTTCTTCCGACATAATTGTTAATCACTCGGGATATCACATTCACCCCTTCTTCACAGAATTTCGTCCTCGAAATTTTAGCATACTAATCTCCCAACATCTCTTCAAATAAGTTGTCATTCTTCAAGCATTCTAGATTCTCCATAATTTATCAAGAATTATGAAGTAGAATGAATAACGAGGAATATAAAGATACCTTTAAAATAATTCATACTTTACTGAGGGGTCATATGGACCATGAACTCTTACTAGGTTTAACAATATTTCACCGTAAAACCATTCTATCACGACTAATTTACAATCACCAAGAAAGTAAACTACCTCTTCCATACGTAAGTGATCAACTTATCGTATAACCCCATTCCGGGGTGTGTTCACCTCAGACTTAATTATAATATTTCGCACCAAAATAATTTGGTTTGGTATAACTTCTCAAAGAAAGCTCGATTTTCTTTTAAACATGACATACATTTGTCTAGCCAAATCAAGTAGCTTAGACCATACCAATAAATTGGACATTTGCTGAAACATTCGTCTAGTCAAATCAATTGACATCAACTACTTCTTTAAATTCTTTCATAATACTTCAAAATATTTTATGACGTCATAATACCGTACTATTTCACATTACGTTGAGGACTTTGTCAGTTTGTGACTTTGTCATTCTACATCATATCATAGCGGGTTGTTGATCCAAAGATCACATCCAACACTAGGTTCAATTGCATTAATAAATCCATCTTTTTACCATCTCTGCATCAAATGCACTGATGATATAAAATTCATTTTGATATTTCAAATCAATTTCTGTCTAGCCGAAACAATTAGCATAGACATACAAAGGATAGTTCTTTTAAAATTCATTGGTTCACAAAAGTTTGAACCAACATTATTTTCTTAAACATATACACTTTAGCAAAATGTCAATAAATTTTATAATCTAGCATAGCTAGAAGACTTGGAGTACTTACTTTCTTCATCTTCCTTTATTATCATATTTGCGACAATTCTAACTTCTATTAGCACCTTCAATGCTATTTATACTGAAAATAACTTATTTTCATTCTAAACATTCATATACCATAGTATAGTTCATCAATTTACCACACTTTATGTGTTTAGGAACTTTTCACAACCATATGTATTTAAGAACTTATCTTGTCAATATGTAATCCAAAAACAAATCAAGACCTTTCCAAACGCATAGAGGCTCGGAAACAAAACATATAACTATGAGTCACAAACTTTTCATAAGTATGAGTTTCAAGAACTCGCACCTATCTTAATATATTCTACTATCTAATATACACATTAGAAAAGATTCACCTTCTCTTCATATTCATATTGATAACGCGACATTACTATTCCAATTATTATCACTGTAATAAACTAAGTAGTCACAAACCCTTGCCCATAACAAAGGTTCGTACAACTTAGCTATCACATGAGTCCTCAATCGAAATTTCACCACATTCTAACTTTCTCTAACTTGATACGAATTTTTCTTAATTCGTACCTTATCCTCTACAACTCTTTTGAGTTCATCTCGTACTACTTCATAGTACCATTCATTTATAGCATTGAGCTATAACTCATCCATCATTTAACAGAATATCTGTTATTCACGATTTAATGAGATCACGTAGTGATCTTCTTCCTTAATCGTTTAACTCAATGATTTTCTTATCCTTCTCTCTCCGATTATAGTCTTAGGTACTTATACCTAAGGTTTATAACCTAACAGCTCTGATACCAACTTGTGACGCCCCGAAATCTGATCTATCTTCACACCCGGATTCTGTTCATCAGGAGTACATCCCATTCCAAACACACATCATTATAAAACTAAATATAACAACATACATCTGCAAATCCCAGATTCTATGTAACGATTGAGATTTTTATATTTAATTTTAAATAATTATTGAGATAAATAAATATTTATGTGAATTATTTATTGAGTTAAATAAATAAATTATGTGATTTATGGAGTGATTTAATTAAGTGTATATATTAATTAAATAAATGTGTAATATTTATTTAATTGATGTATATTTTATATTATAGTTCTAATTTAATTGAGAGAATTAAATTAGATGATTTATGTGTTAGTGTTACATGAATTATAATTAGCGAGTAATTATAATTATGTGACAAATTTTATGTGATTTATTGATGTTAGATTTTAATTGATTAAATTAGTTGTTTAATATTTAATTAATTAAAATGTGACATTTAAAATATGTGTTTAATGATTTGTTAAAATAAAAGAAAAAAGATTTTAAATGATTTTAACCAAACAAGGCCCTTGCATTTGTTTTAAACCTATTTCTACCAAACAGGGCCCTAACTATCAAAAAGTTATTCTTAAATAAATTATTTACCAAACGGGACCTTAGCGCTAAAATCTGTTTTTATAAGTATTGTTGCCAAACAAAGCCTTGTGGCTTTTGAATCCTTGTAACTGCCAATTTAATAATAAGTTAACGTTAAGTAACATACGTATTATTATATGAGTTATATAGTGTTTACGTTAGTTTAGAGTTAGCCTAAGCCTAAGAGAAGAGAAAGAGCAGAGAAGTATTACAGAGATAATATAGAGAGAAAGGAAGAGGAGAGACTAAGAAGAAAAGAGAAAGCTTGAGAAGCTTGAGAAGAATCCACCATCTCTTTATACCCTTCTTCAATCTCCAAATAACGGGTATAATCACAATTTTATAAGAACTCTACTTAGTTATTTCTTTATGTTGAATTCTCTGTGAAATTTATTTGCACGAAATTGATTATGTTGATATGGATTTTATTCATATGGTTTATATATGAATTGTATGCATAAACAATGATTTTCAGAAATTAAATTACTGTAGAAATATATTTTAACTGAAAAGTCATATGAGTTCATATTGAATTTCATGAGTTTATATATTATGGGTGATTTTACATTGAGAAATTGGTATATATTAGTATGTTGTTTAGAAATTTTCTATGATACTACCTTGAATCATGAGAATAAAGCATGTGTTATAAGTTGAATTGCTTAAGAATTTGATTACAGTGACTTATTTTGGAAAATATATGAGTTTTCATGAAAATGGCAAAATTGGATTTTTAAAACTTGTGATTATCATTGTTTAGATGGTTTTATGTTTTGGAAGCATGTTATATATATGTATAATTGCATAGGTATGAGTTACAATGTTTAAGTTACTGTAAATATCCATTTGTTAGCTTGTATGGGTTAATCGGTGAAGCAGAGTAACGTGGCTGTTTGCATCTGGCCGAGTTGCTGCGCAGCTGCGCCGGCAGCAAGGCCAGGAGCAGCGCAGCTGCGCCGCTTGTCCTTCCCAGATCCTTACCCTGCGCAGCTACGCCGGTGCCAAGGACTGTGGCTGCGCAGCTGCGTCGTGCACAGTGTTTGGGCAGTGTGCTTTAAACAATTGTACAGATTGTCTTCATGCCTAAGTTATATTACTGCTAAGATAATGAGCATGTATGTAGCTGCTATAACATGTGTTAACATGAAGTTGATAAATTCATAATTTGAGAATAAAAGAAATTTTAAAAACCTAATAGGGCATTTAAATTATAAACTGTAATTATTTAATTGTACAATAAGTTACTTAATTATAATTAAGAGTAAATGTTTAATTTAAATTATAATTTTTGTGAAATTATAAGGTATAGAAGTTGATTTATTTTAATCAATTAGATATTAATTTAAATTATAATTTATGTGATTATAATTTAATAAATGCATGTTTAATTGTGGATTATAAATTGATAATTGCATGATTAATTATAATGCATGATATAGTTTAATTGATTATAAATTATAATTTGTTTATAATTTTAAAAGGTAATTATAATTTAAGTAATTATAATTTGATTAAGTGTTTGAATTATAATTGTTTAATTATAATTTAGTTAAATACATAATTAATTTAATTATGTGAAGATGTGTGTGATGTAATTAACTATGTGATAGCTAATTATTGCTATTTATTTAATTAAAGTGAGTTAACCATGAGGGTTAACCACTTATGTGAATTAGTTATGTGTTAACTAATTTAGGTTATTATGATTGAATGTGTATAGGAAGTGTTTAAGTACGTGGTTGAGTTAAGTAGCTTGCGCTTAAGGCAAGTTCTCTAAACCCTAATCTTGTATTAATTTTATGCAAGTCTTCTACCCTAAACTTGTTAATTATATACAAATTCTTGAATTCATATATTCATTGTTGAGAATGTCCTTTCCATTTCTGTATTGGACAATTGTTTATTTAATTGAAATGATCTTAACTTATTGTTCAAGTAAGATCCAGTTATTATTTTAAATGCTTTAAGTTGATTCTAAAGCATATGTTAGTTCATAATTCTGTTAGTTACGAATTATTGATAGTTGATTCAACTAATCCTTAGTTGATGAACGTGAAATCTAAATTACCCTTGTAAGCTTATCCAAACCAAACTTTCTTTGATGCGGACTTGAATTCAAATTGCTGAGTTGAACAACCCTATGTACTAGGGGAGGTTACTATGCATAGCGTTAAGATGTTTGTGCACAATACATGGTACAAAGGGCTGATCCCCCTAAGTACGAGTTAAGGTCCATAGTCTTATTGACTGTTAAAGGTTTAAATAAAAATATTTATAACCTAGGACAAGAGTTCAAAGGTCTTATGACACTCAGATAAATTCTATTTTTGAATTGTAATTGCGATGAAAGAATTATTATTCAATTCTTTATTGTTGAAGCGAATCATATTATTAAGATTCTTTGAAAGATATCCTTTCATGTATATATTATTGTTAAACTCCAGTGAGCTGTGGTTTGCTCACTCTTGCATTAAATAACAATTGAAGTTAAGGTTGATAACGATGATGCTCCGTCTACAAGTAAGGGCAAAGGAAAGCAAAGCAAGTGAAGACTTGTTTTAATTTAATTGATAATGATTGTAATGAGACTTGAATGTTAAGTTTCCGCACTTTATTATTTCATATCAGGTTTAGAGTAACCCGGGATTATTTTGAAAAGGTTGTAACCCTTGTTGTAAGGGAGATTTATTTATTTTAATTTAAGTTGTAGTTTATTTTGCATTATTATTTGGGTAGATGTATGTTATATTAGAAAGTGAACACCGAATCATGTGGAAACGAAGTACCCGGATTTGGGGATGTCACATTCTATTACCTTAAAATCTCGTTCATTACAAATAATGATAATTATATTATTCTTTACATCTTACAAGTGTGACTTTTATCCACCACAAAGGATTCATAACAATTCATTAAACTACTCTATAGTTTAATAAACTATTCTACACTATAAGTCTTGGCTGATCTTCACGCTTGTTCATATAATGAATAATACTTTAGCTGGACACCGGTCAGATTAATCTTTACGGGATCCTTAAGTTCATTCTAACATCGTTCGTTAAAAATGTTTTTATTTATAGCAAGAGTGACCATTCAATTGCTCAACAAGTTAAATTAGTTGAATAACAACTAAGCAAGAATCACATATTCTTTTAAAACTTCGATAATCGAATAAAAGTTATGAAGCAGTTCGAATAATAGGAAAAAATCTAATTCCTATCATTTTAAAACATTAATCACATTTACTTTCACATACATTACAATCAGTTTGGCTAGAATCATTAGCATAGGCTTAATCTTATCAGTTCACAAATAGAACCACACCACATTAAATAGTTCAATCGCAGAAACTTATTTCACAGAAACACATAAGTGTTGAAAGTTCGGCACAAGGCCTCATACATAAAACACCTTACACAAATATCACACATTTGCACATAGGTAAAACTTTCGCAAGTTCAACATCTGACAAAATTTAAGAAACTAGCATTCATTTCAAATATGAATGAAGTTAGGAAACTTGCCTTAAGCATAGCTACAACTTATAGTTTACACTGAACTGCTCATTGCAGACCCTATATATCACATAAGGAAATAACACATACACCAATTAGTCATATATTTGACTTACGCATTGGTTTAATCTGAACTTTATTTCCTATGGATCGCGTTCTTCTAATCTAAGTTTACACAACCAATTTTACTTTCATTCCTTCAGTATTATGACATACGGAGATGACATAAACCTTATAATCATCTTTTATGATAGATTTTCATTCTCATCTTCTTCTTATAACATTGTCAATCACTAGAGATATCACATCATTTCCTCAATATCATGGTTTCTCCATAAAACTTTAACTTGAGGTATAACCTTTGAGCATAGAATATGTTTCTTCTTATCCAAGATCTTGACAGGTACCTCCTCATATGTTAAATCTTCTTCTATCTTATATGGTTCTAATTCAATAATGTGGTTTGGATCTTTCACATATTTACGTAGCATGGATATGTGAAAACTGTTATGAACACGAGATGCTTGGCGGTAAGGCAAGTCTATAGGCCACAGTTTCAACTCGGTCGAGGATTTCAAATGGACCAATAAATCGAAGGTTGAGCTTTCCTCTCTTTTTGAATATCATAACTCCTTTCCATAGAGCAACACGTAATAATACATAGTATCCGATATTGAATTCTACGTTCCTTCGATGAAGATCAATATAACTCTTTTGTCGATCTTGTGTTGTTTGTATACATTGCCGGACCATTTGAATCTTTTCCGTAGTCATGTGTACCAACTCTGGTCCCAACAATGTTGCTTCACCCACCTCGTCCCAGCATACTAGAGAACGACTCTTTCAAGAAAACGAAGCTACCTACTTCAAATTCTCGCTTCTGCCGATGTTGGTCAGCATATTTCTTTTGTCTGTCTTGAGCAGCTACTAATCTCGCTCTTATCACTTTAATAATTTTTGCAGTCTATTGCACCAATTCTAGTCCCACAGTTGACGTTCACTGACCTCATCCCAACACAATAGAGTCCTGCACTTCATTCCGTACAACGCTTTGTAAGGAGGCATGCCGATACTTGCGTGATAGTTGTTATTATAGGCAAACTCGACTAAAGGTCGATGGTCGTCCCAATTTCCTTTAAAATCTAAGACACAAGCTTTTAATATATCTTCTAACATCTGGATTGTTCTTTCACTCTGTCCAT
Organism: Panax stipuleanatus; assembly: GCA_020205555.1. Classification (NCBI taxonomy): domain Eukaryota; kingdom Viridiplantae; phylum Streptophyta; class Magnoliopsida; order Apiales; family Araliaceae; genus Panax; species Panax stipuleanatus. The sequence continues at coordinate 14,548,287 of CM035122.1, forward strand.
CAGTTTGAGGATGGTACGATGTTCTCATTCTCAACTATGTTCCCATACATTCTTGCAAACTCTTCCCAAAATTCGATGTGAAACACGGATCTCGGTCATACACGATTGATACTGGAACATCGTGCCTTGAGACAAGTTCTTTGACATATAACTTTGCCAAATGATCTAAATTAAACCTAATCTTGATCGGCAAGAAATGTGCTGACTTTGTCAGTCGATCCACGATAACCCATATCGCGTCATAGCCTTTCTGAGTGGTTAGAAGACCTACCAAGAAATCCATCGTAATATGCTCCCATTTCCATTCTGGTATCTCCAATTATTGTAACAAACCACTTGGCCTCTAATGTTCTACTTTGACTTTCTGAAAAGTTAAGCATTTTGCAACACACTTAGCAACTTCTCGTTTCATGTTCGGCCACCAAAAATGTTGTTGAAGATCTTGATACATTTTTGTGCTTCCTTGGTGAATCAAATATCTTGGACTATTTGCCTCAGGCAAATTTTCATCTCTGACTTCTAGTACTGATGGAACCTAAATTCTGCCTTCAAATCTCAACAACCCTTCGGCATCAATCTTAAATTTGACATCTTCCTCTTCTAACACTGTTTTCCTTATTTTCTCACCCTCTTCATCCTGAAGTTGTGCTTCCTTCACTCTGTCTAATAAGGTTGGACGAGTTTCAATCTGAAATAACTTCTTCTCTGACTCCTTCGGATACTTTACCTCTAACTCTAACTTTGTCATTTCTGCTATTAGATCCTCTTGATTAGTTAACATTGATAACTTCTTTCGACCCTTTCTGCTTAAGGCGTCGACAACCACATTTGCTTTTCTCGGATGGTATAGAATTTCACAATCATAGTCCTTGATCAACTCCAACAATCGCCTTTGAAGCATATTTAAATCCTTATGTGTAAAGATATACTTTAGACTTTTATGGTCCGTATATATCTCGCATTTCTCTCCATAAAGATAGTGTCTCCAAATCTTCAGGGCAAACACTATTGTAGCTAACTCTAGATCATGGGTTGGATACCTTTTTTCATAATCCTTCAACTTTTGCGATGCATACGCAATGACCTTATCGTTTTGCATAAGCACACAGCCTAGTCCCTTGTGCGATGTGTCTCTATACACAACAAAATTCCCTGTATCATCTGGCAGAGATAACACTGGTGCCATACTTAGCCTTTTCTTTAATTCTGGAAAACTTTCTTCGCATTTTTTCGTCCATACGAACTTCACTGCTTTTCTCGTCAAATTAGTTAACGGAGTGGCTATCTTGGAAAAATCCTGAATAAACCATCTATAATAACTTGCCAATCCTAAGAAACTCCTCACCTCCGATGGTGTCTTCGACTGGTCCTAATTCATCACAACTTTTACTTTTGTCGGATCCACCGAAATTTCGTCTCTATCAATTACATAACCCAAAAATTTCACAGTCCAACCAAAATTCACATTTTGAAAATTTTGCATATAACTTCTCTCTCCTTAATAACTCTAACGTCACTCTCAAATGTTATGTATACTCTTCTTGAGTTTTGGAATAAACCAATATGTCATCGATGAACACCACCACAAATTTATCCAAGAATGATTTAAATACCCTATTTGCAAGACTCCAGATTTTATGAAATAAAAGTATTCAATTTTTCTTATAATTATTATTCTATTCAGTAAATGGTTAAATTGATAAAAGGTTAAAGTTAAGGGTGATATGTGTAAATTATAAAAGTATGTCGAGGAATATTCGTTCTGTCAGAAAATATTCTTTTTGTAGGGGAATGTTCATACGACGGCACCAATCATTGGTGGGCCCCATAACGAAATAACTGTCGGATATAGAAAGCGACAAAAATAACCTTTTTATAAATTAACGACAAAATTTTTACCATTAAACTGTTGAAATAATTGGTGATATAAGTACAGTAATACGCGTTGTTCCACGGTAGTACACGGTATTACACAATATCTCTAATTATTGATTCTTAAGTAAGAAGTCACTCAATATTTCATTCAATAATTGCCATAGTAGTTGCTGCATAGTATCTCATATTATTAATTCAATAATTGTTATAGTACCATCTGCACAATATATTATATTATTAAATCAATAATTGTCATAACATAGTAACTCATATTATTGAAATGATATTATTGATTAACATTATCGACAATGTCTAGAAAGTTCTATCGAGAAAAGGGGTTAGGTTATCTAATTGTGCGCCAGTAAGGAGAAATCCTTATGGAAAAGCCCCCTCTTTCTTGGGAACGATCTGGTTGTCAGTATTGTGAGTCTATAATATCAATAGCGAATAATTATTGAAGGATTAAAAAGTGTTGAATAATTATGTGATGCGTAGCATAACCATTAGTAAGAAGTTGTCGACACTAGAAGGAAATAATGGTGATATGTGATATTTTGTAAGTTTGGCTTATTCTATGGGACCCATAGGTCATCATTTAAGAGTCACTTTTGCCAATAGTATTTGCCCCTTCGCAAATAGCCAGTTGAATCTTCACATTGCCAAGGGTCAAGCCACTTGTCTCTTCACATTATCAGACGTCAAACCAATTGCCTTTTCACATTACCAGACGTTAAACCAGTTGCCTTTTTACATTACCAGACGTCAAACCAATTTCCTTTTCACATTACCAGACGTTAAGTCACTTGCCTCTTCACACTGCCAGGGCTACTTTCAGTTCGTCTATAAATAGAAGTTCATTTCTTCCTTTTTTTCTCACCAATTCACTAAGAGAAGAAACTCACAAGAGAAAACTATAGAAAGAGAATAAGAGAGAAAGAAGAGGAATATTCGAGAAGCAACCACACACCAACAACACAAAGTTCTGCTACTACACTATTGCAATATCTAGTCTCTTCTTAAGGTAAGGGATGTTATTTTCTTTTAATACTCGTAGGAGAAATCATTTTCTTTCATACTCCATATTATGTAAGTGATATTAATTCATTTCATATTCCTAAATCTAAACTTACTATGGTAAGTATTGCTTCTATAATTCCTGAAATGATTAAAATCCTTAAGGTTTGCGATCTAATATCATTTCACTGGAATATTTATCTGAACTTTCTTATTAAATCTTAGTATTTTCATTTTGGGGTACTATTCATCCGAGATACTATTCCTACCAGAGTATTATTCATCTGGAGTACAATCCATGACGGAATTTAGTTTATTTTCCTTGTCCAAATTATCTTTTATGAATCTTATTCTTGAAATTGAATCCATATTTTTATCTTCATGTTGACAATTTGGACATTCTTGAACTCTGGATAAATTGAATTATTAATCTCTAATATTTATCTTTGATCTCACTTGTATTCATTCTTTATATCATTGTCATCATCCTCATACTTGAATTGTGGTGAATAGTTATCTTTATCTCGTAATGCAAAGATGAGTTTTTGATTGGTATGATTATGACTGGGAACTGTGTATTCGTATAATCATGACCTCTAATGTTACAAATAAAGGCTTGTGATGAAAGAACTCTTTAGCCCGTAGTGCAAAGATGGACATGTGTTTGGCATGATCATGACCACTGGTGATACAAATTAATATCTTTGGCCTGTAGTGCATAGATAAATTATCGATTTGAAATAATTTTTGAATGGTGTTACAGGGATAAAATATTGATGATGGACTTTTAAATCATAGAAGATAGTAGACATCAGGCTCTACTTGACTTTTCTAATGGATTGCTATTTTCGCTGCAGTTGTTGATCTAAAACTTGTTGTCTATTATATTCTATCAGATTTTTCACTGTTGAGGAATAAGAATAATTTATTCTTCATTATCTTAGTCATAATATTCTTTACTGGGCTAGTTGAGTTCACCCTTTTTCTTTTTGTTCTATTGTTCTTCTCAGGAAATGAGAGTGTCGCTGGAACTAGTCGGGGAGTGGAGTAATGATCCGAGATAGTTATTATAGTAGTCCTCACTATCCTGTAAAATAGTGTGGCAATAATTGTAATGAGGACTTAATTTGAGTGTGGATATTTTTGCATTATATACGTTACAATATTTGTATTAAAACTCACAGTATATGAGTGTTGCCGTATTTTGTACGATAGTTTAATAGTTGTAAATAGGAAAGTTTATATTTGGATTTTGTAGTATGTATTTGGCTACTCAGAATGGGTTGTGTGAACTTATTTTGGGGGTGTCACAATTGGTAGAGCTTAGGGATATGATCTATGGTAGAGATCTAGGATTAGAACTAGGAGGGGAGAAACGAATAAATCCTTCACTAGTGTGTCCTAGCTAAGATTGTTTGTTATTTAATGAGTCGGTTGGGATAAGATGTGACATGTCAATTTCTTTAACTAATATTTGTTTTGTGATCATATTTCAGAATGGCATCTGAAAATCAAGAAATCAACTATGAGATAATTGTGGCTGAGAATCAGGAAGCTACAAATAATATTAAAAATCAGGAAACTACACATGATATTGAGAATCAGGAAGCTACAAATAATATTGTTGCAAACTCAGGAAATCATGCTGCTAACAACATGATGAATGATGAGTTTTTCTGAAACTTTATGCGATTTTTGCAGAACCAAGCGAAAGAAACTACTGCTAGTAATACCGGTGGAAACGCGGGTAACTCACGAATGGTCACTGCCAAGCAGTTCAAGGAGTTGGGACCACCTGAATTTCTTGAAAAGCCAGACCCACTCAAGGCGGAGACGTGGCTCAAACAAATGACAAAGATATTTGATATACTGCGTTGCGCTAATGATCAAAAGGTTCCCTTTGCTACCTTTATGTTATGAGGAGAGGCAGACCACTGGTTGGAATCAGTGAAGCGTACACATCATTCAACACTTGAAATGTCTTGGGCAAAATTCCAGGAGTTGTTTAATGACAAATATTTTTTGGAAAGCATACGCCATATGAAGGAAGTGGAATTCATTACTTTAGAACAAAATAATATGACGGTTTCACAGTACGAGGCCAAATTTGCTGAGTTATTTTGATTTGCACCCCATTTAGAGATAATGAAGAACACATGACCCGAATATTTTTACAAGGTTTAAAATTTGAGATTCGTCAACATCTTATATTTCATAAACTTTGTTTATATTTAGATATAGTGGACATAGCTCAGTTGGTGGAACGAGAGAAAGAATCATTGCAACCAAAAGACAACAACCGACAACACGATAATAGTAGTACAAGTGGCAATAATCATCGGAACAATGATAACCAGCGTGGAGGAAATTATCATGCAAGAAATGGTAACCACTTCTGTGGTAATCCTGGACCAGATAATAGGGGAAATGAATCAATTGGAAACAACTTTAAAAAGAGGAGATTCAAAAATGACAACGGAAAGACATCGACAGCAGCACCAGCACCCATTTCTAGGGGATGAGATCGACCATCAATCCGATATTTCAGATGCGGACATGAGGGACCCATTAGTCCAAACTGTACACAACCCAAGATGTGTTACAGTTGTGGAAAATATGGTCACATAGCTCGATTTTGTCCAGTAACAAAATCAAATCCAGCTGTTATGGTGATACCAAAGGCTGCTACAGACAAGTCAAAGTCAGTAGTTTAGGAGAGTGCTTTTGTCGTGACTTCCCAAAAATCGAGGAACCTGAACAAAGTTGTCATGCGTAAGCTAATCATAAACTCTTGCGAAGTTTATGCCTTATTAGATACTGGTTCTACCCACTCTTTTATTTCACCCGCTTGTGATCAACGTTTGAACTTGACTCCTCAGAAATTAGATTTTGACTTATCTGTTGAAACTCCGTTAGGAGAAAGCTTCATTACATACACTATTTATAAATTTTGTTTGATTCAAATCGGAACCCTCACCTTACCTGTTGATCTCATCTCTTTGAAAATACTTACATTTGATGTGAATTTAGGAATTGACTGGTTAACTACTTATATGATAAAATTGATTGTTTTCGTAAGGTCATTAGTTTTCATATTCCTAACCAACCTGTTCTGCGAATTAAAGCAACCAAACCATTAAAATCAATCGCTGTTATCTCAAGCCATAAAGCCATTCGTTTATTGAAAAGTGGATGTCAAGCTTTCTTATCCCATGTCACTGATTTAAACAAAAATACGTCAAATTTGAATGATATTTCTGTTGTTAATAAATTTCCTGACGTATTTCCCGAAGAACTTCCTGGCCTACCCCCAGAACGTGAGATCGAATTTTGTATTGACCTTGAACCCGGTACAAAATCCATTTCCAAAACCGTATATCAAATGGCTCCTATTGAACTTCAGGAGTTAAAAACCCAACTAAAGGAGTTGTTAGACATTGGTTTCATACGTCCTAGTACATCTCCTTGGGGTGCTCTTGTTTTATTCGTAAAGAAGAAAGACAGGAGTATGATACTCTGCATTGACTATCGGGAGTTGAACCATATCACCATAAAAAAATAGGTACCATTTACCTCTCATTTGATGACCTGTTTGACCAGTTGCAAGTGGCACAATTCTTTTCAAAGATCGATCTTCGTTCTGGATATCATCACTTGAAGATTAAAATTGATGACATTCCAAAGACGGCCTTCAGAACTCGATACATGCATTATGAATTCTTAGTCATGTCTTTTAGATTGACTAATGCTCCTGCTGCATTTATGGATATGATGAACCGAATATTCAAAGAATATTTGGATCATTTTGTAGTTATTTTTATTGATGGCATCCCCATTTACTCCAAAAGCAGTGAAGATCATGGGCAACAATTAAGGCTGATACTCCAAGAGTTTCGTGAAAACAAGCTATATGCAAAGTTAAAGAAATGCGAATTCTGGCCTGAAAAAGTAGCATTCCTTGGGCACGTGATATCGAAACATGGAATATCAGTTGACCCAACGAAGATTGAAGCAATATAAAGTTGGGAGCAACCTAAGTCAGTAATTGAAGTACGTAGCTTTTTGTGCCTAGCTGGTTATTATCGGAGATTCGTGGAAGGATTTTCTCAAATCACCACTCCATTAACTCAGTTGACTCGAAAACATATAAAATTCAAATGGAGCGAGAAATGTGAGAAGAGCTTCCAAGAACTCAATAGGAGACTTATTTTAGCACATATTCTGACAATACCATCAGGTTCAGAGGGATTTGTCATCTACGTCGATGCTTCAGGAAGAGGTCTATGTTGTGTTCTCATGCAACATGGGAAAGTTATAGCATATGCCTCTCGATAACTCAAAGAATATGAGAGGAATTATCCTACTCATGATCTAGAGTTGGCAGCAGTCGTTTTCGTGTTAAAGATATGGAGACACTACTTGTATGGTGAGAAAGTGGAGATCTATACAGATCATAAAAGCCTTAAATATTTCTTCATCCAAAAGAAAATCAACATGTGACAACGACGTTGGCTTGAACTGTTGAAGGATTACAACTATACCATCCAATATCATCCTGAAAAGGCGAATGTGGTAGCTGACGCGTTGAGTAGAAGATCATATGCGGGTATGAGTGCGATATTGTTAACATAAAGGCCTATTTTGTATGACCTACAAAGGATGGAGATATAGTTAAAGAATTCAGGAACCCACGTGAAGATGGCAAATATACGAGTAGAGCCAGCTTTGATCTATAAAGTTAAAACTGCTCAAGCTATAGACCCAAAGATGGTGAATATGAAGAAGAAGGTGTAAGAAGGTGCTATTTCAGAAGCAAGAATCGACGAGGAATGGATACTTTGAGTCAACTCTAGACTTTGTGTTCCTAACGACCCTGTTTTAAAATATAAAATCACGAGGGAAGCACACAACACACCGTTTGCAATCAATCCTGAAAGTACCAAAATGTATCATGATCTTTGACATACATTTTGGTGGAGAAATATGAAGAGAGAGGTCGCAACGTTTATATCAAGGTGCCTAACTTGTCAACGTGTCAAGGCGAAGTATCAAGTGCCAAAGGGTCCATTGCAACCATTTGAGATTCTAAAATGGAAGTGGGAACACATCAATATGAATTTCGTGACAGGTCTTCCCAAGGTTTCTCAAGGCTTAGATGCAATTTGGGTCATTGTCGATAGATTAAATAAGTCTGCTCATTCCTTGCCCATACGAGAGAACTATTCATTCGAAAGTCTTACTCGTATGTACATAAATGAGATTGTAAGACTGCATGGTATGCCAGTGTCCATAGTTTCTAATCAAAACCCTAGATTCACTTCACGATTTTGGGTCAGCTTGCAAAAGCTATGAGCACTGATTTACGATTCAATTCTGCATATCATCCCCAAACAGATGGGAAATCGGAAAGGACTATTCAAACTCTTGAAGATCTATTGAGACTCTGCATACTAGATTTCAACGGAAGTTGGGACAAGTACTTGTCATTGGTGGAATTCTCCTACAATAATAGTTATCAAGCAAGCATAAGCATGGTTCCATTCGAGGCATTATATGGATAAAAGTGTCATTCTCCAGTATGTTGGGATGAGGTAGGTGAAGCAACATTGTTGGAACCAGAGTTAGTACGCATGACTATGAAAAAGATTCAAATAATCCAGTAACGTATACAAACAGCACAAGATCGATAAAAGAGTTATGTTGATCTTCATCGAAATGACATGGAATTCAATGTCGAACACCATGTATTATTATGTGTTGCTCCATGGAAAGGGGTTACAATATTTGGAAAGAGAGGAAAGCTCAATCCTCGATTTATGGATCCATTTGAAATCCTTGACCGAGTAGGAACTGTGGCCTATAGACTCGTTTTACCACCAAACATATCTCGTGTTCATAACGTTTTCCACATCTCTATGTACGTATATATGTGGAAGACCCAAACCACATTATTGAATTAGAACCAGACGAGATAGCAGAAGATTTAACTTATGAGGAGGTACCTGTTAAGATCTTGGATAAGAAGGAACAGATACTATGCTCCAAGGTTATTGATGAGTGGGTTTTATACCTATAAATCTGATATTTTAAGCTTAATTATTGTTATCTTTGAGTATTTTTAGTATTTTTTAGTATTTGTTTATGTTTATTTCTTGTAGGATGGAGCTAGAGGGACAAATTGGTCATTTGGTAGAAGAAAATGATTAAAAATCATTAAAATTAGAGCTGAGTGTCATTTTTGTAAATTCCTGGTCCTTGCCTAGCACCTTAGTGCGATTGGTCAGTGTAATTCCTAACGCCTAGTGCGCTAGGCTACATGCATTGTTGGTGTTTTGCTGCTGAATTGGAATTTTGAAGCCAAATAGGAATCTTGATGAGGGTTTGGACTAATAAAAATAGGAGAAAACTTTTGAAAAGACGTATTGAGGAGTTTATCGAGATAATTGCACAGAGAACAATGAAGAAAACACAAAGGAGAAGTGCAAAGGCTGAAGATCAAAGAGAGATCTAGGAGCAATTTGACAAGTTTCTTCTACTCTTCTCTAAATTCTTAAACTTTATAACTATTGGACCACAATACTCGGAAGTCAAATCCACCACAACAACCTTAGCATAACAGAGGATTAGATAAGTGTTACCATGATATCCATAAGATATATTTAAATGTATAGATTAGATAGATATCCACAGTTAAAGTCAAATCTATCTAGACTGCTATATATGGGTGTATATATATGTGTGCAGTGATCTGCAGTTATTTGATATAGAGAAAAACATAACCTTGCTTGTGTATTCCTTATATGGTATCAGAGCCATAAATCGACATTATGTTGTCTCTGTCTTCTGGGTCTTCTTTTTCCCCATCACAGCAATAAGCTTTAACTGCAGCCACCCTCACATCACCATTAAACATGACAAATCCAACCCAAATCATTGCTGTGAAACTGCATCCTGAAAATTATTTATCTTGGAAGGCACAATTGTTGCCTCTTCTTCGTGGAAATAATTTATTACGGTTCATTGATGGTAAGCAAGAACCACCTCCGGAGAAATTACAGGAAACTGTTGCTGGAGGACAACCCATTGATAATCCAGATTACCAAGTTTGGTATCAACAAGATCAAAACTTATTAAGTCTGTTTATTTCCTCCTTACTTGAGGATATTGTGCCCTTATTATTGATGCGCAATCATCTCGTGAAATTTGGGTTATGCTGGAAAGAGCATATGCGTCACCATCGACTACGAGGGTCCTAAATTTGCTGCTGAGTTTGTAAGAGATTAAGCAATATGATGACTCTGTTACACAATTTCTGAACAGGGAAAAATTCATTAGTGATCAATTTGCTGCTGCGGGTCGTCCAATGTCACTCACTGATTTCAATTGTGTCATCTTCAAAAGCCTTCGCCCTGACTTTCACAGCGTTATTCCTAGTCTTGCAAACCAAACAGAATCGGTAACATTTGCTGATTTACTTAGTACTTTGATGAATCATGAATTACTAACTCAAAACTTTTTAGGATCTTCCATATCTTCAGTCTAGCTAATGCAACCGTTTGGAAATGTACAACTTACTCTCTCCTCTCCAACAACAAATCTTGTTCAAAGGGGCTTTGATAATCAACCAAACAGTAGAAATGGTTATGGCCGTAATTCACAGGGCAATCGCAATACAAACTTTAAAGGCAATAATTACAAGCAGCGACAAAATTTTGGCTTCAACTCTCGCCGTAACAATTCCAACAATCGATCTTTCTCTCAGTCCACTCTGCAATTCCAAATCTGCCATAGGTACAATCAAACCAATAATAACTGTCGTCTGCGGTACAATCATGCCCATCAGCCAATTGCGAATATGGCAACATTTTACAAAAATAAATTCATTGATACATGGTTTCCTGATACTGGGGCTACTCACCATGCCACTCCAGATTTACAATCTATTGATTATTCGTTGCGCTACAATGGGTCGGATACTTTACGCGTTGGTAACGGTACTAGTTTACATATATCTCATACTAGAACTTCAAAATTACAATCTACTGCTAGTTCTTTTGTCTTGAATGATGTTCTTCATGTTCTTGCTCTTACCAAGTCCTTACTTTCAGTTAATAAATTCACTCATGACAATGATGTATTTTTGGAATTTCACCCAAATTGTTTCTATGTGAAGGATCACAAGTCAAAGAAACTGCTGCTGTCCGGACCGAGTAATCAAGGGTTGTATTCACTGAGCGGTGCCACTTCTGCCGCTAAACCTCCAACAGCCTTTGTTACAACTAAAGTTTCAACTGATTATTAGCATAGTAGACTAGGACATCCTCATTCCAAAATTCTTCATAAAATTATTTTCAATAATCACTTATCTGTTTCTAATTCAAAGTTTAACTTTTACAATGTATGTCAATTGGGAAAATCTTCTCGAATTCATCTTCTTGTTACTAATCATCGAGTTTCCCATATTCTTGACTTAATTTATAGTGATGTATGGGGACCGACACCTACTCTCTCTTGTGATGGCCATAAGTATTTCATTATTTTTGTTTATTCATTTTCCAAATATATCTGATTTTATCCATTGCACAATAAATCTGATGTTTACTCTACATTTATTCAATTTCAAAAACTTGTGGAATGCCAATTTAATACTTCCATTAAATCTGTCCAAACTGATTGGGGTGCCGAATTTTGAAAACTAAATAAATTCTTTACTTCTATTGGCATATGTCATCGCATCCCATATCTACATACTCAAGAACAAAATGGCATGGTGGAACATCAAAATCGATACATTGTTGAAATTGGACTGACTCTCATGGCCAACTCTCATACCCCCTTCAAATACTGGCATTTCTCCTCTGACACAACAATATATTTAATAAATCGCATGCCTTCCGCAATATCTCTTAATAAAACACCTTATGAGTGCATTTTTGGCCACCTTCAAGATTATTCGTTCTTACGCATTTTTGGTTGTATGTGTTTTCCTTTCCTTTGTCCATATAATGCACACAAGACTGATTTTCGTTCCACTCAGTGTGTTTTTCTTGGTTATAGTCCCAATCACATGGGTTATAGGTGTTTCGATTTACGCACAAATAAAATGTATATTGCCCGACATATTCGTTTTAATGAAACATGTTTTCCATTTTCATCCTTTTGCAATATTCTTAAACCTGCTACATCTGACCAGTCATCATGGGCTATTATTCCACTCATTCCTCCGCAACAATTCACCACTAGTACCATTCCTGTTGCACCTCATAATACTTCTTTTGCTATACATATTCTTCCCCTTCATCTCCTACTCCCTCACCTGCTCTCAACTCCTCACCAACGATTATGACAAAATCATCTACCTCACCAAAGTCCCGTACACTTGACTCCCTCTACAATGATTTCGCTGATCAGCCCTATACCTCCTGTTCCCTTATGTTATCTCCTATCTCTCCTGGTCTAATAGTGGTACAGCCTGCCATTACTTCACCTTCACCAGCAGCTGTACCTCGACATATGCTTCCATCTGGGATACTCACTCGTGTGATGGTTCGTCGCCTTAACCAATCTCAGCCTCATGCTCTTACTATAGAAGTTTATATAGCAGCTGATCCCACTTGTTATTCCTAAGCAGTTCGATCCAGCCATTGGAGAGAGGCCATGGTTTCAGAAATTAATGCACTTATTTCTCAAGGTACCTAGGTTCTTGTACTAAAATCGGACTCTATGAATGTTGTGGGTTGTAAATGGGTTTTTTGAATTAAAGGAAAAGCAAATGGCCTAATTGATCATTATAAAGCAAGGTTGGTGGCAAAGGGTTTCAATCAGGAAGAAGGAGTAGATTATGCTGAAACATTCAGTCCGGTGGTCAAACCAACCACAGTTCGCGTTGTTTTATCCTTAAGCTATTTCTCTTTCATGGCATGTTCATCACTTGGATATAAATAATGCCTTCCTAAATGGTTGGTTAGATGAAACGGTTTTTATGGTCCAACCACCTGGTTTTGAGGACAAAAATCATCCAAATCATGTGTGCCATCTTCGAAAGTCTCTGTATGGGCTCAAATAAGCTCCCAGAGCATGGTACCAACGTTTGTCAGAATTTTTGGTGCAACTGGGTTTCAAAATTTCCTTATCTGATACGTCTATGTTCATCTATTCACATCATGGAATTTATTTAATTTTATTAGTCTATCTTGATGATATCATAGTCACTGGAAATTTATCTGATGCAATAAGTGATTTAATGCAGGCTTTGCGAAAGGAATTTGCTCTTTAAATATTTAGGTCCTATAAATTATTTTCTAGGCATTGAGGCAGTTCGTACATCAAATGAAATATTTTTAACTTAACAAAAATATATCAAGGACCTGATTACTAGAGCAAAGATAGCTGAGTGTAAACCAGTCAAGACGCCAGCGGCTGTTCAACATCACATGCCCACTAGTGCTTTTCTTTATTCTAATCCAACTTTCTTTCGACAAATCGTAGGTGCGCTACAATACACAACACTTACTCGACCATACCTATCTTTTGCAGTTAATAAAGTCTGTCAGTCAATGCATAATCCCACTGAGGAAAATTGGGTAGCCGTAAAGAGGATCATTCGATATTTGCAGCACGCCATAAACTTTGGGCTTTTGATTTCCAAATAAGATAATCCATTCACTCTTCAAGCATTCTGTGACTCTGATTGGGCCGAAAAATTTATTGATAGAAAATCTACAATAGGTTATGCTATTTTCATGGGTAATAATTGTTGGGTTTGTATGAAATCGTGACGCAATCAAATTGCAAAAATTAGCGGAAGCATGGTATATCAGAGTTTAAAAAAATTTCTACAAAACCATTACCCGGATCATCCTTTATGCATATTATTAATTTAAAACGATAAATAAGAAGTTATGGAATCATACCCTTGTAGAACGAAGCTTCCACAGGTACTAGTTCAACTCCTTGTTCTTCGTGATCTCCTTGAATTTCCGAGTTAGATTCCTTCCTTTGATCAACGTTAGCCACCCAAGTGTTTGGCCTCTAGAGGTGATCCACCAAGGAAGATGAATTATCAAGAATGAGGGTGGTTGGCTTAGTTTTCTATCCTCTATAGAAAAGGAGTACTCTCCAACAATTGAAATTGCATCAAGTAATATCTATTATAAGAATCCTCTTATATAGATATTGGTCAACCCTTCTAATCCTATTAGACATGGGATTTCTTTTAATTAATTAAACTCCTTTAATTAATTTAGGCTTCCCACCACATGGGAAATAATTAATTAAATTCATTTAATTAATTTGTCTCCTAATCTTATTAGGAATAAATGAGAGTACTAATATTAAATTAATTACTAAACTCCTTTAGAAATTAAAATAATAATAATTATAATAATATTAATAAGACTCCTCTTATTAATTTATATTTAATATTTCCAAAATATTAAATAATAAATATTAAGCTATTGAATTTATTCTATCACCATAGATTAAATTAATTTCACTTAATGCATTATTACGATTATGCCATTACCTTCTTAAATAATTATTCTTCCTTTTATGGTGTGACCCTTTAGGTTCTCCATATTAAACCGGTTGTGAATAAATCAATTAGAACAATTCTAATCTTATTTAAATAAATAAATTAAACTAATAATCTATTTAAATAAATAATATTTATTCTACAATAGGAATAAGCCTCCCTAGCGATCAACGACTTTCCAGATAATATAGATTTCAACATTAATCATAAAAGAACCTGTGAGTAAATAGTTACCATACAATTCATTCCTTCCACCATACAATGTCCCAATTAAATATAAGACATGAATTTACTGTCAAGTCTTATTTTATTTAATTATATGTATTTCGATTAGAAAATGCACAACTCCAAATAATATAAATTAGAAACTCCTTTCTAATTTCATTTTACCTTGGCCAAGGATTCCTGGGTTGTCATTTAACGAATCACATAGGATATATCTCCTCCTTTACTAGAGGTGGTAGATTCTTTATTGATCATTCATTGTCTCCATATGTAACTCATTATACCCAAGCATACCCTTTTATATACCCTAAAGGGCTTTAAGGAATAAGTCAAAGTATAATTCATTACATACAAGATACTATGATGATCTCAAGTCCAAGGATCACTTGTACTACTATCACATTAGGAATTCCTATTGACAGGCGAGTAAAACTCCATTAGGTATTCCATAGCGAGTCACGTTCAGTGAACTTATTCTCCAATAAGCACCTACATACTTGCTTTAGTGTCTCCACACAAATGATTATGAGATCAATCATCCTCATCTAATGAGCAAGCAACATATGTACTAATCTATCCGGATTTACTAATCCCCTTTTTAGTAATCCCATGATTAGGAACTATTTTAGTTTTAGAGCTTTCTAAGAATTTAGATCTCATTGGCATGATCATCATCATGATTCTAAAAGCATTGCTTAAAACTATGGGTTATTTACATATTATAAAAACAGCACCATGTAGATAATTAAATGCCTTTAATAAATGAATATTTTTATTAATAAATAAATAAGATTGCCTCCAAAGTATATGCTTTATCATCATACATGATTGCCTTGTATGCATACTACTTTCAATCTCCCACTTGCACTAAAGCCAATCGCCATGGTATCTCATACCCAACTTCTCTAAGTGACGATCAAACTGTTGTTGTGTTAAAGCTTTAGTTAATGGATCTGCAATGTTGTCTTGAGAGTCTACACTCTCTTCTTTCAATGATTTCTTTAATCAAAGTGCCGCAACACATGTTTAGATTCAAGATGAGACTTAGGACCTATTCCTAGTTCTGTAATGAACTTTTCATCTCAAACATCAACTTGCAGCTTCACTTACAGTTATATACTTTGTCTTTGTCACTAAACCAATAACCTTTTGTTGTTTGGAACCTTTTCAATTCACTGCACCATCTTTCAAGGTAAACACATACCCTGAAACAGATTTACTATAGATCTTTATCCCCAAAATATAGGATGCTTCTCCCAAGTCCTTCATGGAGAAGTGTTTAGATAACCAGATTTTAATTGATTGTAGCATGGGAATGTCATTCCCTATCAGTAATATATCATCAACATATAATACAAGGAATGAAACTGCGCTCCCACTAACCTTCTTGTTCACACATGGTTCATCGTCGTTTTTGACAAAATCAAACTCTTTGATTGTCTCATTAAAACGAATGTTCCATCTACGAGAAGCTTGCTTCAATCCATAAATGGATCGTTGCTGCTTACAGACTTGAATTGTTCCAACCTTTGAAACAAATCCCTCTGGCTGTGTCATATACACATCCTCCTCAAGTTTCCCATTGAGGAAGGCCGTTTTCACGTCCATCTGCCAGATCTCATAGTCGTTATAAGCTGCAATCGCAAGCAAAATCTGAATGGACTTGAGCATAGCTACTGGTGAGAAGGTTTCGTCATAGTCAACTCCTTGTCTTTGTTTGAAACCTTTTGCAACCAGTCGGGCCTTATAGGTCTCTACCTTGCCGTCCGCTCCAGTCTTTCTTTTAAAGACCCATTTACACCCAATAGGCTTAATGCCTTCAGGTGGTGAAATCAAAGTCCATACTTTGTTTTCATACATGGAGTCCATTTCGAATTTCATAGCTTCAAGCCATTTCCCTGAGTCTTTATTACTCATAGCCTGTTCGTAATTCAATGGATCATCATCATTCATGATGTGTATCTCATCGTCATCCTCTATAACGAATCTATATCTCTCAGGTATCTTCGGTACTCTTCCAGATTTACGAACAGGGTGTGGTATAGTAGGTTCTTCTACTTTGTCAGGTACCTGACTTTGATCCGTGGTAATTTGTGGGTCTTGAACTTCTTCAAGATATCTTACTCCCACTGACCCCTTCATGGATAAAATCCTTTTCCAAGAAGGCAGTATGTTTCGCAACAAACACCTTTTGATCAGTTGGATGATAGAAATAATACCCTAAAGTTTCTTTAGGGTATCCCACAAATCTACACTTATCGGATTTAGTCTGTAGCTTATCGTTTTCAAATTTTTTGACATAAGCTGGACAACCCCAAGTCTTAACATACTTAAGATTTGGTTTCCTCCCCTTCCATATCTCATATGGAGTCTTTGGGGCGGATTTGGTAGGTACCTTGTTAAGTAGGTATGCAGCCGTTTCTAGGGCATATCCCCATAAGGAAATTGGAAGGTCGGTAAAACTCATCATAGATCGAACCATGTCCAACAGTGTTTGATTTCTCCTTTCAGATACTCCATTTAACTGTGGTGTACCTAGAGGAGTCCATTGTGAGATTATACCATTTTCTTTGAGATAATTGAGAAACTCACCGCTTAAGTATTCTCCACCTCAATCTGATCGAAGTATCTTTATACTCTTGCCCGTTTGTTTCTCTACTTCACTTCTGAACTCTTTGAACTTTTCAAATGATTCTGACTTGTATTTCATTAAATACACATATCCAAATCTTGAGTGATCATCAGTGAAAGTAATAAAATAAGAATACCCACCCCGTGCACTTGTTGTATAGGTCCACAAACGTCTGTGTGAATCAATGCCAACAACTCAGTAACTCTTTCTCCTTTTCCACTAAAAGGAGATTTAGTCATTTTACCCATGAGACAAGATTCACAAGTTGGATATGATTCATAACCAGATAACTCAAAGAGCCCATCTTTATGCAACTTGGATAATTTTGTTTCATTGATATGACCGAGTCTACAGTGCCACATGTAGGTATAATTAATATCATCTCTTTTCCTTTTCTTAGTTTGTTCAATTTGAAAAATATTTTCTTGTAAGTCAAGTGTATAAAGTCCATTTCGCAAATTTTCAACACCATATAAAATATCGTCTTTATAAATAGAACAACTATTGTTCTTTATAACAACGTTAAATCCTTCCATATCCAATACAGAAATTGAAATAATATTTTTAATAATATTCGGAACATAATAACAATTATTAAGATAAATGGACTTGCCAGAAGGCATTGCTAAATAATAAGTTCCTACAGCTAATGCAGCAACCTTTGCTCCATTCCCCACTCGTAGGATCACCTCATCATTGTTCAGCTTTCTACTTCTGACCAGTCCCTTCACATTATTACATATGTGAGAACCACAGCCGGTATCCAATACCCAAGTAGAATTTTGACTTTCTGAAAAATTAATTTCAATCATGAACAAACCTTGATTGGAAGTCGAAGCTTCTCCAAGCTTCTTCTTTGCCAGAAACTTCTTGCAGTTCCTCTTCCAATGACCCGGCTCTTTGCAATGGAAGCACATTCCTTTGCTAACTGGATCAGATTTCTTTTGTTCCTTTATGTTCACTTTGCCCTTGGTCATCCGAGATCGGAAGAGCTCCTTAGATATCTCATATCTAGCAGTCCTACTTTGTTCACCATACAACTCCTTGAGGTGAATCAACATAGTAGGAGCATCCATGTTTTCGTGCTGACGCTGAAGCTCGTTATTCATGGATGCGAGCATGATGCATTGAGCCACAGATGCATCATCTTGCCACTTTACAATGGTGGCAATCTCTTCCTCAGAGGCTGTTTCTGGAACAGTTCCAGGGACAGGTGAGTTTAGGACATAAGAAATCTTTTCAGCAGTGAGAACTATTATCAGATTTCTTAGCCAGTCCGTATAATTCGGCCCGGTAAGCTTATTAGCATCAAGTATGCTTCGCAGTGAAATTAGTGATTTTGACATTTTTAAAATTTTGCATGTGAAAAACAACATTTTAGCAAACATTCATTTTATTAATTTTGCATACCAAAATAAATTTAGGTCTTTATTTTAAATTGGTATCTCCCACTATTTTTATCAAACTATATTACCCTCACTTATATAGTTCGGCAACATCTAATTAAAGATTTGCTAGTGAGAATAAGGATCCCATTTCAAATGTATATAACCTTGTGGATAGCACAACAAGCGATATACAAATAAATAGATAGACAACTCTTGTCAATTACATCACTATATAACTCCTTTTATTTTGCCTCTTAAATCATAATGGTCAAGTGTGTGCATATCCGAACTAAAACGATTTAAGTTAAGTCCAGCCTAGCACTTCTATAAATTCAAAAAAGAAAAATGTTCGTCCTTGTGGATAGCACAACAAGACTAGATCGTTCAATTTTCTTGATAACCATCAAATGTGATTAATTAACATCTTAAATATGCAATACTCGCCTTGTGGATAGCACAACAAGCTCATATTAAATATTTAATACTCTATTAATTTATCATGCTAGAAGGCGACGTTCGATATTCCAAATATCATTTGAACGCTTCGGACTTAATATTATTTCTTTGAGGGATTTGTTATTATTTGTCTCATCTTGTTTAGCGTGCATGCACATATATATAAAATACGCGTCATTTTATTAAACATGCGAAGCATGTTTGCATAAAATATAATATATATAATATTTAGCATGCAATATAGAATACTATATTCTACCCAGATTGATTATGGACTTTTATTCTAGTTTGGTTCACTAGAGCCACCAAGTGAACCAAAAGGTCAAACCTAGGAGTGCAAGAATTTAAATTTAAATATAACTATTACATTTAAACCCGGGCTCCATACAAACGGGTCTTCACGCGCTCCTTGCTCCTTGGTCTCTAATTTTTTCAAGATAATTCTAACTATTTCTATTACATTAAACTATTTAATTTAAATAGAAACCTTGATCAGCAGTCAAGGGGAAGTACATAGGAGGGAGATAGAATTTTACATCACGAAAAAAAAATTTAGAGAAGACGAGGTACACAGACCCCATTTAATAAAACCCATTCATTCAAGCATTCAACTAAAATAAAATCCAATCACATTGGTCAAATAGTCCATAATCAATCCCCATTTATTATCATACATATCACCATATATATCAATAAATAAATATTCATCTCATGAATTAAAACATTTCATATATATATGAGTATCATTTAATGGGCAATTTTAAATTGCATGAAATCCAATTTCAAGATTAAAATAAACTCTTTATTTTAATTATAAAATTATTTAGAATATAATATATAAATATATCATATTTATTTTTTTTAAAAAGAAGTCACCTTCTTTTATTAAAAGAGTCCTGCAGGTTTATTAAAAGAGTCCTTTTCTGATGGGGCATCTTATTTTTGGAGTAAGAAAGAGACAACACCTTTTCTTTGCAGAATTCAAGATCAGCACCCAAAAAAAAAAAAAAAAATTTGATTCGTCCCAAAAAAAAAAAACGACATTTTTTTTTCTTAAAAAAAATAATTTTATACAATAAAATTATGCCCAATAAATTATTTTAAATATATACCCATATGTATATGAAATCAAAAATAAATTAATAATTGCATAAAGGTTTGGCTCTGATGCCACTTTTGGGTTTGTACGAAATCGTGACGCAATCAAATTGCAAAAATTAGCGGAAGCATGGTATATCAGAGTTTAAAAAAATTTCTACAAAACCATTACCCGGATCATCCTTTATGCATATTATTAATTTAAAACGATAAATAAGAAGTTATGGAATCATACCCTTGTAGAACGAAGCTTCCACAGGTACTAGTTCAACTCCTTGTTCTTCGTGATCTCCTTGAATTTCCGAGTTAGATTCCTTCCTTTGATCAACGTTAGCCACCCAAGTGTTTGGCCTCTAGAGGTGATCCACCAAGGAAGATGAATTATCAAGAATGAGGGTGGTTGGCTTAGTTTTCTATCCTCTATAGAAAAGGAATACTCTCCAACAATTGAAATTGCATCAAGTAATATCTATTATAAGAATCCTCTTATATAGATATTGGTCAACCCTTCTAATCCTATTAGACATGAGATTTTTTTTAATTAATTAAACTCCTTTAATTAATTTAGGCTTCCCACCACATGGGAAATAATTAATTAAATTCATTTAATTAATTTGTCTCCTAATCTTATTAGGAATAAATGAGAGTACTAATATTAAATTAATTACTAAACCCCTTTAGAAATTAAAATAATAATAATTATAATAATATTAATAAGACTCCTCTTATTAATTTATATTTAATATTTCCAAAATATTAAATAATAAATATTAAGCTATTTAATTTATTCTATCACCATAGATTAAATTAATTTCACTTAATGCATTATTACGATTATGCCATTACCTTCTTAAATAATTATTCTTCCTTTTATGGTGTGACCCTTTAGGTTCTCCATATTAAACCGGTTGTGAATAAATCAATTAGAACAATTCTAATCTTATTTAAATAAATAAATTAAACTAATAATCTATTTAAATAAATAATATTTATTCTACAATAGGGATAAGCCTCCCTAGCGATCAACGACTTTCCAGATAATATAGATTTCAACATTAATCATAAAAGAACCTATGAGTAAATAGTTACCATGCAATTCAATCCTTCCACCATACAATGTCCCAATTAAATATAAGACATGAATTTACTGTCAAGTCTTATTTTATTTAATTATATGTATTTCGATTAGAAAATGCACAACTCCAAATAATGTAAATTAGAAACTCCTTTCTAATTTCATTTTACCTTGGCCAAGGATTCCTGGATTGTCATTTAACGAATCACATAGGACATATCTCCTCCTTTACTAGAGGTGGTAGATTCTTTATTTATCATTCATTGTCTCCATATGTAACTCATTATACCCAAGCATACCCTTTTATATACCCTAAAGGGCTTTAAGGAATAAGTCAAAGTATAATTCATTACATACAAGATACTATGATGATCTCAAGTCCAAGGATCACTTGTACAACTATCACATTAGGAATTCCTATTGACAGGCGAGTAAAACTCCATTAGGTATTCCATAGCGAGTCACGTTCAGTGAACTTATTCTCCAATAAGCACCTACATACTTGCTTTAGTGTCTCCACACAAATGATTATGAGATCAATCATCCTCATCTAATGAGCAAGCAACATATGTACTAATCTATCCGGATTTACTAATCCCCTTTTTAGTAATCCCATGAGTAGGAACTATTTTAGTTTTAGAGCTTTCTAAGAATTTAGATCTCATTGGCATGATCATCATCATGATTCTAAAAGCATTGCTTAAAACTATGGGTTATTTACATATTATAAAAACAGCACCATGTAGATAATTAAATGCCTTTAATAAATGAATATTTTTATTAATAAATAAATAAGATTGCCTCCAAAGTATATGCTTTATCATCATACATGATTGCCTTGTATGCATACTACTTTCAATAATTTGGTCTCTTGGGTATCACAGAAGCAAAGAACGGTTGAACGCTCGTCTACGAAAGCTAAATATAAATCATTGGCAGATACTGCAGCAGAATTAACTTGGTTACAATATTTATTCTCTGAATTAGGAATTTTTTTGAAGGAGCCCCTTATCTTATGGTGTGACAATATTGGTGCAACTTATTTGGCTGCAAATCCAGTATTTCATGCGAGGACAAAGCACATTGAAATAGATCTTCACTTTGTTCGGGAAAAGGTGGCTCGCACGGATCTCTTGGTTCGCTACATCTCTACCCATAATCAAGTGGCAGGCATTTTTACAAAGGCTTTGAGGACTCCAAAGTATGAATATCTACGAAGGAAGCTGACTGTGCTCCCAACCACGATCAGCTTGATGGGGGGTATTAGACCACAATACTCCAAAGTCAAATCAACCACAACAACCTTAGCATAACAGAGGATTAGATAAGTGTTACCATGTTATCCATAAGATATATTCAAATGTATAGATTAGATAGATATCCACAGTTAAATTCAAGTCTATCTAGACTGCTATAAATGGGTGTATATATATGTATGCAGTGATCTGCAGTTATTTTATATAAAGAAAAACATAACCTTGCTTGTGTATTCCTTATAGTAATTATTTGGGATGTTTGGATTATTAATTTGGATTAAGTTTTTCTTTGTCATTATGAACTAAATTTTAATTAAGATTGCAACGAAAATTGGTATGTAGTTTAAATTAAATCTTTCCATTGAATGAAAGTTGGTTTTTATTGAATCGTTTAATATATCTTTTGTTTTTTGATTAATTGTTTGGCCAACAATTACTGTGATAATCTATACAAAAATTGGAAGATGGAGTATAGATTGAGATCTAGATATAATAACATCTGTTCATATAATCTTAATAGGGTTAGTATGATTAGTATGTTGGATAGGAATATACATATGTGTCTTTTGTATTCATTGAAAGAATTTGTTGTAATACCCCAACTTTTATGAATAAAGATTTAATTTTCTTTATATATTATTTTGAAATAGTAAAGTGTTGATTTGATAAATGTGATAAGTTATGGATGAGATGTGCAAATTTTACAAAGTAAGCAATTGGTTATAAAATATTCATTGTGTCGGAAAATATTCGTTTGCTCGGGTAATATTCTTTTTGTTGGAGAATATTCGTACAACGGCGCAGTCATTGGTGGACCCCACAACAGAATAACTGTCGGATATAAAAAGCGACAGAAATAACCTTTTTATAAAAATAATGGTAAAACTGTTACCGTTAAACTGTTGAAATAACCGGTGATAAAAATAAAGTAATACGCGTTGTTGCACAGTAGCACACGGTATTGCACAGTATTTTGAATTATTGGTTCTTACGTAAGAAGGCACTCATTCAATAATTGTTACAGTAATTACTGTTCAATATTTATATTATTGATTCAATTATTGCTATGTTGATATTTTATATATTGATTTAATAACTGTCACAGTAACCACTGCATAGTAGTTTACTGTATTAAATCAATAATTGTCACACATATTATTTAAATGATATTATTAGCTAACATTATTTACAATGTCTATAAAGTTCTGTCGAGAAAAGGGATTAAGTTATATAATTGCGCGCCAATGAGAAGAAATTCTTATTGGAAAGCCCCCTCTTTCCTGAGAACGACCTATTTGTTAATATTGTGATCTGTTTATTAATTGATGAATAAAATAAAAATTGTTGAAAAATATGATAAGTAAATATTTGTCCAATTTTGATATAAATGAAAGAAATTTTGGAATGAGACATTTGTTGAAAGTTGTCATTTTATCTTCTTCGATAAAATATTTATTCAAATATATTATTATAATATTATATTATAATAGTATAATGTGATAATATAATAATACAATTTTATAATTTAAATGGTAACATTTTTATAATAAATTCATGGTATAAAAATAAAATGAGGTGGAAGAGAGAATATGGAATTTGAAATATTTTAATATTTATATATATATATATATATATATATATTATATAAACATGTGGTGGGTGGGAACTTGGAGTGTTCCATTTTTGTGTGATGAGATTTCAAAGATGGGGTGTTGCTGCTGCATCATTTTTCTTCCGTAGGTATAATTTGTCAGAAGTTGTGTGCTAAGCATTTTCTATAAATAGGGTGCTTAGTTAGAAATAAAAATCACACCAGAATTAAAAAAAATATCTCTATAATATCTAGCGTATTTCTTGTGAGTATAAGGATAGTTTGAGTGTGGATTACGGTGCAAGATTTTTCGCAACATAATATCCGATATTTCAGTCAGATCTAGAATTTTACCAAGGTAAATGATATTATTTTTCTCGTAAATGATGTTATTTCTTTTCAATATTCATAAAGAATATTATTTTCTTTCATATTCCATATTATAAAAGTGATAATATTTCATTCTATATTCCTAAATTTGTACTTACCACGGTAAGTATTGCTTCTATAATTCCCGAAATGATCAGAATTTCTTTGAGTTTTGTGCATTATCTAATATCATTTCATTGGAATATTGGTCTGAACTTTCTCATGAAGTTTTTATCTTTTCATGTCGGGATACTATTCATTCGGGGTACTATTCATGAGTTACTATTTACGGGATACTATTCACGAAAAAATATATATATTTATTTATTTTTCTGTCCAAATTATCTTTGATTGTATTCATGTTTTGATCTCTATATTGACAACTTGGATATTCTTGAACTCTGAATAAATTGAATTATAAATCTCAAATATTTGTCCTTGATCTCACTGGATTCGTTCTTTATATCATTTTTCATCATTATCAGTCCTATATTGTGGTGAAAGTTATCTTTGGCCCATAGTGCAAAGATGAGCTGTTGATTTATGAATATCTTTGACCCGTAGTACAAAGATGAGTTGTTGATTTATGAATATCTTTGGCCCGTAGTGCAAAGATGAGCTATTGATTTATGTATATCTTTTGCCTGTAGTGCAAAGATGGACAGGTGTTTGATATGATCATAACCATTGGCGATACAAACAAATATCCTTGGCCTGTAGTGCATGGATAATTCGTTGATTAAAAATATTATTGATTGGTGTTACAGGGATAAAATATTGATGAAGGACTTTTATATCATAGAAAATAGTAGACATCATTCTCTACTTAACTCTTCTAATTAATTGTTATTTTCGCTGCAGTTGTTGATCTAAAACTTGTTGTCCATCATATTTTATCTGGTTTATTGAAGACTAACGATAATTTATACTTCATTATTTTAGTCATAATATTCTTTACTGGGCTAGTGGACCTCACTCTTTTCTTTCATTGTTCTCTTCAGAAAATGAGAATATCGCGGGTACTAGTCGGGGAATGGAGTGATGGTCTGAGTTAGAGCTGTAGAAGTCCTCACTATTTTATAAAATAGTGTGATAATAATTGTAATGAGGACTTATTTGACTGATTATATTTTCGTATTATATACGATCTGTGTTGAAGCTCACAGCTTGTGTGGTCGTATTTTGCATGACCGTTTGTTATAAGAAGATTTGTATTTGAATTTTGTACTATGTATTGGCGACTCAGAATGAGTTGTGTGAACCTATTTTGGGAGTGTCACAGTTGGTATCAGAGCTTAGGGATATGATCTCTAGCTGAGATCTGGGAATAGAACTAGGAGGGGAGAGACGAGTAAATCCTTTGCTAGTGTGTCCTACCTAAGCTTATTTGTTATTTAATTGGTTGGTCGGAGAATAGGGTTAATATGTGATATGTCAATTTGTTTAATTAACCCTTGTTTTGTGACAATATTTGAGAATGGCAGCTGAAAATCTAAGCGATGGAGCATTTGATACCATTAAGGCACCGCTAATCACCAACCAGGATAATGTACAGCAGGAAGGCAATAATCCTCCTGTCAACAACACCACCGATCAAACGATGAACGATGGTATGTTTAGAAGCTTTGTGCAGTTCATGCAAAACCAAACGAGGGAGACTCGTGTTCAAAATACAGGTGGAAATAATGGTAATTCGCGGCTTGTCACTGTCAAGCAATTCAAAGAGTTGGGACCACCAGAGTTTTTAGAAAAGCCAGATCCAATCAAAGCGAAAACGTGGGTTAAGCAAATTACCAAGATATTTGATGTCTTGGGATGCACGGAGGAGCAAAGGTTCCATTCGCCACCTTTATGTTCCGTGGAGAGGCAGATTACTGGTGGGAATCTGTGAAGCGTACTCAGCCTTCCGCACTCAAGATGTCTTGGGAGGAGTTCTAGAATTTGTTCAATACCAAGTACTTTCTAGAAAGTATTCGTCATATGAAGGAGGTAGAGTTTATCAAACTAGAACAGAATAACATGACGGTGTCCCAATACGAGGCTAAGTTTGCGGAGTTATCCCGGTTTGCATCTCATCTGGTGGATAATGAGGAACGTATGACACTGATGTTTCTGAGAGGTTTGAAACCTGAAATTCGTCAGTACCTCATTTCTCAAAAATTTTGTTTGTATTCAGATGTGGTGAACATGGTCCAATTATTAGAACGAGATAATGAGTATGTTCAACCAAGGGACAATAACCAAGGTCGTACCGGTGACAACAGTCATTGGAACAATGAAAATCAACGTGGAGGAAGTAATCAGGCCAGAAGCAGTAACCACTCTAGTGGTAATCATGGCCATGATAATAGAAGAAGTGAGTAGGGGGGAGATTTCAAAAAGAGAAGGTACAACAATGACAACGTGAAGACGTCGGCACCACCATCAACAACTATTTCTAGGGGAGGAGAACGACCACCGGTCGTATATTATAAATGCAGACAAGAGGGACACATCAGTCCAAACTACACACAACAATCCAAGGTGTGATATAACTATGGAAAGAAAGGTCACATAGCTCGAGTGTGTCCTGTAGCAAAACCAAGTGCAGCGGGGACGGTGACTCGAAAGGCTGTCCCAGACAAGTCAAAGTCAGTGGTTCCAAGAACTACCCAAAAAGCGAGGAACCCGAATGAAGTTATCACGGGTAAGCTAATCATAAACTCTTGCGAAGTCTATACCTTATTAGATTTCGGTTCTACCCATTCTTTTATTTCACCTGCTTGTGCTCAAAGTTTGAACTTGACCCCTGACAAATTAGACTTTGATTTATCTGTTGAAACTTTGTTAGGAGAAACCTTCGTTACAACCACAGTTTATAAATTTTGCTTGATTCAAATTCGCAACCTCACATTACTTGTTGATCTTATCTCTTTGAAAATACTTGCATTTGATGTGATTTTAAGAATTAACTGGTTAACCACTTATCATGCCAAAATTGATTATTTTCGTAAGGTCGTTAGTTTTCATATTCCTAACCAACCTATTGTGCGAATTCAAACAACCAAACCACTAAAATCAATCAATGTAATTTCAAGTTATAAAGCTATTCGTTTATTGAAAAACGGATGTCAAGCTTTCTTAGCCCATGTCACTGATTTAAACCAGAATACGTCAGATTTAAATGATATTTTCGCTGTTAATAAGTTTCTTGATGTATTTGCCGAAGAACTTCCTGGTCTACCCCTAGAACGTGAAGTTGAATTCTTTATTGACCTAGAACTTGGTACAAAACCCATTTCTAAAACCCCATATCGAATGGCTCCTATTGAACTTCAGGAGTTAAAGGTCCAACTGCAGGAGTTGTTAGACACTGGTTTCATTCGTCCTAGTACATCTCCTTGGGGTGCTCCTGTTTTGTTCGTAAAGAAGAAAGACGGGAGTATACGACTTTATATTGACTATCGGGAATTGAACCATGTCACCATCAAGAATAGGTATCCGTTACCTCGCATTGATCACATGTTCGACCAGTTGCAAGGTGCATAATTTTTCTCAAAGATCGATCTTCGTTTTGGATATCATCAGTTAAAGATTAAAACTGATGACATTCCAAAGACTGCCTTCAGAACTCGATACGGGCAATATAAATTTTTAGTCATGTCTTTTAGATTGACTAATGCTCTTGCTGCTTTCATGGATATGATGAAGCGTGTATTCAAGGAATATTTGGATCATTTTGTGGTTGTCTTTATTGATGACACCTCATTTACTCCAAAAGTCGTGAAGATCATGAACAACACTTGTGGCTGATACTTCAAAAGCTTCGTGAAAACAAGCTATATGCCAAGTTTAAGAAATGCGAGTTCTAGCTTGAGGAAGTAACATTCCTTGGGCACTTGGTATCGAAATATGGAATATCAGTTGACCCGGCGAAGATTGAAGCAATACAAAGTTGGGAGCAACCTACGTCGGTAACTAAAGTACGTAGCTTTCTGGGCTTAGTTGGTTATTATCGAATATTCGTGGAAGAATTTTCTCGAATCGCTACTTAATTAACTCAGCTGACTCGAAAAGATACAAAATTCTGATGTAACGAGGAATGCGAGAAGAGCTTCAAAGAGCTCAAGAGGAGACTCATCTCGACACCTGTTCTGACAATACTATCTGGTTTGGATGGATTTGTCATCTATAGCGATGCTTTGGGCAAAGGGTTAGGATGTGTTCTCATGCAACATGGGAAAGTCATAGCTTATGCCTCACAAAAACTCAAAGAATATGAGAGGAATTATCATACTCATGATCTAGAGTTGGCAGTTGTCATTTTTGCGTTGAAGATCTGGAGACACTATCTGTATGGGGAGAAAGTGGAGATGTATACTGATTATAAGAGCCTTAAATATTTCTTCACTCAAAAGAAACTCAACATGCGGCAACAACGTTGGCTCGAGCTGTTGAAAGATTACGAACATACCATCCAATACCATCCTGGAAAAGCGAACGTGGTAACTGATGCGTTGAGTAGAAGATCATATGCGGAAACGAGTGCGATGATGTCAACACAAAGGCCCATTTTGTATGACTTACAAAGGATGGAGATAGAGTTAAAGACTCTAGGGACCTATGTGAAGATGGAAAATATACGCGTGGAACTAGCTTTAATTGATAGAGTAAATGCTGCTCAAGCTATAGACCCAGAGCTGATGAATATGAAGAAGAAGGTGCAAGAAGGTACTATTCCAGAAGCAAGAATCGATGAAGAAGGAATACTTCGAGTCAACTTCAGACTTTGTGTTCCTAACGATTCTGATTTGAAGTATAAAATCATGATGGAGGCACACAACACATCGTTTGCAATCCACCCTGGAAGTACCAAAATGTATCGTGATCTTCGACATACATTTTGGTGAAGCAACATGAAGAGAGAGATCGCGGAGTTTATCTCTAGGTGTCTAACTTGTCAACGTGTCAAGGCAGAGCATCAAGTGCCAAAGGGTCCATTGCAATCACTTAAGATTCCAAAATGGAAGTGGGAACACATCAACATGGATTTTGTTACAGGTCTTCCTAAGGTTTCTCAAGGCATAGATGCAATTTGGGTTATTGTCGATAGATTAACCAAGTCTGCTCATTTCCTGCCTATACGAGAGACTTAATCACTTGAACGTCTTGCTCGTATGTACATAAATGAGATTGTGAGATTACATGGCATGTCAGTATCCATAGTTTCGGATCGAGACCCAAGATTTACTTCACGATTTTGGGTCAGCTTGCAGAAAGTTATGAGTACTGATTTACGATTCAGTTCTGCATATCATCCTCAAACGGAAGGGAAATCGGAAAGGATTATTCAAACTCTTGAAGATCTATTAAGACTCTGTGTTCTAGACTTCAAAGGAAGTTGGGATAAGAACTTACCATTGGTGGAATTCTCCTACAACAACAGTTATCAAGCAAGTATAGGCATGGCTCCATTCGAGGCGTTGTATGGACCAAAGTGTCGTTCTCCAATATGCTGGGACGAGGTGGGTGAAGCAACATTATTAGGACCGGAGTTAGTACGTATGACTACGGAAAAGATTCAAATGATCCGACAACGTATACAAACTGCACAAGATCGACAAAGAGTTATGCTGATCTTCATCGAAGGGACGTAGAGTTTAATGTCGGAGATCATGTATTGTTACGTATTGCTCTATGGAAAGGAGTTACGAGATTCAGAAAGAGAGGAAACCTCAACCCACGATTTATCAGTTCATTTGAGGTCCTTGACCGAGTAGGAACTGTAACCTATTGACTCGCCTTACCTCCAAGCATGTCTCGTGTTCATAATATTTTTCACATATCCATGCTTCGTAAATATGTGAAAGACCCAAACCACATTATTGAGTTAGAACCAGACGAGATAGCCGAAGATTTAACATATGAGGAGATACCTGTCAAGATCTTGGATAAGAAGGAACATGTCCTACGCTCAAAGATTATACCTCAAGCTAAAGTTTTATGGAGGAACCATAATATCGAGGAAATGACCTGGGAATTAGAATCGGAAATGAAAGCGAGGTATCTGTAGACACTCGAAATTTTGCTATTGTCGTACTAACCTTGCAGGAAGGTAAAAGCATCATTTTACTTCAGAGACAACCCCAAAGTAGGGCAAAAGATCCCTGTCATCTCGGAGACAACCCCAGGAATGATGAAGAGGACCAATGAAGTCCGAACATACCGTGACCCGATCAAAGATCGACGAGCTGAGACAGTGATCATCGGAAACCACCTCAACAAATCTCGAATGACGTGCCATCAAAAGATAAGCCTACGAACTAATATCTGGACCGGGAAGATATCTCGGCTACGAGTATCGATTTCCCGAATCCTATTTCAGTCAGACTCGATCTTATCTCGCTGTGTTCGTCAAAGATGGTCAGAAAGATCAAGTGGCGGACGTCAACTTCTGCCGAACCGAGACCGAAGGACCAATAGCCGAGCTGGGGGGGCACTTGGGTATCCTCAACTATTTATGCGACTGGCATAAACCAAGCTACTTGAAGCTCAAATCTTCCATCTAGCATTTACTTGAAGCCATCTTAGTGTTCTTAGTTCATCCCAGGAGTTAAAATGCTTGTTCACGCGTCCCCCAAGGTGAAATAACGCACTTTAGCTTTGTTTCCTTTGTAAACTTGGTTCAAATGATAGATTGATGAAGTATCTTGTTTGAATATAGTTAAACTTGTTGTATTTTAAGCATATTGTGTAATAGTTGATAGATTTTACGTTTTTATCGGTTATATTGTGCTTAATACGTTGTATATTGACTTCGGAGGCTAGATATACCTAGATCTAAGCCTAATCTAGTCCCCGAGAGGTTATTAAGCATGAAGCTTTAACCCGGGGGCTATAACGGCTTAGATTCATGGTATATCTATGGATTTATCCATATAGCCCTAAATCTATATTTAAAGGCGAAAGGGGGGCCGAATCGGCACGAACGGTGATTTCAAATGATGAAATCGCTCAGATCCACTCCAATCGAAACATGAATGTTTTCATCAAGTAGATTGCGAAGATCTGGGAACCAATTTCAAACAGCCCGTGAGAGTAACTCTAAGATAGGTCAGCCTCTGATAAACCAAACGCGCGGTGTGCTTCTTCATGCCCTATTTAATCTTTCGTGTATGTAAATGACCGTTATCTTGAACTGTCATACACACATCTTTCACATCCTATC
This sequence comes from Panax stipuleanatus, assembly GCA_020205555.1. Lineage (NCBI taxonomy): Eukaryota > Viridiplantae > Streptophyta > Magnoliopsida > Apiales > Araliaceae > Panax > Panax stipuleanatus. The sequence goes on from CM035122.1 coordinate 14,580,006, forward strand.
ATCCATTCTACTAACCCGTTGTATTGCAGGAAAAGATTAAAAAACCATTAAACTGATGCATAACATGTCATGCATCCCTATCTACCAATATCCAGTCTAAACTAGATATCGGTTGTTGTGCAGATTGGTCCTAAAACCCGATCACAAGCCAAAGAGGCCCTTTCACCAGTCCAAATGGCTGAAGGAAGCTCATCAGAACCCATCCCAATATCTCGAGATGAATTCGAGGAGTTTAAGAAGTAAATGGCAGAGATGACGACCCTGTTAAAAGAACAGTGCAAAGTATCTCAGGAATCTGAGCACAAGAGTCCAACTGAATCCTCTGTGCAAGGAGACATGAAAGTACCTGAGAAATAAGGTGATACCCATACGTCCACACCTATATCTCCCCTCGATGTTGAAGTACCCAAGGAGGCCCCGATCCAGAAGACGACACGGGACATCACAAACCTCCGGGAGGACAAAGACACTGGAGACATTAGGAAGAAAGTTAGACAGATGGAAGACGCTATCCGGTCTATGAAAGGGACAGGATCCCACGGGAGAGTGAATTACTCGGATCTGTGTATTTTCCCAAAGGCGAGATGCCCGGATAAGTTTCAAATCCCTGAGTTTGAGAAATACAATGGACTGGGAGACCCATACACTCACTTAAAAGTCTACATAGGTGAACTTGGAACTTACACCGAGGATGAAAACCTCAGGATGCAGCTGTTCCAGAAGAGCCTTACCGGTGAAGCCCGAACGTGGTATACACAGATAGACAATTCCAAAGTCAGAGGTTGGGAAGATTTGGCCCATGCTTTACTCAACCAATACAGTTTTCAATCCCAGATGGCACCCGATCTTTATCAAGTTACCAAAGTTAAGAAATTGGGTAATGAATCGTTCAGAGAATACGCGCAGCGGTGGAGGTGAATGGCGGCCCAAGTCAACCCACCAATGGATGAGGGTGAGATGGTGACCACCTTCATTGATATACAAGAAGCCCCTTTCTACGAGAGAGTCCGCGCCAGGTTAGGAAAATCCTTTTCCAAAATGATCAAACACGGGGAAACGGCAGAAATTGGTTTGAAGTCTGGAAAAATCAAAGACCTTACTGCTTTGGAAGCCGTAGCCGAGCACATACAGTCAGGAAATTATGCAAGCGCTCCCAAAAGAGGATCAAAGAGGAAGGAAGAAGATGTCTCATTAGTATTGCAAGGATAATCTGCTAACAAGAGCCCTAACCTATCCAGAGGCAGAACCCTCATCCTGCGAATGTTTGAAATCCTACAGCAATGAAAGTTGGGGAAAACAAGCGAAGAAGGATATTTACTCCTTTGAGAGACTCCTTGGAAAATATATTAGCCCTGCTGATCGCCCAGAAAAAGATCATTGAGCTTGCTCCACCTTCCGATCCAAATGGAAGGCAATTCAATTCCAGCAAGAAATGCGCCTACCATTCCAACTCACTGGGTCATGATACTCAGGAGTGTTGGACTCTGAAGCCCAAAATTCAAAACTTAATTGACAGTGGGGAGATTATAGTCAAAAGCCCTGAGCAGCTGAATGTCAACAACAACCTTCTACCTCAGCATGCGGAGGAAGGAGTCAACATGATCAGTGCCGGAAGTAGGGAAAATCGTAAATACCTGAGGAAGATGGGAGAGTTACCCTCGGCACATAACCTTGCAATATGGGGATACCCTGAAGAAATGTACGGGATAGAGTAAGAATTAGCTTCAATCAGAGCGCAGGTGGATCAGCTAGCTGAATTGGTGCTATACCAACACCAGTTGACCCGACAGCTCATCGACCAGGTCTTATCAAAGCCAAATGACCCCATATCTGTCCAATATGTTTCCACCTCCAGAAGGGATCGAATTCGTTGCCCAGAGAAGAATAAATTGACTGAAAAGATGGCTCGAGAAGCTAGATTGCAGAGTCGTCGAGATTTTGCCGCCAAACAAAAATTCACCCCGTTGAGGCAATCCAGGGAGGAGATTCTCTGTACCTTGATCGAGGAGGGGAAGATTACAAAACTTCTAAATTTGGGAGCTGTCATTTACACTCCTAAATTAACCTCACTTTCACTTCACGAATTCAAACAATTAGCACAGTAGTAAGCAATGATCGATCCCACAGAGAGTAAGTTTGTTTTAGATTTATTTTACTATTTTAACAGAAAATAACGATGGGAAATTTTTGATTTTGTTTTAAACTAAGAAAAACAGAATTTAAATAAAGAGATTAACCAAATATGTAAAAACTTCAGTTCTGCAGTTCAGTTTCACCAAGCACAACAATCAATTAATCAAGTTATTATTCTTTACCCTTCAATGAAACTATTAACCCTAGATAACAATAAGCTATGCTATCCGAAATTCTCCATAGATATTCACTGTATGAAACAAGCTCTTCACCAGATTCAACTAGCATATAACCTAGAACAAGCTCTCTAGATATAATATGATAGAAGCATTAAGAAATAGAGAATTAGGCTAATCCAAGCAACAAACACATAAGCTTGATTTGTTTAACTTGTTTTCTGATAATCTTAGCAATACACAAAAGCTTGTCCACAATTAGTATCACTAATTTGCTACTTGTGATGAAGACAGATATCAATTACACGTAATACCAATCTTAATCTAGCATATGAAAATGATTAAATTAACTCAATTGGCCATATCAAATTAATTAGATCAATTAACATATAATCAATGAAAATAGATTATTAGAAGAAATTTCATGCAAGAAGGAATAAATAATAATACTCAATTAATTAATTACTTGTAACAAGGTTCCACCTCCCTTTAGAACTGAATTGAAAGAATTAGCTTGACATGCTTCTAATCTTCAAGCAATAAAAGATGAATAATAATAATGATGTTCTCTCAATACAAGGGAATTGATCCCCTATTTATAACTATTAAGATAGCAGCAACCCTAGCCTTAACCCTTTTCGCTTCCGAGTCCAAGCTGCTGAAGGAATTGGTGATTTCTCCGCCTCCCGGCTGGGGCTGATGATCACTTGCTTAAATCCCCGCCGGGGCGGAAGACTTCACTGTCCAGCCGGCTATATTTTACTTCCTTATTTTGTGGCTTGCTTCCCATTTGCTTTTGGAATTGTAACTTTCCTTTTATTACTTTGCATGTGCCAACGTGGCCCCCTTTGCTGCTAATTAAAATTGTGTCATGCTAGTCTCCTTTTACAAGCCACATGTGACGTTAGCTACTTGGTAGTTCAATATAGATCATGCTCTTGGAATCCGTGTGCTAGTAGGAATTGGATTGCATGAATCCTTCTTTTGCATGCTGCTAGTTCGTGGCCCACTAGGATATTAAGAATTGCAAGCTTATTTTGTTGCTCCCCTTAGATTGCATGAAGCTTCTAGGAAATATTAACCAATCACTAATTACATTGCCCAAGCTAAATCCTTGTTGAATTCAGAATTGGCCCATTCCTTTGCAAGTTGGTGAAATAACGTGAGCTGCTCATGTCTTGGCCCATGTAACATTTATTCAACCTAGCTGCTGAAATTCAATGTAGGCCCATTATGAATTAAAACCGCGAGCTGCTTGCAATTTCCTTGTTTCCATCCTTTACGCCTTAATTCACCTGAAACAATAAACATACTAATTAAGCCCATACCCACATTAAACATGTAATAAAACTAAATATAAAGGAATAATAATCATCGAATATTATGTACTTATCACACCCCCAGATACAAGATCGAAGTGTTTTGATCCTTCCAGATCCTACCTTTACCATTTGAATGCCCCTGGACATGCCACGGAAGAATGTTGGGCCCTGTGACATCTAATCCAGAACTTGATTAAATCAGGAGAACTGGATTCATTGAACAAAGCTGAGATCTTCTTTGAGGAAGAGATATACTACCCTCGAGGACCAAGGAATTTAGAAGGTATGATAGCCGCTATCCTTTGTATGGAAGGAATATCCAGCGGACCCATAACCATCCAAGGAGTATCTGAGCAGAGAAACAAAGCCACTCTCGAGATACCAGCGCCTAAACCCTTGATATTGGCCTCTTAGCCACAACTCCCAATTCTCAGCTTGAAGAAGGTACCGTGGAATTACGGAGAAGGTATAAAATTAGCACTTGACTGTACCGCCATCATAGCTTGGGAGAATACATGTTACCTCCCAAGGAGTTTGGCGAAATCGGCAACCAAGGTATTGGGGAAGGTATCTACTGGAAAGATCACAGAGTTCCTCCACAAGATAGGACACGGTGAAGCCAAGACGGTGAGGCAATTGGAGGCTGAACCCCATCAAATCTCCATATTGGATTTGGTTTTAGATTCTGACGACCATCGTCAAATCCTGATCCAAGTATTGGAGGAAGCACACTTACCTAAGAATATCGATACTAAGAAATTCCAGCACTTGATCAGCCATGTACTGGACAGTAATGTGATATCTTTCACTGACGACGATATACCTGCCGAAGGAACTGGGCATCATAAACCATTGCATATCGCTGTCGTTTCATCAGGATATGTGGTAGGTGGCGTGCTAATCAACGGAGGGTCGTCTTTAAACATCTGTCCATAAGATACTCTGGAGAAGATGAAGATCAACCTGAACCGAATTCTGGAAAGCCATATCGTAGTACGGGCTTTCGACGGATCAAGAAGGGATACCGTGGGGGAGATTAAGCTTCTTGTGGAGATTGGCCCTTTCACTTTTAACATACCTTTTCAGATCCTGAAGATCGCTACTGGGTATAATCTATTATTAGGACGACCATGGATCCATATGGCTGGCGCCGTTCCTTCAACTCTTCATTAACAACTGAACTATATCGTCAACGGTAATCTGGTGACTGTCAGTGCAGAACCTAATTATCCTATTCATGACCTGGTAGATATGCCTCTGATCGGTGTGAATGAAGGTGTCGAGCCTGCTAGTTTTCAAGCCTTCAAAATCAGCAATCCACTATATAACTCTGTGGGGGCCCCGGTCTTAATTCCCCTGATATCTCCAGAGGTGTTGGCAGTTGGCCAAGAGATGCTGTCCCGAGGACATCGACTAGGTCGGGAATTGGGGAAGAATGGCCAAGGAATCAGGAACCCAATCCGTATACGCACGCAGTTGGGAAAGGCTGGACTCGGATATTCTGGTGGATCCAAGCATCAGGATCTTCACAAGCATAAACCAGTTAATCTTCTGATTCACCTCAAGCCAAACCTTTGTGAAGCTGGATTTAAAGAGCCACACAAGAAGATCCCCCTCATTATTTCAAACCTTCTGATTCCTAAAGTCAATCAAAGAGGACATCAAACAGACGGGGATGAAAAGCCTATCCAGGACTTGGCCCGGAAGGCCAAAGACAAGAAGTTTTTGGAAGAAATTCAGTTGCAATTCCTGAGCAATTTTTGCCACTCTGAAGAGGACCTGAAGAAGTCTGACGGGGCAGATCTGTCAAGTGATCAACCTATTCTCCCAGTCCTTAACTGGGGAAATGTAAACATCCCGAGCGAGGATCCAAGGACCAGTTCCAAACCAGTTATGGCCATCTTGGAAGACTGCGACTCCAGTAGCGTGTCTATCTCAGCGACTCCCCAGGAGCTCATGACTAGCAATAGGACGATCACCCCACAGATCGTCCGTAAAGGGTAAAAACTAGGAAGCGACCGCTGACAGGGAGCTTTACCTTTATCTATATTTATGTCTATTTTATGTCATCTGTAGCTTGTTATTGCTTGTTGTCATATTAACTGATGAATCCTTTTGTAATTGACAACTACTTGTATATATTTAGCAATCAAGTTTTTGTATCAGGTTTCCCAATTTGCATGTTTCTAGCCACGTCCATAGTTTACCGAATTTGAGTAATGATTACGATTTCGACATAGAATTGGACTTTGACTTGATGGGAATCGAGCAGGGGGAAGGGGATGATGATGAGGTGCCCAAGGAAATCAAAGCATGGGTCAAAGATAAACCTAAACCCAACCTCGATCAAACCACGACCATAAATATCGGAAGCCCGACGATCCCAAAGAAATACAGATCGGAACCAACCTTCCCTCTAACCAAGAAAAAGAACTAATCCAACTCTGAACCAAATTCAAGGATGTTTTTGCCTGGTCTCATGAAGACATGATAGGTCTATCCACTGACATCGTCGACCATTGACTACCAATTAAAGAAGGGTTCAAACCAGTCAAGCAGAAACTGAGACGGTTGAAACCAGAATGGAGCTTGAAGGCCAAAGAGGAAATTGTCGAACAGTTCAAAGCGGGAATCATTATGGTGTCAACGTACCCTAAATGGTTGTCCAACGTAGTCCCAGTGCCGAAATTTGGAGGAAATGTGCGAGTTTATGTAGATTATCGAGATCTCAACAAAGCCAACCTTAAGGATGACTTCCCAGTGCCGTTCATCCACGTATTAATCGACAACACTGCACAATTCGGAGATGTATTCTTTCGCTGATTGCTTTACTAGATATCACCAGATCATGGTTGCTGAAGAAGACAGGGAAAAGACCGCCTTCATTACCCGTGGGGAACCTTTTGTTATCAAAGACTAGCTTTTGGCCTGACCAATGCTGGCGTTACTTATCAAAGAGCTATGATGACCTTATTCCACGATATGATGCACAAAGAAGTCGAGGTGTATGTGGATGATATCATCGTAAAGTCCCGACAGGCTGATGATCATTGCACCCATCTTCGGAAGTTGTTTGAACGACTCCGCAAATTTAATCTGAAGTTGAACCCAGCAAAATGTGCTTTTGGTGTGAAATCTGGCAAACTACTGGGATTTCTCATGAGCAACCAGGGCATTGAATTGGATCTTGCCAAAATCAAAGCCATCACGGAAATGCCTGAACCAAAGACAGAGAAGGAAATCCAAGGTTTTCTGGGAAGAATAAACTTCATCAGTCGGTTCATATCGCAGTTGACAGCAACCTGTGAACTCATTTTCAAACTATTAAGGAAGAATTCTTTAGGAAAATGGAATGAAGACTGCCGGAAAGCCTTCCACATCATCCAGAAGAGGTTGATTGAAGCACCTATTTTGGTACCCCCAAAGGATGGGATTCCATTGTTCATGTATATCTCAGTCAACTCCAATGCTATGGGTTGTCGACTGGGGCAGAAGGATGATATGGGGAAAGAAAGAGCTATCTATTATCTCAGTAACCGCTTTAGCAGCGGTGAACAGAAATATACTCTGATAGAAAGAACCTGCTGTGCATTAGCTTGGGCAGTCACGAGGTTATAACATTATCTACACGACAATACCACTTATCTCATATCGAGGATGGATCTTTTGAAATACATCTTCAGCAAGCCAATTTTGAACTGCCGTCTATCTAAGTGGAAGTTAATCCTTCAACAGTTAGACCTCATATATGTCACCCAAAAGTCCATCAAAGGGCAAGGGATTACGGATCACCTTTCGGCTGCACCAACAGGGGGTTTTGAACCTCTGGAAATGTATTTTCCCGAGGAGGGAGTGTTGACTGTTCAACTGATCGATAAGGAGGATCAAGGTCAATTCTGGAAAATGTATTTTGATGGCGCATCAAACACTGAGGGTGCCGGAGCCGGGGCAGTCCTGGTATCTATCACGGAAGATCAATACCCCGTGGCAACCAAGTTGCATTTCAATAATTCCAACAATACAGCAGAATATGAAGGGTGCATTGTGGGGTTAAAGCTGGCTCAGTCCATGGAAGTGAAACATTTAGCAATGTTTGGAGATTCGGAGCTAGTCATCAGATAGTCTACCAGGGCATAAACCACCAAAGAGCTACATCTACTGCCGTATCATCGACATGTTCTTAGACTGGCAGGGGAGTTTGAAAACATTGCCTTCATGCATATTCCCCGGAACCGGAATGATTTCGCTTATGCGTTAGCCACATTAGCCTCACTGGTGAGCATGTCAGCAAGAAAGGGAACGCCTGTCATCACTTTCGCTGTGCAGAATACACCATTATATGGAAACAATGTAAGGGAGATATCAAATGAGATACCACCTGTGGGACCACCTTGGTACCACCATATCAAAGAATATCTGCGAGATCAATCAACCCCGAAAGGGATGAGTCAAGCCGTGAAGAAGTGCATACAGAAAATGGCTATGAATTTTTACCTAAGTGGAGATGCTCTCTATAAGAGAGATCCAAGTGTAGGCCTTCTGAGATGTCTAGACCGGGATCAACCCCAGCGACTTATGAATGAAGTACATGGTGGAGTATGCGGAGCACATATGAGTGGACCCCTGCTTGCCAAAAAGATTCTGAGGACAGAACACTACTGGATATCCCTCAAAGAGGATTGCGATGATCATGATCATGTGTTGCTCTCAATGCAAGATCCACGCCAACATTATTCACGCGCCTCCGAATCAACTACATTGCATGACATCACCATAGCCTTTTTTCATGTGGGGAATGGACGTGATAAGACCAGTTGAGCCTAAAGCCAGTAACGGTCCATCGATTCATCTTCACTATGATTGACTACTTTACCAAATGGGTGGAAGCAGCTTCTTTCCCCAGGGTCACCAAGGAGGTCATTGTTGGTTTTATTAGAAATAACGTCATCTGTCTGTATGGACAACCCGAGGTTATCATATCAGACAATGCGAAGAACCTAAATAACGAGATAATGAGGGAACTGTGTAGTAAGTTCAATATCAAACACCTCAATTTGGTTATTTATCGTCCAAAAATGAACGGCGCGGTGGAAGCGGCTAATAAGAACATCAAGAAGATAATGATGAAGATGTCAGCAAATCACCGGGGATGGCCTGAGCTATTGTCGTTAACCCTACTTGCATACCGAACGTCGACTCGAACCTCGATTGGGGCAACACCTTACTCACTGGTATATGGTATAGAGGCTGTACTTCCTGTTGAAGTGGAGATGGAATCACTAAGAGTGATCCTAGATGCCTAGATAGAGGAGAGCCAATGGATACAAGATCGATACGATCAGTTATCCCTTATAGATGAAAGAAGAGATGCTGCTATATTCCACGGTCAACTCTATCAACAGCGAATGTCCCGATCTTTTAACAAGAAAGTGCGACCTCGGGAATTCAAGGAGCATGATTTGGTACTTAAGAAGATCATTCCAGGCCAGGATGCAGCTAAGGGAAAATTTTCCCCAAACTGGGAAGGACCCTTTCTTGTCAAAGCAGTCCTATCGGGCGGAGCTTTGAAATTAGAAGAGATGGACGGTGAGGAATTCCCGCAACTGATCAATTCCGACTCGGTGAAACGGTATTATGTCTGAGTCCCTTTTCGCTTTCAAACTGGACTCTTATGTCTTGATAAAAAAAAAAGAAGAAAAAAAAAGAAAAAAAGAAAAGAAAAATATATCAAGTCTAGTTTTTCAGGTCTGAGCCTGAACTACGAAAGACCTGATCTCCTATCTGTGGGAGTACGTAGGCAGCCATTTATGGTGCGGTCTAACCCTTGAAAAACATCAAAATCCTATCAAATATTACCCTTGAAAAACATCAAAAATCCCATCAAATCAAACTGAAAAACATCAAAATCCTATCAAATCAAACTCAAACCCAGATAAACCCTTTTCAAGCTCTTCAGGTCTGAGCCTGAACTACGAACGACCTGATCTCCTATCTGTGGGAGTACGTAGGCAGCTATTTATGGTGCGGTCTTACCTTAAGAAAAATCCAAACACTTTCCTAACCTATACAAAAATCCAAAACCTATCCATCAAGCCCAAACCAATCGACGGCTTATGCGGAGGGGACCTAGCAACACCTCAGCATCACTCCCATCGAATCTGATGCCACATAACTAGACTAGGGCTATGTCGACATAATAAGTCATGAAGCGAAAATAGTAACCGTGGACATGGTTAGACATGTGCAAACCAGGGAAGTGAACTGAACTTGCTTCTTTTTAATATATACAACTGTTTAGAATACAAAAGTTGATTCTAACCTATGACAAGTGATAATAACAAAGTCTCTACAGGGAAATAAAATAGAGCTATAAATCAGTGGTGAGACGAGCCAACATCGCCAAATATCCTGCAGTCTCTGTAGTCGGGGGAGCATCTCTGAACTCATGCTCCAACATATCAACCCGCCACAGCATTTCTGCGGCCATGCGAAAAACCTCCTCTCGACTCTGTACTACACCCTGTACGTGATCGATGAGTCCATCTGAGAAAGTCTCGGTTGCATCTCTATCAATGATGGCCTGATCTATAGAAGCATGGGTTGCATCTCTCTCAGTGATGGCAGTATCCCGACCGGCTACAGTGTTAAACAACAGAGCCCGAGCCTGATCTCTCTCAAAGGTCACCTGCTGAAGCTGTCTATCATTCGCCTCCATGGAAATTGAGGCCAAACGCAGGACAATGCTCACTAGAGAAGCTGTCAACTCTGCAAATAAATCATCCTCAATCGGAGATATAGGATCCTCCATCGATTACGCCGCATTCGTGGACCAACCATCGTCATCAGATAAAGATCCTATACCAACCTGATCTGCGGTCTCTGGTGCCAAATCCAACTCAAGCCAAGCTGAATACTCTGTAGAGTAGCCTGGATGGCCATCTATAAACTTTGTTGTCTGTCGATGAGACCAGAACCCATAAACTTGAGCCAAATTAACCACGGTAACTGAGCAGATAGGGAAGCGATAATCCTCAATCCCCTCAAATGCATGGACCTCCTGGTGCTGATCAAACTGACCCATCACCGCCAGAGGATGATAGGTCGTCACACGCCTCAAACCCGCCAAGGGGAGGAAATCCAGGTTAGCGACATAGGTGGTGAAACTCATAAAGGAGCAGTACCCAGAATACATAACTATAGCAAAAGGCTCCTCCATGGCACCCAGAAATGAAGTCCAGGACGCCTCATCGATGCAAGAAGTCGGGCGATATGAATAAACCTGAGACAAGCCATGTCCAAAACAGAAACCGTGACAGCGAAGTCGCCCTATCAGTCGGAGGTGCGTCATCAACCAGATGTATAAAAGCACTGGACTACCTCTGAACTCTTGATCACCAGCGTCATAGCAGATAGAGGCTGAAATCAATGCCTCTGCTAGGATAAGGGGAAATATAGTAAAGTCCTCTCGAAGAGCCCTAACAGCCATCGACATCACCAAATCCAGATGATCGGTATAAAATGGCATGTACAGATAGGCTACGAGGCACATAACCAAGGCATCCACGCGGGCAACGTACCAGCGCTCCTCCGAAATGGCGAAGTCTCCATGAAAAACAGCGAAGCTATCCGCAGAAGCAAAATGCCTAAACATAAAGTCCATGGAGATGATGTGGCTACCACCCACCTTAGCCATCACAACTGCTCTCCTCAATCCAGTCACCGTTATAAACTGGCGGCGCATATGGCCCAAAGCCACTCGAGCACATGGCCCTTCTATCGACAGTCCTGAAATGCGACTATACTCCTCCAATGTAGGAGTCAACTCGGTTGAGCCGAACCAAAAGACGTGACGCTCAGAAATCCAGTACCTGGGTATCCCGGCAATAAATCCCTCCAGAATTTGGAAGGACAGTAAAGACATGGAGTGGCCCAGTATGTGGCTAACATCGATACGATCGGTGGATGGCAGCTGGTCATACCAAACCCTCAAGCTAGTAGCTACATGGCTAGGAGGAAGGTGGTCCAAACGTACCATAGCAGAGGACGACATCTGTATAACCTGTGTCAATAAGACCATATAAGGGTCAATCTCTATCCAATCATTCAAATATATCTAAAGCATGCATTATACCAATGATAAAACAGCATATGTGATGAATAAATAAAAAGCATCATATATAGATATCTGCCAAGTACATTAGTTTCATAAACATCATTGTCATACTTATGATACATGTGAAAACTAAAAATAAAAAGTACAGGATATTGGGGCACAAATGCCCAATGACTAACAAATGACCTATGGGCTCGCCACATCGTCAAAATCACCCAAGAAGGTGGTGGTATCATCAAACTGATCAACCTGAGGTCGTCTATCGGCAGTGGGCACATCCTGCTGATACGGGCGATAAGGCGTCTCCTGCATATCCGGGGGAACAGTGAAGGGAGCATCTCTATCCTGGAAGCCACAAAAACCTGAGGGTCCAGCACCATGAGAGCCACCACCGCCTGACGGTCCAGCCTCATGACCCCGAGAAGCAAAAGTGTGAGCCAAGGACGGGTCCAAGCCATTGTAACTACAATAGGCCGACAGCTCCTCCAACTGAAGTCTCAAGGCAGCAATCTGATCCTGATGAGACGGCTCCTGAAAACACGATATCTAGTCCCTCATCATAAGGGATCCTGGAACCATGTCGCCCAAGAACTGGGTAGCCCGGGTCTGAGCTTCTATCGTGCGTCGGACGCACCAAGCGATAAAGTCCGCCGAAGAGATCAGACCCTCAGACAGGAGGAAACCATCAAACCCCAAGGTGGGAATCTATGCATCCGACGAAGTTAAAGTCCAAAAGCGTTGATCTGGAGGAAGATACGGCAGGCAAAAATCCCCAATAATGCATCGAATAGCGTGCTCTCCAAGGTAGATCTCCCAACCTCCATCAAAAAGGAATGGAATCCGGCGAGTCGATAAATAGAACTCTGGCCCTGTCGGCTTGCCATCCTCAAATCCCTCAGCCAAGTGCTCTCCAGAATATGGGGTCCACACTATGTCTCGAGCTATCAACGTCTCCAACTAAAAAAGGGCATGGGCAAAGTCCTCCGCGACCGGGACCTCAGACAGAGTAGACTGATGCCATCTACGTCCCAGGGGATAAGTGTCCAAGCCTAAGACAGAGGTAGAGCGAAGACAGGGAAGCCTCTCATAAGCCCAGAACTGTCAATTCAAACAAACCCTCCATCAGTTGTGGGAAAGGATAAATCAATCAAAAGGCAAGTAAATGAAATTCGGTTAAAAAGACTTACCAAAAGAAACAAGTAAAATCCGACCCAGGCTTCGATAACTCCCTCGGATCGCAGTCGCATCCCATGCAGGAAAAGAGCGAATGTGAATGATCCCTAATCGTAGTCCCCAATACGGTCTACATCTCGAATAGCCCCTACCATGCTAAAGGGCACAGTGGAGGAGTTGTTCGCTATGAAACAACCCCTCATGATGGTCAGGAATAGACGCCGCAAGATGCGATCCCTCTCCACCAAATCAACAGGCAACTTATGCTGCAAGGTGCCTCAAGCTGAATCGACGCCCAGATATCCTGATCGAACACTACGAGCCTTAAAGGCTCGCTCCTGAGGAGAAAACCCTATGAGGGTATACACAGCAGCCCCAGTGATGGTCGGCTCCAAGGTCACCCTATCCCCGGTAAACTCCAAGCCAGTGATATACCTCCAATCAAGGGGAGTCATCATCACCTCGCAGTCCAGTAGATGCAACGACTGACTCTGGTGAAACTATATCTTACCCAAAGCCTGTAAATAGCCCCCAGGGCAACGACGGGGAACAATGGTAAAGAAGGCCCCGAATCCCCAAGAATTTACGATCGCCTTGTACTCGGGATGTAATGACTGATACAGAGTGTAGACACTGAACCAGTTACCCCTAAGATGGGTAAACTCTGGCACCTGCACGACGTCAAGGTTAAGAAAACTCGTCTATGTCAGAAAGGAGAAAAGAAAACAAATCAATCCCATACCTCATTCGCCTGCAAGTGAATAGAGGGATAGTGGCTTAAATCAGTGCCCAGCAAATCTGGAACCTCTACCTCAATGCCTGAAAGAAATCTACGTGCAGTAGAGAGCAGAGGCGGAACCTCAGGCTCGGGAATGTCCTCGTCAGGGAATGGTTGATCATCCCCAGCCGGTAAACGAGCGGGCTCGGTCAATCGCTGCACCCGTCGGCTAATACGTGGAACCAAAACCTTAGATGGGGTCCTACGCCGGCGAACTCCCGATGAAATCGGCCGTCCTGTGGAACGACTAAGTCCCTCAGAGTCCATATCTGAACAATAAGTTCGTAGGAATCAAAGTCAGGTATATTCTTACCATTTGCAAATTTCAAATTAAATCCATAAAATCCATCATCACATCATGCATGTCCTACATATGCCATTAAATGTGTATGTTATTTGCATCTTAGTAGATCTATGATGTATCTGGTATCCAGACATTTGGCTCATAAAAAATTTTGCCAGAGTCTTCTTTATAAAACGGACTATCCACATGCCCGAAGCATGTATTAAATCACCCTATGAGGGTACATCATCATAACCAAGCATGTAAACATCAATTTCAACTGTTATTCTAACAAATATATACAATGTATGTCTAGATTAGCTGATAAATGATAATATCTCTCATTCATACGGTCCATAAAATGATTTGTACGCATGCATTACATCATAAACACATTTATCTATCTATACATGCATACATGTTAGATATATTGCCTTTAAGAAAGGAAACCAGTGTTTTCACCAACGAAAACACGAAAAAACGGAGTCTAGACGTTACCCATAGTCCGAAGAAGGAATGTACGGTGGCGGATCGCTCCAAATCAAGCCGAAATCGAGTATAAGTGAAGAAGAACTCAGATTTTTAGAGAGAAATGACAAGAAACCAGAATGGAATGGGTGAAAATGAGGCCTCCGGAGGGTATAAGCTCGATCATGGGTAGCCTTTACCATGGTTGCTCTAGCCGCAACCATGTATGCGGCTACCATAAGTGGGTCCCGCTGCATTCTGTTTGGTAACACGACGTTCAGAGCGTGTTCTTTTGAGTTCAGAATGGTCACATTAGGAAAAATGATGCCTTTTCAGGATAGTTTGAAACCCCAAAAACCCTAAAAAATTCTCCAAAATAGCAGAAGTCCTGCGAAGATCAAACAACCTGACATTGAACGTCGAAAAACCAAAAAGTCAGTCAGCTCGACCCCCGACGATGTAATCCACTGACAACGAATCAGTGAAGGTGTCGGCTCGACCCCTGACGATGAAATCCACCGACAACGAATCAGTGAAGGCGTCGACTCGACCCCCGACGATGTAATCCACCGACAACGAATCAGTGAAGCC
This sequence comes from Panax stipuleanatus, assembly GCA_020205555.1. Classification (NCBI taxonomy): domain Eukaryota; kingdom Viridiplantae; phylum Streptophyta; class Magnoliopsida; order Apiales; family Araliaceae; genus Panax; species Panax stipuleanatus. The sequence continues at coordinate 14,595,043 of CM035122.1, forward strand.
GTCGGCTCGACCCCGACGATGAAATCCACCGATAATGAATCAGTGAAGGCGTCAGGTCAACCTTGATGATGTAATCCGCTGGCTATAAACCAGTGAAGGAATCAGCTCAATCCTGATGATTGTAATCCGTTGGCTACAACCCTACGCAGATCGGCAAATCTCCGATGATGTAATCTGTTGGTTACAAACCAGTGAAGGTCAGCAAATCCCCGATGATGTAATCCGTTGGCTACAAACCAGTGAAGGTCGGCAAATCCCCGATGATGTAATTCGTTGGCTATAACCCTACGCAGGTCAGGAAAATCCCTGATGATGTAATCCGTTGGCTACAACCCTACACAGATCGACAAATCCTCGATTAATGTAATCCGTAGGCAACAACCCTACGCAAATCGACCAATCCCCGATGATGTAATCCGTTGGCAACAACCCTACGCAGATCGGCAAATCCCCGATGATGTAATCCGTTGGCTACAACCTTAAGCAAGTCGACAAATCCTCGATGATGTAATCCGTTGGCCACAACCTAGTGAAGGAATCAGCTCAACCCTGATAATGAAATCCGTCGGTTACAAACCAGTGAAGCCATCGGCATGATCCCGATGGTGCAATTCGTTGACTATAATTCAACGCAGGTCGACTCAACCCTTGACAAAGTAATCCTTAACTTCCCCAGCCGAGGAAGGAATCCTTTTATACATCTCACACATCATTTCATCGATTATACATGACATTGCATCATCAGATATACCTTGTCATGCATTCTCCGTGTTAATTAAATCTTTGTCATGTTCATTCCATTACAATGCATAAACATGACAAAGATGGGCATCTGTAGACACTCAAAATTTTACTTTTATCGTACTAACCCTGCAGGAGGGTAAAAATGTCATTTTACTTCAGAGACAACCCCAAAGTATGGCAAAAGATCTCGGTCATCTCAGAGACAACTTCGGGAATGATGAAGAGGACCAATGAAGTCCGAACATACCGTAACTCGATGGAAGATCGACGAACTGAGACAGTGATCATCGAAAACCACCTTAGCAAATCTCGAATGACGTGCCATCAAAAGATAAGCCTACGAACTGATATCTGGACCGGGAAGATATCTCGGCTACGAGTATCAATTTCTCGAATCCTATTTCAGCCAGACTCAATCTTATCTCGCTGCGTTCATCAAAGACGGTCCGAAAGATCAAGCGGCGAACGTCAACTTCTGCCGAACTGAGACCAAAGGACCAATAGCCGAGCTGGGGGGCCACTTGGGTAGACTCAACCATGTATGAGGCTGGCCGTAAATTTATGTGCGGCTACCCGGGACAGATTATAATCCCCCACTTAGTTTATTTTAGAAAAAAGAAAAGAGAGACATTTAAAGAGAGAAACACATTTCTAAAAAGAGAAGAACTCAGGTGGAACATAAACCAAGCTACTTAAAGCTCAAATCTTCCATCTAGCATCTACTTGAAGCCATCTTAATGTTCTTAGTTCATCCCGGGAGTCAAAACGCTTGGTTACGCGTCCCCCAAGGTGAAATAACGCACTTTTAGCTTCGTTTCCTTTGTAAACTTGGTTCAAATGATAAATTGATGAAGTATCTTATTTGAATATAGTTAAACTTGTTGTATTTTAAGCATATTGTGTAATAGTTGATAGATTTTATGTTTCTATCGGTTATATTGTGCTTAATACGTTGTATATTGACTTCGAAGGCTAGATATACCTAGATCTAAGCCTAACATAGTCCCCGAGAGGTAATTAAGCATGAAGCTTTAACTCAGGGGATATAACGGCTTAGATTCATGGTATATCTATGGATTTATTTCTTTGGAAGGTCCCGGTTAACCCGTATAGCCCTAAATCTATATTTAGAGGCGAAAGGGGGGCCGAATCGGCACGAACGGTGATTTCAAACGATGAAATCGCTTAGTATCGAGGTCGTGGACATTATGTATATGTTATTTTGTTTAAATCATGTGAGCCTAGGAATCCCGGTGTTGAGATTCCCGAATGGATAAGACTTGATTCCCACGATGGACCGATTTTTATGTTGTAAATGCTTTAAATAACGTAAATATCAATGTACATGTAATATTTGGATCTTGAAAACGAACTCGAGGGGTTAGTCTAGAGAGCTCGGGTTCAAGATCCTGTGATAGTGAAAACTTTAATTACGGGAGCTCGGTTCATCGAGATGGCTTTCATGCCCGATGATGATCCGAACCTTCTTAACGCTTTAGCAAGCATATCATTAAAATGATTTCTCAAAGAAAACCCACAAAGAGCTTTTGATGAAATAAAGCGATTCGGGTAGATCACGTAATCAACGCAAAGAATAAAAAGAAGTATCAAAGTCCTCGATTCCTAGTCGGGCAAAGGATTTGAAAATCTTACTTTCTAAAATCTCATTTTAATTTGCATATCTTGTTAAAATGAATTTTTGATTAAATCAAATCCTTCGTACCTAAGCGCAAAAGAGGTACATCACTACTTTCAAGTCACCAAAAAGACTTAGAAACTAACTAATAAAGCTTTCAAAATCAAACACACACACACACACACCTACACACGTTTTGCATAGAAAATCAATAAGATGCGGTACCGTGCTTGCACGGGAGTCGGGGGGTGCCTAACACCTTCCCCCCGTTTAACCTAGCCCCCGGATTCCACGAATCTCGAATTTCAAGACCAACCAAAGAGTCACGCATTGGATCATCTTGCGAAAAACTATTAAAACCCGGATGAGTTGGTACATCCATTTCCAAAATACCAACTGATGACTCGGTCTCAATCGGTCCAATCAATAAAATCAAACTTTTCAAAATCGTCGACACATATGTCGGTACCGATTTCCTACGAAATTCACCCTTTAAAACGGAACCCCAAAGACAAAGCGAAAGCGAAATGGAAAAGAATAAAATTAGAAAATAGGGGCACTCCTCTCTCGTCCCACGGATAAGAGACGATGGCAAACAACCAAAGAGAAATAAACCCCCCCCCCCTTCAACGAAAGGGAGGGCATGAAGGGGATTATTATTTCCCACCCGGCGTCGACAGTATCCTCACCTTTTCGACATACCAGGTACGTACGTCATTTTCGAGGACAAAATTTCATAAGGAGGGGAGGTTGTAAGACCCCAACTTTTATGAATAAAGATTTAATTTTCTTTATATATTATTTTGAAATAGTAAGGTGTTGATTTGATAAATGTGATAAGTTATGGGTGAGATGTGCGAATTTTACAAAATAAGCAAGTGGTTATAAAATATTCATTGTGTCGAAAAATATTCGTTTGGTCGGAGAATATTCGTATGACGACGCAGTCATTGGTGGACCCCACAACGGAATAACTGTCGAATATAGAAAGCGGCAGAAATAACCTTTTTATAAAAATAATGGTAAAACTGTTACCGTTAAACTGTTAAAATACCCAGTGATAAAAATACAGTAATACGCGTTGTTGCACACTAGCACATGGTATTGCACAGTATTTTGAATTATTAGTTCTTACGTAAGAAGGCATTCATTCAATAATTGTTACAGTAATTACTGTTTAATATTTTATATTATTGATTCAATAATAACTACGTTGATATTATATATTATTGATTCAATAATTGTCACAGTAACCACTGCATAGTAGTTTACAGTATTAAATCAATAATTGTCACACATATTATTTAAATGATATTATTAGATAACATTATTAACAATGTCTAGAAAATTCTATCGAGGAAAGGGGTTAGGTTATATAATTACGCGCCAATGAGAAGAAGTTCTTATTGGAAAGCCCCCTCTTTCCTGAGAACGACCTGGTTGTTAATATTGTGATTCTGTAATATTAATTGATGAATAAAATAAAAATTATTGATAAATATGATAAGTAAATATTTGTCCAATTTTGATATAAATGAAGGAAATTTTGGAATGAGACATTTATTGAAAGTTGGCATTTTATCTGCTTCGATAAAATATTTATTCAAATATATTATTATAATATTACATTATAATAGTATAATGTGATAATATAATAATACAATTTTATAATTTAAATGGTAACATTTTTATAATAATTCATGGTATAAAAATAAAATGAGGTGGAAGAGAGAATATGGAATTTGAAATATTTTAATATATATATATATATATATATATATATATTATATAAATATGTGGTGGGTGGGAACTTGGAGTGTTCCATTTTGGTGTGCTGAGATTTCAAAGATAGGGTGCTACTGCTGCATCATTTTTCTTCCGTAGGTATAATTTGTCAGAAGTGGTGTGCTAAGCATTTTCTATAAATAGGGTGCTTAGTTAGAAATAAAAATCACACCAGAATTAGAAAAAAAAAATTCTATAATATCGAGCGTATTTCTTGTGAGTATAAGGATAGTTTGAGTGTGGATTACGGTGCAAGATTTTTCGCAACATAATATTCGATATTTCAGTCAGATCTAGAATTTTACTAAGGTAAAGGATATTATTTTTCTCGTAAATGATGTTATTTCCTTTCAATATTCATAAAGAATATTATTTTCTTTCATATTCCATATTATGAAAGTGATAATATTTCATTCCATATTCCTAAATTTGAACTTACCACGTAAATATTGCTTCTATAATTCCTAAAATGATCATAATTTCTTTGAGTTTTGCGCTTCATCTAATATCATTTCACTGAAATATTGGTCTGAACTTTCTTATGAAGTTTTTATCTTTTTATGTCGGGGTACTATTCATTCAGGTACTATTCACGAGTTACTATTTATGAAAAAAATATTTTTTTTCTGTCCGAATTATCTTTGATTGTATCCATGTTTTGATCTCTATATTGACAACTTGGATATTCTTGAACTCTAGATAAATTGAATTATAAATCTCTAATATTGTCCTTGATCTCACTGGATTCGTTCTTTATATTATTTTTCATTATCCTCAGTCCTATATTGTGGTAAAAGTTATCTTTGGCCCGTAGTGCAAAGATGAGCTGTTGATTTATGAATATCTTTGGCCTATAGTGCAAAGATGAACAGGTGTTTGACATGATCATAACCACTGGTGATACAAATAAATATCCTTGGCCCATAGTGCATGGATAATTCGTTGATTGAAAATATTATTGATTGGTGTTACATGGATAAAATATTGATAATGGACTTTTATATCATAGAAGATAGTAGACATAATTCTCTACTTAACTCTTCTAATGAATTATTATTTTCACTGCAGTTGTTGATCTAAAACTTGTTGTCCATCATATTTTATCTAGTTTATTGAAGACTAATGATAATTTATACTTCATTATCTTAGTCATAATATTCTTTACTGTGCTAGTTGAGCTCACCCTTTTCTTCCATTGTTCTATTCAGAAAATGAGAATATCGCGGGTACTAGTCGGGGAATGGAGTGATGGTCCGAGTTAGAGCTGTAGAAGTCCTCACTATTTTATAAAATAGTATGATAATAATTGTAATAAGGACTTATTTGACTGATTATATTTTTGTATTATATACGATTTGTATTGAAGCTCACAGCTTGTGTAGTCGTATTTTGCTTGACCGTTTGTTATAAGAAGATTTGTATTTGAATTCTGTACCATGTATTTGGTGACTCAGAATAAGTTGTGTGAACCTATTTTGGGGGTGTCACATTTGTGCTTAAAATCCTAATTAACTTGATTCACATAGGAATATAGTGAGTTGATTGACTAGGGTGTTCCTTGTAATTTTTATTCGTAGTGAACGGATTTCGGAGGATTTGTTCACGTATCTTTCGGAAGAAGTGCGTGAATACTATAAAGCATTCTTGGATAAAAATTCGTATTATCAACTGAATGAAATGGGAAGTAAATTGATTTAAATGAAATACCAATGGAAGTTGTAATCTTAAACTGTGAAATCTACAATTAATCTTGTGAACTTTGATCGTAGTTATTAGTTTATCAATTGAAATTTTCATATCACAACCATTATTTTGTAATTTAATATAGGATTAATTGAATAAAAATTGGTAATTGATAAGTATTAATATATTTACTCGTGAGAAGCGATACTTTTCTTATCATTATATTACTTGTTGACCACGTATACTTGCGTACGAATTGTCGATATCATTTTTGGACAACAAGTTTTTGGCACCGTTACTGGGGAAATTAGTTTAATATTTTAACATTACTGATTTTGATAGAGTTAATCTTATTTTAAACCTTTTATTTTCTGTTCTTTTCATGTGTTCAATCAAATTAATCTTAATTTAAACTTTTATTTTATTTTATTTCTCTATCTAGTCTAATTCTTTTTCAGGTACCATGGCTGAATTTGATTAGCAATGGCCTTTTTCGAGAATTAATCGGCCAAGGGAGGAAGGGAATTATGGACTCGATAAATTGTCATCATAATTTGAGACACTTTCGAGGAAGGTTGACGCTCTAGCAGCACAACATATTCAAAGTGTAGCGGTGATATGTGAGTATTGTGCTGGAAACCATCCGAGTCATCAATGCGCCATCAGTTTCAAGTCGGTACAGTATAATGGCAACTTCGATGATTACCCCAATAATTATGAATATTCCAATAATTATCATCATAAGTGGGGGAATCTGCTAAATTTTTCATCGAGTGATGGCAATCTAGCCCAACCCTTTGCTCCAAGCCAATCATACACTCCTGAATTACAAGTTTAAGCTCCTAATCAAGAAGAAGAAAGGATGTCAAACTTGGAGGGACTTATTTCTAAGTTCATGGTTTTAATTGAGGAGTAGACGAAGAGTCAGGAGACGTCGATTCAAAATCTTGAGAACTAGGTAGGGACAACTTATCAACGCCATCATCAATCTCCCTTAAGGTGAAGTGTCAAGCAACATGGTTCCCGAGACTGATGGATTGCCCGTGCTAAATCTGGAATTGGACGAGCCAAAAGATGTAGATGTTGAAATAGAGGAGAGAAGTGGGGATCAGGAAAAGAAGGTCGACGAAGATCTAGCCTTAAGTTCCAATGCAGATGAGCCGATTTTGATAGTGCCCCGTGTACCTTCTCCACCAAAGCTCAAGGATCCGGGTAGTTTTGCAATCATGTGCCCAATTGGTAGTCATTGTGTTGGCAAATTGCTTTGTGACAATGGATTTATCATAAATTTGGAGCCATGGTATGATGAGAAAGTGGTTCATGAAGAGATAGATGAAGATTCAGTTGTGTTTAAAAAGTTTTAATTCATTAATCCTTTCACGAACACAATGGACCAAAAGCCTAGCTACTTGAAGCTTATAAAAGAGAGTCTATTTAAAAAGAGCAAGCAAGGTGAATTTGAAACAATGACCCTTATGGGTCAGAAGCTCTCAAAAGTTACATTATCACTGCTTGATGGAGGGTTAAGGGGTATTGGATAGAGAAACGAAGAAAGAGTCGGGATTAGGACATTAAACTAAGCGTTATCTGGGAAGCAACCCATAATTCAAATCAATTTCCGTTAGTTTTTAGTTCAATCAAATTGTTTTAAGTATTATAGTTAGTTAGTTTTATAATATTAATTGATATCGTAGTAGTTCTTGCATCAATTACAAAGTTATCTGCAAATTGAGATTTGATATGTGTTATTTGATTGCAGGGAATAACATGCAAAAGTTTGGGAGCTACGGGCAAGTTTGACAAGAAACAGTTTACAAGTTACCAAGCCTTTGAAAGACATGTTTGACAGAATGAACCAAGCAGCAGCTCCATACCAGTTCTCACCACCTCCATCTTTGTCTGTGTACCCACCACCTGACTTAGCCCTGAAGATGTAGCCAATGAAGGAGAAACAGCTGATGCTGACAAAGATTAAAGCCTCAATCTTTTAGGGAAGTCCTCCGTGCCTAACTTTTTAATTTTTATACAATGAGGACATTGTATATGTTAAGTTTGGGGGTGCATTCTTCTAGTTGCATGTTTATTTAAGTATTGTAGGGCATGTTGCATGATAGTTTTGCATTTTAGGTTGTGTTTTGCATTTAGTTGCATGAATCAAGTGATAATTGATGTAGTATCTAATATTGGCCAATGAAAATACTGGATTGAGAGTTTTGCTTTAACAGAATTGAAAACTGATGCGAAGTGAAGACTTTGATTGTGAAATTAATTATGCTTGTCTGAAACTCAGGTTAACAAGGAAGGCACTTTATTGACTGTTTGATAAATCTAAATTTAAATGTTTATATAATTTACTTCTTGTAGAAAAATTTGAGATAAAATTTGACAAAGCTTGTAAAGCATCTATGATGGAAAAGTCAAGCAAGAAACTAAGTTTGGGCGGAATCTTGGGTTATCTATATATTATTAAAAAAAATAAAAAATAAAAATATTAAAAGCTGAATTAGTTTAACTCTGTGGCCTCTATTACTCGAATATGTATGCCCTTAGGAGTGTCTCTACACTCAGCGCCCTAAAACCAACTAGTTTGGGAGTCGTTGGTGGAAAGTTCACTAAAAGGGTAACTTTGAAAAACCTAAGAGAGTTGAGCATTGCACAAGTCAGATAAAAAAAATAATCACTTGACTCGTTTAGTTTTGTGGCCTTTCCTACTCGAGTTATTAGATCTGTAGGGGTGTCTCAACACCTAATGTCCTAAAGTCAACTTGCTTGGGAGTCATTGGTTGAAAGCTTGATATATGGGTAGCTCTGAAAAACCTAATAAAGCTAGATATTGCACACGTCGGTGAAATAATAAAGTATGATGTAATAAACCTTATTGATACCCCTTTGCTTAGAATTTGCTTGTGATAGTCTGATTGGATGTATTTAGTGATAGAGTTAAGTAAAACTGAACTTTCTTTCTAAGAAGTTAATTATGTGGGTGATTTGAGTTGTGATTGATCAAGATCGTCTATTTTCACACACACACACACACAGCATGGTTGATGACATACATAATTGATGAAGTGGGTAGAGTTGGAAATTTAGCATTGGTTGGATATTTTGTTTGAATATTATATGTTATCTTTGAGGCCTGATATTATATTACATGTTGTTTAATTAGTTGATTCGTTGCCAAATAGGTAGGTTGCATTTGTACTATTGCATTGCTTGGGGACAAGCAATTAATTAAGTTTAGGGATATTTAATGAGTGGGTTTTATACCTATAAATTTGATATTTTTAAGCTAATTATTGTTATCTTTGAGTATTTTCAGTATCTTTTTAGTGGTTTTTTATGTTTATTTCTTGTAGGGTGGAGCTGGAGGGACAAATTGGTCATTTGGGAGAAGAAAATGATTAAAAATCATTAAAATTGGAGCTGAGTGGCGTTTATGTAAATACCTGGTCCTTGTCCTAGCTCCTAGTGCGCTTGGTCAGTGTAATTCCTAGCGCCTAGTGTGCTAGGCTACAAGCATTGTTGGTGTTTGGTGCTGAATTTGAATTTTGAAGACAAATAGGAATTTAGATGAGGGTTTGGACTAATACAAATAGGAGAAAACTTCAAAAAGACGTATCGAGGAGTTTATCGAGATAATTGCAGATAGAACAACGAAGAAAACACAAAGGAAAAGTGCAAAGGCTGAAGATCAAAGGGAGATCTAGGAGCAATTTGACAAGTTTCTTCTACTTTTCTCTAAATTCTTAAACTTTATAACTCTCTAGGATGTTTGGATTATTAATTTGGATTAATTTTTTCTTTGTTATACGAACTAAATTTTAATTAAGATTGCAACGGAACTTGGTATTTAGTTTAAATTAAATCTTCCCATTGAATGAAAGTTGATTTTTATTGAATCGTTTATTATATCTTGTGTTTATTGATTAATTGTTTGGCCAACAATTACTGTGATAATCTATATAAAAATTAGAAGATGGAGTACAGATTGAGATCTAGATATAATAACGTATGTTCATATAATCTTAATAGGGTTAGTATGATTAGCATATAGGATTGGAATATACCTGTGTCTTTTGTATTCATTGAAAGAATTTGTGCTTAAAATCTTAATTAACTTGATTCACATAGGAATATAGTGAGTTGATTTACTAGGGTATTCATTGTAATTCTGATTCGTAGAGAACAGATTTAGGAGGACTTGTTCACGTATCTTTCGAAAGAAGTGCGTGAATACTATAAAAGCATTCTTGGATAACAATTTGTATTAATCAACTGTATGAAATGGGAAGTCAATTGATTTAAATGAAATACCAAGGGAAGTTGTAATCTTAACCTGTTAAATTTGCAGTTAATCTTGTGAACTTTGATCGTAGTTATTAGTTTTATCAATTGAAATTTTCATATCACAACCATTATTTCGTTGTTTAAAGTAGGATTAATTGAATTGAAATTGGTAATTGATTAGTATTAATATATTTTCTCGCGGTAACGATACTTTTTTTTTATCATTATATTACTTGTTTAAAACGTATACTTGCGTGCGAATTGTATATATCATTTTTGGACAACAGTTATACCTCAAGTCAAAGTTTTATGGAGAAATCATGATATTGAGAAAATGACCTAGAAATTAGAATCTGAAATGAGAGCAAGTTATCCTCACCTCTTCGAAATACCAAGTACGTACATTAATTTCGAGGACGAAATTTCATAAGGAGGGGAGGTTGTAAAGCCCCGAATTTTATGAAATAAAAGCATTCAATGTTTCTTATAATTATTATTCTATTCAGTAAATGGTTAAATTTATAAAAGGTTAAAGTTAAGGTATGTGTAAATTATAAAAGTATGTCGGGGAATATTAGTTTTGTCAGAAAATATTCTTTTTGTAGGAGAATATTCGTATGACGGCGCCAATCATTAGTGGGCCCCAAAACTGAATAACTGTCGGATATAAAAAGCGATAAAAATAACCTTTTTATAAAATAACGGCAAAACTTTTTCCGTTAAACTGTTGAAATACCAGGTGATATAAGTACAATAATGTGCGTTGTTCCACAGTAGTACGCGGTATTACACAGTATCTCTAATTATTGATTCTTACGTAGAAATCACTTAGTATTTCATTCAATAATTGCCACAGTAGTTGCTGCATAGTATATCATATTATTGATTAAATAATTATTACAGTACCATCTGCACAATATTTTATATTATTAAATCAATAATTGTCACGACATAGTAACTCATATTATTGAAATGATATTATTGATTAGCATTATCGGCAATGTCTAGAAAATTATGTCGAGGAAAGAGGTTAGGTTATCTAATTTCCCGCTAGTAAGGAGAAATCTTTATCGGAAAGTCCCCTCTTTCTTGGGAACGATCTGGTTGTCAGTATTGTGAGTTTATAATATCAATAGTGAATAATTATTGAAGGATTAAAAAGTTTTGATTAATTATGTGATGCGTAGCATAACCATTAGTAAAAAGTTATCGACACTTGAAGGAAATAATGGTGATATGTGGCATTTTGTAAGTTTGGCTTATTCTATGGGACTCATAGGTTATCATCTAAGAGTCACTTTCGCCAATAGTACTGGGCCCTTCGCAAATAGCTAGTTGCCTCTTCACATTGCCAAGGGTCAAGCCACTTGTCTCTTCACATTACCAGACGTCAAACCAGTTGCCTTTTCACATTAATAGACGTCAAACATGTAAGAACCTGAAATTTCCTATAGTTCTTATAATAATAATATGAGAATATGGTGAATAATTTTTTTATATGAGAATAAAAATGTTGGGTATAACATTTGGTTATGTAATAATAAATATATATCATGGTTATATATTTATTAAGTGTTGAAAAGAGTTTGATGTGAACAATTTGTTATGTAATAATAAATCTATATTGTGTTTATATATTTATTATATGATAAGATGGGAATAATGTGTTAAGGTGATAATAAATATATAACAAGTTTATATATTTGTTATGTAATAAGAAAAGGTTAATGTGATCAGTGTGGTTATGTGATAATAAATATATAATATATTTATATATTTATTATGTGTTGTGACGGAATTGATTTAATCCATTTATTGATCAAGTAAATGAATGGTTTGAGTATATATGAATATGTATATATACTTTACCCAAGAGCATGAAGATAAATTTCTAACAAAATTATTTTAATAAGAGAAAGGATATTATATATATTATAATATCTTAATCTTAAGAATTAGATAAGTTCTTAATTGAATTTATGTGAAAGAAAAGGGATATTATATTTTTATAATATCATGAGTAAGCAAATAATTGTATTTACATGGTTATTATGTAGTGCATATTTATTTGGCATTGATAAATAAATATATAAGAAAACCTAATATATAATGTTATTTTTTTGAACATTTAAATTATATATCATGATTGGGTAATATTTTATATATATTCCAAGAGAGGGAAAACATTTAATTTAGGTGAGTTAGTAACTACATATTTTAGAGTCCAGTTACTAACTATTGGGTAATATAAATTATTCAATAAAAGTATTATTTGATTTAATGAGTAAATTAGTTAATTAAGGGGAAAGCCAAATTATTAATCTACCCATGCACTATTCAAAGCTTGGAGGCCAAGTAGTGCAATTCATATTCTTCTTCTTTTAACTTGTATTATCGAAGAATAGAGAGGGGAAAAGAGGGAGAGTAAATGCATGTATTTTGTTAATTAAGGATTAATTGATTTAAATAACATGTGTATCCAATTTACTTAAGTGCCCATGCACTATTTCAAACTTGGTGACCAAGTTGGGCATTATTCATTTTCTCCTTTCTTATGCTATTACCGAATTGGGAGAGAGAAACAATGGGAGAAAAGCTTAGCATGTCTGCTTGTATTCTTTATTCTTATATATTTTGTTTCTTGGTAAACAAAATATCTATATTCCCAATATTATTAAGAATCCCTACCATAGATTGCTTGAAGAATTTCTAGAATGATTCAAGTTGAAGAAATTGGACTTGAAAATTATTAAATCCTTAGCATATTGGAGAAATGAAGATTTAAAGCTTGGAGTTCATATTAAAGCTTGATTAAAGAAAGAATTCATTGCTTAAGGTATAAAATTCTTTCTTGATTTTAAATTTTCTTTAGAATTATGGAGATATGTAATTTTTGGGTTAAATTCCAATTTTTGGGAATTTATTTAGTTATGTTGTAATTTTTGGAGAAATTTCTTTGTAATAGATCCAATTTTGGCATGAGTATGAGGATTATATAATCATAATTGGTTTATAACCAAAGAATCAAAATATATATTTTGTTAGTAGACTATATTGTGTAAAAATCACTTTTAGTTTGATTTTATAATTAATCCATGGGCAAAATTATGGACATAGGAACTTGGTGCCTAGGTTTGGGTGTGTGGTGATATAAGGATGATATTTTATGGGTAAAATCATTTCAATTAGTAAAAGAAATGAATTTCATAATTTTGTACTTTAATTATTTGATTTAATGTCTTAAAGAACAAACCCAAGTAAGATTATACTATTTTTATGAGTTGTGGCCTTAAACATGCCAAAATATGGTTAACTAAGGTTTTTTGTTAAGAAAGTTGGGTTGGTTCAAATCAAGGCGATTTTTGAATCAAAATTCCGTCGTTGAAAATTAATGCGAACAATCAATTTGGGTACACTGTTTGGACAGCTTAACATACCCGAAAATTAGTCCTAATATTTTTTAAAAATACTCTACCATACCATGTACAACATATCCAAAAATTAGATCAATCGGAGTTACGAGCAGCGCGTGGAAAATTCGCGAAGTAGATAATTGGCAACTGCACAACTGCAGAAGCAGCAGAGCACTGCAGCAACAGCCGCGCGGCACGTTGCGCGGAGCTGCGCGGGCGCTGTTGCTGCTGCTGCAGTGTGTTGTGCAAGAGATTTTGAGGCCTGTTTTTGTGGGTTTTCGTGAACTGTGTAAACACTCAAAATTGCGTTTTCCTGTTACTAACCCTGCAGGAGGGAAAAACCGTCTTCTCAGCCCCGATCACCAATATCAGGATGTCAACTCAATCCCGGTCACTAATACCGGGACAACCACAGCCCCGATCTCCTATATCGGGATGTCAACTTAACCCCGGTCTCAATACTGGGCTATCAGTTCAACACCGATCTCAATTTCGGGCGATCAGTTCAACCCCGGTCTTAATACAAGGCCATCAGTTTAACCCCGGTCTCAATACCAGGCCATCAGGTTTAACCCCGGTCTCAATACCGCGCCATTAGATCAACTCCGGTCTTACTACCGGGATATCAATTCAGCCCTGGTCGCAACCCGAGAGGAATAGTTAAGCCTCGGTCATAATCGGGAGATCCAGTTCAGCCCCAGAGATAACCCTAGGAAGCCAATTCAACCTTCAAAGATAAACCCGAAGCATCACGTCAGCCCCGATTTCAATCCGGGAGGTACAAGTCAGCCCCGGTCTCAACCTTGGAGGTACAGGTCAGCCCCGGTCTCAACCCAAGAAGTACAGGTCAGCAGCAGTCTCAACCCGGGAGGTCAGGTCAAATTCGAAAACAATCCTGAAGCCTCACAAAATCTCTAGAGGAAAACCTGGAGGACCAAGTCAGCCTCAGAGACAACCCTGAGGACAAACAGAATCGACTTGGATCCAAAACTTGGAAACAACCCCAGAAAGTCAACCGAAGACCATGTCAACACTAAAAGCAATCCCGGGAGGGGCAAAATGGTCATTTTTCTAACTTGAACCATAACGGTGATCCCGAGTGAAAACAACGCAAGACAGCTCGGCGAGGGTGATCCCGGTTATGAGCCCGTCTTTTTGGACTTGAAAAGGGTTAAATCCTATGTCATTGCAACACTCTCGGCGAGGGCTTTCCGAAAAGATATAGCTCGCCTCAAACGGACACTCCGATCAAAAGTTAGAATGTTTCAAATTTGACCTTGCAAGTGCACGTACTTCAAGGCTACGGGGCCCACCACCCAGACCCTGCCACGTGGAGCCGCATGTAGGGTGGAGGCAGCCGCGGTTAGATCCGCTTCCACTTGGTCTATATATATGAGTGCACCCCCAGCTCATTTTCAAGTTAGAAATCGTTGTGTAGCCCTGCCCGTTTTGTTTCTCTACCAAACTTTTGTCTTCCAAACCCAAAATTTTTCACTCTAACACGTAGATATACCCACATAATACCACATATCAAAAAATAATAACTAGATTCGGACGTTAAAAGCCTACAATTTGGCAAAAAGTTCGTGTAGGCAGTCCATTGTGAGTATTTTTACGATCAGCAAGTCAATACTACTTCGCACATTTATATACTTGCATATCAAGTTTCGTTTTCTAAATATGCCCGGAACTCGGTTCCGTGGCCGTTTTTGTCAACTTTTGGTACATTTTTGTACATAAACGCATTTTCTGGCATTTCTACAACTAGGATTAATTATCCGTCGCTTCCAACAGCTTTTAAATACTAATATCTCCGTTTTGAGCAACTTCGCCGGACTAGGTTATCTTCCCAGTCTGGGTTTGGTTTTTTTGTATATATTTAACTGTATATGTGCTAACTTTCCAATTCTGTCAATCCCGGATGTCAAATCCGCGGTAGTTTACTGTTTTTATATATATTTATGCATATATAAGCAACATTCATCACACTGGGATATCTTTCCAGTCTTGGTCGACTACTTTTTTGTACATTTACATTCCTGTTTGGCTTGGATTAATTTGTGGCCTTTTTACTGCTTTTATATATATTTATGCATATATAAGCAACATTCACCACACTAGGTTATCTTCCCAGTCTTGGTTGACTACTTTTCTATACATTTACATTCCTGTTTGGCATGGATCATTTTGCGGCCTTTTTACTGCTATTATATATATTTATGCATATATAAGCAACATTCACCACACTGGGTTATTTTTCCAGTCTTGGTTGACTACTTTTATGTACATTTACATTACAGTTTGGCCTGGATTATTCTGTGGCCTTTTTACTATTTTTATATATATCTACAACATTCACCACACTAGGTTATTTTCCCAGTCTTGGTTGACTACTTGTTTGTCTATATTTAAATATATCTATTTATATTTCAGTCCGGGCACAAGCGTGAAAACCCATCGCCCTTTTTACTTTTTTTTATATATATTTCAATTTTGTCCAGCCTGAATTATTCCGTGGCTTTTATACAGATTATATATATATATATATATATATATATATATTTCAATTCCAGTCCGGGCACCGGTGTGAAAACTCATCGTCCTTTACAGCTTTCGTATATATAGTTGTATATATATTGCTTTACTCATTTTTATTAAATTGTTGC
The DNA here is from genome assembly GCA_020205555.1 of Panax stipuleanatus. Lineage (NCBI taxonomy): Eukaryota > Viridiplantae > Streptophyta > Magnoliopsida > Apiales > Araliaceae > Panax > Panax stipuleanatus. The sequence goes on from CM035122.1 coordinate 14,611,257, forward strand.
TTTAAATATTCATTTGATATGAATTGGCACTGATATTTCTGCGGGCGAACTAGATTTATCTAAATCTTGCCAACTCTAGCTTTCAAACGGTTCAAAATAGGTACAGACAGAACCGGGAAGCTAGAATGGCCGAGATTTATTTAAATCTAGCATTTTTCTAGTTTCAGTTATAAAAGCAACCTCGCGGCCCTTAGATCGTTATCTAGTGGGAACGAGACGCATCGGCCAGGTGCGAACCAGGATTTACTGAATGAGTCCTCGGTTCTGGCGACATTTGGGATATATTTCTGTGTAAATTTGAACTGTGCAGGTTTATTGGCTTCCCTATGTGAGCCTAGGAATCGTGGGATTCATGATCTAATCGATCAGAATCTGATTTCCACGATGGATAAACTCTACTTTACAAATGTACCCTGCCAGTTTTTTTTGTAAAAATGTACATACAAAAGACCTTAAAACAGTTATCCGAATTTAAGGTCTCAACATAGTGAAAATATGGTTCGTCGTGTCAGAGTCACTCTGATGGCTGTCATGCCCATGAGAAGACCGACACTTGTATATATTTTCTAGTCGAGGATGCTTCGCAGTCCGACAATCACCATTAAAATTGTGCCTTAAGGCTGAAAAGATAAAACTGAAGTATCAATATGCTTCAATTCCTATGTTAGCGTAGGGGTTTGATAAACTGCTTTCAAAACATCATTTCAATAATCTTATCAAAAATAAAAGCTTTTGCAAATCAAATCAAAGACTTTTTTCAAATCAAATCAAACCCTTCGTATATAGGTTCAACGATGCATAAACATGCTTTCAATCAAACATAGGCCCAATTTTCAAACAACATTCAAACACACATTTCATGATTTAAAAGGGAAATATTAAAAAGATCTGGTATCGTGTTTACACGAGAGTTGTGGAGTGCCTAACACCTTCTCCACACTTAACCAAGCCCCGAACTCAAACTTTATTTTCAAAGATCAAGTTTCGACAGTGTCCAGCAATTGAGCCTCTTTCAAACAAAACTCGGTTGAGTTGGTACAACCATTTCAAATCTACCAACTAGCGACTCTATAAAACATTCAATCGTCGACATGATACATGTTGGCCTTTTTCTAAAAACCCTTCAAAACCTTTTTCGCAATAAAAAGAGTAAGGGTAGAGATAACTTAGGTAAGAGAGAAAGATCCGGGTTGTGACCCGACTCGCAGATTTTTTCCCGGCGTCGACAGGTGGCGAGTCTGCTGGGGATAGTAGAGGGCTTAGGCCGCATTCAAATCTTTTCAAACAATTCTCTTTTTAAGTCTACGTATGTGTGAATGCTACATCTTTACATTAATGCGTGAATGTTGCGTCTTTACATTGAATGAATGTGAATGAATGATTTCCTGCTTTTTAGTGCTTCGCACCTATTTCATCATATGTATAATGGTGAGACGCGATGTATGTGAATGTATGTTGTGTGATTCCTCCTTCGGAAGGCACAACCCGTCGGTGATAAGTAATGACTCTGGGGACGGCTAAGTCTCTGGGTGCTCATGAAAATGCACCACCCAGATTCACTTCAGTTGAAAGATCGAATTAATTTCTCCTCTAGTAGATTGCAATGATCTGGGGACCTTCATGCCGAAAAAGCGGCGAGAGTAGCCTAAGATAGGTCAGCCTCTGATTAACCAAATCTGATGGGAAGCTTCTTCATGCCTTCCTCTTTCAATTCAATGTCAAGTTTTCAATTCCATTGTAAAGAAACACAATGTAAATATTATAATAAAATTTTACATTCCCTGTAGATACATCCTGTCATGTCATCCTGTAATCAAAACAACTGACCTCTGTTTTGCAGGATAAGATTAAAAACCCCAAACCTGACATATTGCATAACATATATATGGTTAGTGTCTATCAAGACTAAACTACCTATTCGTCTTGTAGGTAAGAGTGATCGCATTACTAGATCATAAATCTAAAAAGGCACAAAGCCTGTTGGGAGTTGTATATTCATATTTGATATTGAAAGTAAATATAAATGCTTAAGTGTACAGTCCTTCAATGATCATATGTACAAGTACTTAGATGATAGATCAAAAATGTTAGGTTGATCTGAGCTTTAATATTTATCATTTATGTAAATAAATGTATAGAAGGAAAGATCAAATTTGTTAGGTTGATCTATTTGTGTTGTAAATGTTAAAGCCTTGACAGAATCGTAGTCTGTCAAAGGTAGCATTCAGAAGACAAGGCAGAATCGTGGAGCTTAAATGAAGATGTCCAGAATCGTAGTCTGGCAAGAGAATCAAGCTTGCAGAGACCAAGGCAAGATTCGTGGAACTTAAGTGAAAGTATCAGAATTGTAGTCTGCCCTTGGAAGTCACACTGAGAATCATGGAGAAAATTCGAGCCAAGTCAAGAAACGCAGTGTGCTCTTGGAAGTGTGAAGTCTGCAAGACAAGCAAGCAGGAATCGTAGTCTACCAGAGAGCTTAAGAGAAATCGTAGTGTTCTCTACGATCAAGTCTGAGTCATGCTGTGCAAACCAACACACAACGATTGTGTCACAATGACCATAATCGTAGTGTTCCTCCAGTCAGCATCAAAGATCGTAGTTCTGATGAAGGGAGGAAGAGCAACAAATGAAGAAAGGTTTATAGTCGTTGACAATTTGATAGTCCCAATGATTCCATATTCATCCTTAGTTCAAATCGAAGAAGCGTATTGAAGAAGCTAAGGAAAGGACTAAACCGCCTGCAGAAAACACCTTTTCAGGTGTTAGGTGAGGTTGCAGTCTGCTGTGTCAGTGGGCCAGTCTGCAGTGCCGCAGGAAAGCAAGATGTCAACATCAACTGTACAAAAACGTCTGAAGCATTAAATGCAGCAACGGGAGCATTCAAACGGATATATTTTGAATGGCTCTTTTATAAGGACATCAGACAAAGATTCAGACTAAGCAAGCAAGATACAAAAAGATAGAATATCAAGAGAAAAGCTCAAGAACACTCAACGGTCAACTCTACGATCCTAAAAGAGGAAAGCTTGCTTTGTTACTCAGTTCTTCAGAACGAATGCTTAATTGCAACTGAGTAACACTCCTCAACAACTACTATCAATCCAAGTGAGGAACCAAGCCAGAGGACTTGAAGAGTTCAAAAGTGAACTAAGTGAAGATCCAAGTCAGAGGACTTGAAGAGTTCAAAAGTAAACTAAGAGCAGATCTAAGTCAGAGGACTTGAAGAGTTCAAAAGTGAACTAAGAGAAGTTCCAGGGCTGCTGGCCTTGAAGGGAAATAAGTGATCCAGTTGTAAGAGACATCCTTAGTGGATTTCCTACTCGTGGAGTAGAAGAGTGGATTAGGAGCCTTGTGTGCTCTGAACCACTTAAAATTTTGTGTCTCATTGTCTCTCAGTAATTGCTATATAACTGTCATATCTGTTATAACTGCATTAACTACTCATCAAACCATAAATGCAATATCTTGAAGTTGAACAAAACTTATATTCTGCTGCTGTCAGTATAATCAATACTGACAAAGTATTTTAAATAAAGAATTTTTAAAATATCTATTCCTCCCCTTCTAGATAACTAACGTGCCTTTAGGAACTAACAATTGGTATCAGAGCAGGTTCTCACATGTAAGCATACAAGCTTGAGTAGATCCAATGGCACAACTGATAAGCGAGACCAAGACAGGTGGACGAAGCAAACCACCAATGTGCAACAAAGATAAATTTGCCAACTGGAAAGTTCTGATGCAGGCTTACATGGATTCAATAGATGATGATCTATTTGAAACTGTTCTGAATGGACCCTATATTCCAAAAAGGCTTACACCAACTCTAGAAGATCCAAACAACATGGTGGTCCAGGTCAAATCTAAATGGACTGAAAATGAGAAGAAAGATGTTCAGCTTGACAAGAAGGCTAAGAACATCTTGTTCCAATCTTTAGAAGACAATCTCTTCGAGAACGTTGTTAACTGCAAAACTGCCAAAGAAGTCTGGGATGCATTGCTCATCATACATGAAGGAACCGAAGAAGTTAGAGAAAACAAGCAATCTCTACTGACTCAACAGTATGAGATGTTTGCTCATGTTCCTGGAGAAAATGTCACTTCAACCTATGAAAGATTCACAATGCTGCTCAACTCTCTTAGAGCTTATGGAAAGACCTATCCAAACAAGGATCTAGTCATCAAGTTCATGAGGTCCTTGCCAAGCAAGTGGGATGCTAAAACCACTGCAATCAGAGAGTCAAAGAATCTGCATGAGATGACAGTTCAACAACTCTACAGAAACCTTCTTACCTACGAGCTAGAACTGACTCAACGAGCAGAAACTCTATCAGAAGGAAGAAAGAAGGATAAAGGAGTTTCTCTCAAAGCAAAGGAAGAGATCTCTAGAGAACAGGTTGAAGATAAGTCTGACTATGAGGAAAATGATGACGATGATGATGATGAAGCTGCAATGCTTGCCAGAAGATTCAAAAGGCTTATGCTTAAAGGCATAAGCAGCAAACCTAAAAGGTTCAACAATAGCAGCAGTAAGGAGCAGATCAGTGACCTATTCTACAACTACAAGAAGCCTGGGCATTTCATTGCAAACTGCAACAAGCCTATTAGAGAAGAGCTGAAAAGAAAGTCAAATCTAAAGAAGGAGCTTAAAGGCTACAAAAAGAACAAGAAGAAAGACAAAGGACTTGTAGCTGAAAGCTCTTGGAGTGATTCAGACAACGACACTAACACTGAGTCTGAGGATGATGAAGCACCTCAAAAAGCAAACATATGTCTGATGGCCAAAGATGCACTCAGTAGGAAAGATCCTGAAGCAGTCATAGAAAAGGTATTTGACTTCAACTCTCCTGATATAGACATTGATGATTTAAGAACTGGCATTCGTGACATGCTAACTGATCTATATCAAAATATAAGATGGTTAAGAGTTCTATCTAAAGATTATACTGATCTTCAAAAGGAGAAAGAGAAAGTTCAGAAAGAGTTAGAAGCTGCTCTACTAAGTTCTGACTCTCTCTCTAAGCTTGAAGATGAAAATAAAATCTTGAGAGAGACAAATGAACTAAGCATGCAAAGAGAGTCAAATCTAAACTCTAAGATTGAAGAGTTAGAAAAAACTATCTCTATATGGAATAGATCTTCTTCATCCATGGACTCCCTAATATCCAATCAGAGAAGTATCTCTGATATAACAGGCTTAGGGTTTGGGGAATCTACCTCAGAACCCAGTGTGGAAAAGACAAAGGAAACTAACATGAGTAGTGCTTCTAACCTAAATAGAAGTATCATAGTTGTAAAGTCCACACAGAAGAATGAACCAGTTCAACCTTGCTCTTCTGATCCAAGACGTGTTCCTAAACACTATGGATCTCATGCTGGCATAGGGGTTCAAAAAGGTGAATAGTAACTCAATCACCACTGCCCAACCTCGAGGAATCGTAAAATCAAGTAAAACTGACTCCACGGATCAACTTGGAAGTAATCATGATGTTGAGGTTTACTCGACACAAAACGTGAACTCCAAGGCTGCATGGAAAAGGAAGATGCAATATAAGGGTAAGGCCAACAAATACCCACACAAGTCCAATTGGAGAAAGAATCCACATACACATACACACATAAATTATATTAGATGCTTTGCATGTGGAAGATTTGGTCATAAAGCTGCATCATGCTTTCATAATATTGTGCATGGGAGACCCAAAGTCAAGCAGATTTGGGTTCCTAAGGGTACTAACATTGCAGGACCCATGCAAGTTTGGGTACCAACATGAAAGATGAATCGGTCTGCAAGAAATGAGCACCACGAGTACAACATGGTATCTGGACAGTGGTTGCTCAAGGCATATGACCGGGAACAAAGCCCTCCTGTCAAACTACACAGAGAAGAAGGGACCAATAGTTATCTTTGGAGATAATAGCTCTAGCAAGACAAGAGGCTATGGATCAGCTGGGAATGGTGCAGTGTCCTTCAGCAAAGTGGCTTATATTGATGGACTAAAGCACAATCTTCTTAGCATCAGCCAACTCTACGATAAAGGTCATCAAGTCACCTTTCTCAACAATCAGTGTCAAGTCAGAGATCTAGAGACATCCTCTATCAAGCTGACAGGAACAAGAGAAGGAAATGTATACAGTGTTAACCTTGCTCAGCTCAGTTCTGATGAGACAGTATGTTTTCTTGCTAAAGCATCTGAAGAAATAAGTTGGCTTTGGCATAAAAGATTATCTCATCTCAACTTCAAGAGTATGTCTAAGCTGGCCTCCAAAGATCTGGTAGAAAGTTTACCCAAGTTATGCTTCATCAAAGAAAGACCATGTAATGCATGTCAGCTTGGAAGACAAACAAGAAACTCATTCAAAGGAAAAGCAGTCAACTCAATTAACAAACCCCTACAGTTACTACATATAGATCTCTTTAGGCCAATTCCAACTGTGAGCCTAGGTGTAAAGATCTACTCACTGGTCGTAGTGGATGACTACACCAGATACACATGGGTGTTCTTTCTCAACTCAAAAGATGAGATGAGCTCCCAACTGATAAAGATATTTAAGCTGGTGATGAATGAAAAAGGAGAGACTATCAAGGCAATCAGGAGTGATCATGGCAGAGAGTTTGACTTTTCAGAAATGGATCAGTTCCATGCAGATAATGGCATCAGTCACAACTTCTCAGCACCATGAACTCCTCAGCAAAATGGAGTAGCTGAAAGGAATAACAGAACACTTATAGAAGCTGGAAGAACTCTACTAGCAGCAGCTCATCTGCCTGAATACTTCTGGGCAGAAGCCATTAACACTGCGTGCTATACACAGAACAGATCTCTTATACACTTTACGTTGAAGAAGACTCCCTACGAGCTGTGGAAAGGAAGAAAGCCAAATGTCAGTTACTTCCATGTGTTTGGCTGTTCATGCTACATTCTCAACAATGGGAAGCAGCCAAGTCAGATGAATGAATATTCCTTGGATATGCCACAGACAACAAAGCATACAAAGTGTTCAACAAGAAGACATTAAGTGTTGAAGTCTCAATCCTTATCATCTTTGATGAAACAGACTCGGATAAGTCTGCACCACAAGACACTACGATTGACTATACCGACACTATGAATGAGGTGGTCGAGCCTGGCTCTGCGATTGTAGTTCCTAAACAAAGAATCGTAGTGTCCGAAGAAGAAATCGTAGAGAGAGCTGAACTAGACGATGATTCTGAACTACAAGAACCAGAAGTCAATCTTGAGGAGTTCAGACAAGAAGGCACCAGAACAGATGTTCCAATACGGAACAGGTGGGCAAGAGATCACACTCAAGATCTGATCATTAGTGATCCAACCGCTAGAATCAGAACAAGATCTGCAACTCAGAATGAGTTTTTCTATTTGAGTTTTCTATCACAAATAGAACCCAAGAAGATTGAAGATGCAATGCTAGATGCAAGCTGGATTGAAGCCATGCAAGAGGAACTAAATCAATTTGAGAGAAGCAAAGTCTGGAGATTAGTTCAAAGACCAAAGAATCACCCTAGTCATCGGCACAAAATGGGTCTTCAGAAACAAGATGGATGAAGATGGGGTGTGTTGGGTTTGTACGTCATGCAATCAAATCACATAAATAGGGCGGAAGCGCGAAACATAGGTTTTCAAAAATTTATACAAACCCATAACCATGATCAAGCTTTGTGCTAGTTATCAATTACAGAAAAGAGAGAACATGGAATTATACCTTTGAAGATCCAAGCTTCCTCAGGTACAAGTTCTACTCCTTCGATTTCTTTGATTCCTCTGTAGTGGCTCCTTCCCTTGATCAATGTTAGCCACCCAAATGTTTGGCCTCTAACGATGATCCACCAAGGAAGATGAAGAACTCAGGAAGATGGGTTATTGGCTTAACCCTTGTTTCTATCTCTATAGAATATGTGTACTCCCAACCTTGGAAAAATTTACGTACCTTATTTCTGATATAAGACTCTCTTATATAGATATTAAGTTAACCCTCCTAATCCAAATAGAATAGGGTTTTATTTAATTAATTAATTAAACACTTTTAATTAATTTATATCATAATCTTATTAGGATTGAGAGAGAGTACTGATATTATATTAATTCCTAAAATCCTTTAGAATTAAAATAATAATAATAATAATAATAATAATAATAATAATAATAATAATAATAATAATAATAATAATAATAATAAGACTCCTCTTATTAATTTATATTTAATATTTTTAAAATATTAACTAATAAACATTAAGCTATTTAATTTATTCTATCACCATAAATTAAATTAATTATACTTAATGCATTATTACTATCATGCCATTTTCTTCTTAAATAATTCTTCTTCCTTTTATGGTGTGACCCTTTAGGTTCTCCATATTAAACCGGTTGTGAATAAATTAATTAGAACAATTCTAATCTTATTTAAATAAATAAATTAAACTAATAATCTATTTAAATAAATAACATTTATTCTACTATAGAGTAAGCCTCCCTAGCGATCAATGACTTTTCAGATAATATAGATTTTAACATTAATTATAAAAGAACTTGTGAATTAATAGTTACCATACAATTCAATCCTTCCACCATACAATGTCCCAATTAAATATAAGACATGGATTTACTGTCAAGTCTTAATTTATTTAATCATATGTATTTTGATTAGAAAATGCACAACTCCAAATAATGCAAATTAGAAACCTCTTTCTAATTTCATTCTACCTTGGCCAAGGATTCCTGGGTTGTCAATTAACGAATCACATAGGACATATCTCCTCTTTTACTAGAGGTGGTAGATTCTTTATTGATCATACATTATCTCTATATGTAACTCATTATACCCAAGCATACCCTATATATGCCTTAAAAGGCCTTAAGAATAAGTCAAAGTATAATTTATTACATACAAGATACTATGATGATCTCAAGCCCAAGGATCACTTGTACTACTATTACATTAGGAATTCTTATTGATAGGAGAGTAAAACTCCATTAGGTATTCCATAGCGAGTCACGTTCAGTGAACTTATTCTCCAATAAGCACCTACATACTTGCTTTAGTGTCTCCACACAAATGACCATGAGATCAGTCATCCTCATCCAATGAGCAAGCAACATATGTACCAATCTATTCGGATTTACTAATCCCCATTTTAGTAATCTCATAATTGGGAACTATTTTAGTTTTTAAGCTTTCTAAGAATTTAGATCTCATTAGCATGATCTCATCATGATTCTAAAAGCATTGCTTAAAACTGTTATTATGTTCCGAATATTATTAAAAATATTATTTTAATTTCTGTATTGGATATGGAAGGTTTTGACGTTATTATAAAGAATAATGGTTGTTCTATTTATAAAGATGATTTTTTATATGGTATTGGAAATTTGCGAAATGGGCTTTATATACTTGACTTGCAAGAAAATATATTTCAAATTGAACAAACTAAGAAAAAGAAAAGAGATGATATTAATTATACCTACATTTGGCACTGCAGACTCGGTCATATCAATGAAACAAGATTATCCAAGTTGCATAAGAATAGGCTCCTAGAGCTATCCGATTATGAATCATATCCAACTTGTGAATCTTATCTCATGGGTAAAATGACTAAATCTCCTTTTAGTGGAAAAGGAGAAAGAGTTACAGAGTTGTTGGCATTGATTCACACAGAAGTTTGTGGACCTATGACAACAAGTGCACGGGGTGGGTATTCTTATTTTATTACTTTCACTGATGGTCACTCAAGATTTGGATATGTGTATTTAATGAAATACAAATCAGAATCATTTGAAAAGTTCAAAGAGTTCAGAAGTGAAGTAGAGAGACAAACGGGCAAGAGTATTAAGATACTTCGATCAGATCGAGGTGGAGAATACTTAAGCGGTGAGTTTCTCAATTATCTCAAAGAAAATGGTATAATCTCATAGTGGACTCCTCCAGGTACACCACAGTTAAATGGAGTATCTAAAAGGAGAAATCGAACGCTGTTGGACATGGTTCGATCCATGATGAGTTTTACTGACCTTCCAGTTTTCTTCTGGGGTTATGCCCTAGAAACGGCTGCATACCTACTTAACTAGGTACCTACAAAATCCGCCCTAAAGACTCCATATGAGATGTGGAAAGGGAGGAAACCAAATCTTAAGCATGTTAAGACTTGGGGTTGTCCAGCTTATAGTCAAAAAGTTTGAAAATGATAAGCTACAGACTAAATTTGATATGTGTAGATTTGTGGGATACCCTAAAGAAATCGTAGGGTATTATTTCTATCATCCAACTGATCAAACGTTGTTTGTTGCGAAATAGGTTGCCTTATTGGAGAAAGACTTTATCCATGAAGGGGTCAATGGGAGTAAGATATATCTTGAAGAAGTTCAAGAACCACAAATTACCATGGATCAAAGTCAGGTACCTAACCAAGTAGAAGAACCTACTGTACCACACCCTGTTCGTAAATCTGAAAGAGTACCAAAGATACCTGAGAGGTATGAATTCGTTATAGAGGATGACGATGAGGTACACATCATGAATGATGATGATCCATTGAATTACGAACAGGCTATGAGTAAGAAAGACTCAGAGAAATGGTAGATGACCATAAAATCTAAAATGGATTTGAAAGTTATTCTCAAGTCCATTTGGATTTTTCTTGCGATTGCAGCTTATTTTTACTTAATCTGGCAAAATGGACGTGGAGACGCCCTTCCTCAAATATACATTATTAGAGGAGAATGTATGTATGATACAGCCATATGATTTTTGTTTCAATGGTTGAAGAAAATCATGTATATGAGCTACAACAATCCATTCGTGAATTGAAGCAAGATTATCGTAGATGGAACTTTCGTTTTGATGAGACAATCAAAGAGTTTGATTTTATCAAAAATGAGGATGAACCATGTCTGTACAAGAAGGTTAGTAGGAGCGCTGTTTCATTCCATGTATTATATGTTGATGATATATTACTGATAGTGAATGAAATTCCTATGCTAAAATCAATCAAAATAAAGTTGTCTAAACATTCTTCCATGAATGATTTGGGTAGAACATCCCACATTGGGGATATAAATCTGTATTAATAGATTTAAAAGGATGTTCGGCTTAACCTAAGGAAACGTATATTCATTAGATGTTAAAGGCGTTTAGCATGGCAAACTCCAAAAGAGTACCTCATGATGATGAGCCATGGAGTGTATCTCTCTAATATTGTCCTTAGTAAAAGAGAGATCGCATGAGTTACTATCATGTATACAATGAAATATACGAGACTTAATTTTGATCAGTCAGATTCTGGAGAAGATCACTGTGAGACAGTGATAAACATCCCAAAGTACTTCACTGACACTAAGGATGTCATCATGACACATGATGGGTCTGAATAAATCTAGAATGCTAAACAGACTCAAGTTTTCAGACTGACCAAGACGACAGTAAATCCACTATAGGGTAAGTCGTTACCTTAAAAGGTGGTGCAGTGAATTGGAAAGGTTCCAAACAGCAAAAGATTGTTGATTTAGTGACAAAGATAAAATATATAACTGTAAGTGAAGCTGCAAGTCCATGAAGGACTTGGGTCAAGCATCCTATATTTTGGGGCTAAAGATCTATAAAGATAGATCTAAAAGAATGCTCGGTTTATCCCAAGGAACGTACATTGATACGATACGAAAGAGGTTTAGCATGGAAGATTCCAAAAGAGGTCTTATGCCAATGAGCCATGGAATACATCTCTCCAAGAAAAAGGCCCCAAAGACACCTGAGGAGAGAGACCGTATAAGTAAGATCCCATATGCTTCTGCAATAGGATCTATCATGTATGGTATGATATGTACTAGACCGAATGTTGCTCACGCACTTAGTGTAACGAGTAGATACCAGTCGAATCTAGGAGAAGAGCACTGGAAGGCAGTGAAAAATATCCTAAAGTACTTGAGAAGGACTAAAGATATTTTTCTTGTCTACGGTGGGTCTGAATTAAACTCGAGGGATTCATTGACTCAAGTTTTCAAACAGACCAAGATGACAGTAAATCTGTTTCAGGGTATGTGTTTACCTTGAACGGAGGCGCAGTGAGTTAGAAGAGTTCCAAGCAACAAACAGTTGCTGATTCAGTGACAGAGGTAGAGTATATACCTACAAGTGAAGCTGCAAAGGAAGCTGTTTGGATGAAGAAGTTCATAACTGAAATTGGTGTGGTTCTTAGCATTGGAGAAGCAGTTCCCGTATATTGTGACAACACCGGAGCGGTTGCACAGGCTAAGGAATCCATGTCTCATCTGAAATCCAAACACGTGTTGCGGTGATTTCACTTGCTCAGGGAGATCATTGAAAGAGGAGACGTCACCTTGGAGTGTGTGGACTCTCAAGACAACATTGCAGATCCATTTACTAAAGCTATAACACAACAGCAGTTTGATCGTCACATAGAGAAGATGGGTATGAGATATCATGGCGATTGGCTTTAGTGCAAGTGGGAGATTGATAGTAGTGTGCATACAAGCCAATCATGTATAATGATAAAGCACATACTTTGTAAACAATCTTATTTATTTATTATTAAAATATTCATTTAAAGCATTTAATTATCTACATGGTGTTGTTTTTAATAATATGTAAATAACCCATAGTTTTAAGCAATGATTTTAGAATCATGATGAGATCATGTTAATGAGATCTAAATTCTTAGAAAGCTTAAAAACTAAAATAGTTCCCAATTGTGGGATTACTAAAATGGAGATTAGTAAATCCGGATAGATTGGTACATATGTTGCTTGCTCATTGGATGAGGATGACTGATCTCATGGTCATTTATGTGGAGACACTAAAGCAAGTATGTAGGTGCTTATTGGAGAATAAGTTCACTGAACGTGACTCGCTATGGAATACCTAATGGAGTTTTACTCGCCTATCAATAGGAATTCCTAATGTGATAGTAGTACAAGTGATCCTTGGACTTTAGATCATCATAGTATCTTGTATGTAACAAATTATACTTTGACTTATTCCTTAAGGCCTTTTAAGGCATATATAGGGTATGCTTGGGTATAATGAGTTGCATATGGAGATAATGTATAATCAATAAAGAATCTACCACCTCTAGTAAAAGAGGAGATATGTCCTATGTGATTCGTTAAATGACAACCCAAGAATCCTTGGCCAAGGTAGAATGAAATTAGAAAGAGGTTTCTAATTTGCATTATTTGGAGTTGTGCATTTTCTAATCGAAATACATAAGATTAAATAAATTAAGACTTGACAGTAAATTCATATCTTATATTTAATTGGGACATTGTATGGTGGAAGGATTGAATTGTATGGTAACTATTAACTCACAGGTTCTTTTATGATTAATGTTAAAATCTATATGATCTGAAAAGTCGTTGATCGCTAGGGAGGCTTAGTCTATTGTAGAATAAATGTTATTCATTTAAATATATTATTAGTTTAATTTATTTATTTAAATAAGATTAGAATTGTTCTAATTGATTTATTCACAACCGGTTTAATATCGAGAACCTAAAGGGTCACACCATAAAAGGAAGAAGAATTATTTAAAAAGAAAATGGCATGATAGTAATAATGCATTAAATATAATTAATTTAATCTATGGTGATAGAATAAATTAAATAGCTTAATGTTTATTATTTAATATTTTAGAAATATTAAATATAAATTAATAAGAGGAGTCTTATTAATATTAATATTATTATTATTATTATTATTATTATTATTATTATTATTTTAATTCTAAAGGAGTTTAGGAATTAATATAATATCAGTACTCTCTCTCTCAATCCTAATAAGATTAGGATATAAATTAATTAAAAGTGTTTAATTAATTAATTAAATAAAACCCTATTCTAATTGGATTAGGAGGGTTAACCTAATATCTATATAAGAGAGTCTTATATCAGAAATAAGGTACGTGAATTTTTTCAAAGGTTGGGAGTACACATATTCTATAGAGATAGAAACAAGGGTTAAGCCAATAACCCATCTTCCTGAGTTCTTCATCTTCCTTGGTGGATCGCCGTTAGAGGCACAAACATTAGGGTGGCTGACATTGATCAAGGGAAGGAGCCACTATAGAAGAATCAAAGGAATCGAAGGAGTAGAACTTGTACCTGAGGGAGCTTGGATCTTCAAAGGTATAATTTCATATTATCTCTTTTTTGTTATTGATAACTAGCATAAAGCATGATCATAGTTATGGGTTTGTATAAATTTTTAAAAACCTATGTTTCGCGCTTCCGCTCTATTTGTGTGCATACAAGCCAATCATATATAATGATAAAGCACATACTTTGTAAACAATCTTATTTATTTATTAATAAGATATTCATTTAAGGCATTTAATTATCTACATGGTGCTGTTTTTATATAATATATAAATAACCCATAGTTTTAAGCAATACTTTTAGAATCATGATGAGATCATGCTAATGAGATCTAAATTCTTAGAAAGCTTAAAAACTAAAATAGTTCCCAATTGTAGGATTACTAAAATGGGGATTAGTAAATCCGGATAGATTGGTACATATGTTGCTTGCTCATTAGATGAGGATGACTGATCTCATGGTCATTTGTGTGGAGACACTAAAACAAGTATGTAGGTGCTTATTGGAGAATAAGTTCACTGAACGTGACTCGCTATGGAATACCTAATGGAGTTTTACTCGCCTGTCAATAGGAATTCCTAATGTGATAGTAGTATAAGTGATCCTTGGACTTGAGATCATCATAGTATCTTGTATGTAACAAATTATACTTTGACTTATTCCTTAAGGCCTTTTAAGGCATATATAGGGTATGCTTGGGTATAATGAGTTACATATGGAGATAATGTATGATCAATAAAGAATCTACCACCTCTAGTAAAAGAGGAGATATGTCCTATGTGATTCGTTAAATGACAACCCAGGAATCCTTGGCCAAGGTAGAATGAAATTAGAAAGTGGTTTCTAATTTGCATTATTTGGAGTTGTATGTTTTCTAATCGAAATACATATGATTAAATAAATTAAGACTTGACAGTAAATCAATGTCTTATATTTAATTGGGACATTATATGGTGGAAGGATTGAATTGTATAGTAACTATTAACTCACAGGTTCTTTTATGATTAATGTTGAAATCTATATTATCTGGAAAGTCGTTGATCGCTAGGGAGGCTTATCTCTATTGTAGAATAAATATTATTTATTTAAATAGATTATTAGTTTAATTTATTTATTTAAATAAGATTAGAATTGTTCTAATTGATTTATTCACAACCGGTTTAATATGGAGAACCTAAAGGGTCACACCATAAAAGGAAGAAGAAAATGGCATGATAGTAATAATGCATTAAGTATAATTAATTTAATCTATGGTGATAGAATAAATTAAATAGCTTAATATTTATAATTTAATATTTTAGAAATATTAAATATAAATTAATAAGAGGAGTCTTATTAATATTATTATTATTATTATTATTATTATTATTATTATTTTAATTCTAAAGGAGTTTAGAAATTAATATAATATCAGTACTCTCTATCAATCCTAATAAGATTATGATATAAATTAATTACAAGTGTTTAATTAATTAATTAAATAAAACCCTATTCTAATTGGATTAGGAGGGTTAACCAAATATCTATATAAGAGAGTCTTATATCATAAATAAGGTACGTGAATTTTTCCAAAGGTTGGGAGTACACATATTTTATAGAGATAGAAACGAGGGTTAAGCCAATAACCTATCTTCCTGAGTTCTTCATCTTCTTTGGTGGATCGCCGTTAGAGGCACAAACATTTGGGCGGCTGACATTGATCAAGGGAAGGAGCCACTATATAGGAATCAAAAAAATCGAAGGAGTAGAACTTGCACCTGAGGAAGCTTGGATCTTCAAAGGTATAATTCCATGTTCTCTCTTTTCTGTTATTGATAACTAGCACAAAGCATAACCATGGTTATGGGTTTGTATAAATTTTTGAAAACCTATGTTTCGCGTTTCCGCCCTATTTATGTGATTTGATTGCATGATTGTGTTACGTACAAACCCAACAGTGGTATCAGAGCCTAACTTTGTGCTAATTATCAATTATATAATTCCATGTATGAATTGATGTATGATGGGATCAGATTTTCTGGACAAAAACCGATTTCTGGTGATTCTGCCGACGAACGGCGTAGCTGCCCAGTTTATTCCCGGCGCAGCTGCGCTGGTCTGAAAAATTCGGTGTTCCAGGCTTCCTGTGCAGCTGCGTAGCAGCCCAGTACATTCTTGGAGCAGCTGTGCCGGTACCTAGACAGACCCTGAAAATTGATTTTATTTAATTAAGTAAACTGTTTATTTAATTAATGAAATTTTAAAATAAAGATGTTTATTTTATCTGAAATATGATTTCAGATTGCTAAAATTAAAGGATTTTAATTTGGATTTATTTTTGATTAAAATAAAAGAGTTTATTTTATTTTAAAAATAAAATTTAGCAAAACTTTTGTCCATTAAATGACATCGATCTATACATGGAATAGCTTTATAATTCATGAGATGAATGGAAATTTATTGATGCATATGGTGATGTGTATGATAATAAATGGGGTTGATTATGGACTATGACCAATGTGATTGGATTTTATTTTGGATGAATGCTTGAATGAATGGGTTTTATAAAATGAGGTCTGCGTACCTCGTCTTCTCTAGTTTTATTCTCGATGTAAATTCTATCTCCTTCCTATATACTTCCCTTTGACTGCTGATCAAGGTTTCTATTCAATTATAGTTTATGTAATAGAAATAGTTAGAATTATCTTGAAGAAATTGGAGACCAAGGAGCAAGGAACGCGTGAAGACCCATTTGTATGGAGCCCGGGTTTAAATGTAATAGTTATATTTAAATTTAAATTCTTGCACTCCTGGGTTTGACCTTTTGGTTCACTTGGTGGCTCTAGTGAACCAAACTAGAATAAAAGTCCATAATCAATCCGGGTAAAATATAGTATTCTATATTGCATGCTAAATATTATATATATTATATTTTCTGCAAACATGCTTCGCATGTTTAATAAAATGACGCGTATTTTATATATATATGTGCATGCGCGCTAAACAAGATGAGAAAATAATAACAAACCCCTCAAAGAAATAATATTAAGTCCAAAGCGTTCAAATGATATTTGGAATATCGAACGTCGCTTTCTAGCATGATTAATTAATAGAGTATTAAATATTTAATATGAGTTTGTTGTGCTATCCACAAGGCGAGTATTGAGTATTTAAGATGTTAATTAATCACATTTGATGCTTATCAAGAAAATTGAACGATCTAGTCTTGTTGTGCTATCCACAAGGACGAACATTTTTCTTTTTTGAATTTATGGAAGTGCTAGGCTGGACTTAACTTAAATCATTTTAGTTCGGATGTGCACACACATGACCATTATGATTTAAGAGGCAAAATAAAAGGAGTTACATGGTGATGTAATTGACAAGAGTTGTCTACCTATTTATTTGTATATCGCTTGTTGTGCTATCCACAAGATTATATATATTTGAAATGAGGTCCTTAATCTCACTAACAAATCTTTAATTAGATGTTGCCGAACTATATAAGTGAGGGTAATATAGTTTGATGAAAATAGTGGGAGATACCAATTTAAAATAAAGACCTAAATTTATTTTGGTGTGCAAAATTAATAAAATGAATGTTTGCTAAAAATGTTGTCTTTTCACATGCAGAATTTTAAAAAATGTCAAAATCACTAATCTCACTACGAAGCATACTTGATGCAAATAAGCTTATCGGGCCGAATTATGAGGACTGGCTAAGAAATCTGAGAATTGTTCTCACTGCTGAAAAGATTTCTTATGTCCTAAATTTAACTATCCCTGAATCTATTTCTGAAACAGCCTCTGAGGAAGAGATTGCCACTTTCAATAAATGGCAAGATGATGCATCTGTGGCTCAATGCATCATGCTCGCATCCATGAATAACGAGCTTCAATGTCAGCACTGTAAATATGGATGCTCCTGCTATCCTGCTTCACCTCAAGGAGTTTTATGGTGAACAAAGTAGGACTGCTAGATATGAGATATCTAAGGAGCTCTTCCGATCTCGGATGACCGAGGGCACTGCCGTCGAGACTCATGTTCTGAAGGTAATCAATTTGATTGAACGCCTTGGACAGCTTGGGTTCGTCATGGATGGGGAGTTGAGTCAAGACTTGGTCTTGCAGTCACTCCCTGAGACCTTCTCGCAGTTTGTGGTTAATTTTCACATGAATAAGCTAGATGTCAGCTTGCCTGAGCTACTTAACATGCTGAAAACTGCAGAAGGTCACTTCTCATCCAAGAAGAACCATGTCTTGATGGTGGATTCTTCCAATTAAAGGAAGAGGCCCAAGGTGTCTTCTGAAAAGAAGAAATCCAAGAAGGCTAAGGGAAAGGGGAAAGAAAAGGAACAAAAGAAACCTGAACCAGCTAAAGGAATGTGCTTTCATTGCAACGAGCCAGGACATTGGAAGAGGAACTGCAAGAAGTTTCTAGCAGAGAAGAAGCTTGGAGAAGCTTCGACTTCCAATCAAGGTTTGTTTATGATTGAAATTAATTTTTCTGAAAGTCATAATTCTACTTGGGTATTGGATACCGGCTGTGGGTCTCATATATGTAACACTGTGCAGGGACTGGTCAGAAGTATAAAGCTGAACAATGAAGAGGTGATCCTACGAGTGGAGAATGGAGCAAAGGTTGCTGCATTAGCTGTAGGAAGTTATTGTTTAGCAATGCCTTCGGACAAGTCCATTTATCTTAATAACTGTTATTATGTTCCGAATATTATTAAAAACATTATTTCAATTTTTGTATTGGATATGGAAGGTTTTGACGTTATTATAAAGAACAATGATTGTTCTATTTATAAAGACGATGTTTTATATGGTATTGGAAATTTGTGAAATAGGCTTTATATACTTGACTTGCAAGAAAATATATTTCAAATTGAACAAACTAAGAAAAGGAAAAGAGATGATATTAATTATACCTACATGTGGCACTGTAGACTCAGTCATATCAATGAAACAAGAGTATCCAAGTTGCATAAGGATGGGCTCCTAGAGCTATCCGATTATGAATCATATCCAACTTGTGAATCTTGTCTCATGGATAAAATGACTAAATCTCCTTTTAGTGGAAAAGGAGAAAGAGTTATAGAGTTGTTGGCAGTGATTCACACAGATGTTTGTGGACCTATGACAACAAGTGCACGGGGTGGGTATTCTTATTTTATTACTTTTACTGATGATCACTCAAGATTTGGATATGCGTATTTAATGAAATACAAATCAAAATCATTTAAAAAGTTCAAAGAGTTCAGAAGTGAAAGTAGAGAAACAAACGGGCAAGAGTATTAAGATACTTCGATCAGATCGAGGTGGAGAATACTTAAGCGGTGAGTTTCTCAATTGTCTCAAAGAAAATGGTATAATCTCACAATGGACTCCTCCAGGTACACCACAGTTAAATGGAGTATCTGAAAGGAGAAATCAAACACTGTTGGACATGGTTCGATCCATGATGAGTTTTACCGACCTTCCAATTTTCTTCTGGGGTTATGCCCTAGAAACGGCTGCATACCTACTTAACTAGGTACCTACAAAATCTGCCCCAAAGTCTCCATATGAGATGTGGAAAGGGAGGAGACCAAATCTTGAGCATGTTAAGACTTGGGGTTGTCCAGCTTATGTCAAAAAGTTTGAAAATGATAAGCTACAGACTAAATCCGATAAGTGTAGATTTGTAGGATACCCTAAAGAAATCGTAGGGTATTATTTATATCATCCAACTGATCAAAAGTTGTTTGTTGCGAAACATGCTTCCTTCTTGGAGAAAGAGTTTATCCATGAAGGGTCAGTGGGAGTAAGATATATCTTGAAGAAGTTCAAGAACCACAAATTACCACGGATCAAAGTCAGGTACCTAACCAAGTAGAAGAACCTACTATACCACACCCTGTTTGTAAATCTGAAAGAGTACCGAAGATAGCTGAGAGGTATGGATTCATTATAGAGGATGACGATGAGGTACACATCATGAATGATGATGATCCATTGAATTACGAACAGGCTATGAGCAATAAAGACTCAGAGAAAAAGTAGATGATCATAAAATCTAAAATGGATTTGGAAGCTATGCTCAAGTCCATTTGGATTTTTCTTGCGATTGCAGCTTATTTTTACTTAATCTGGCAAAATGGACGTGGAGACGCCCTTCCTCAAATATACATTATTAGAGGAGAATGTATGTATGATACAGCTAGATGGTTTTTGTTTCAATGGTTGAAGAAAATCATGTATATGAGCTACAACAATCCATTCGTGGATTGAAGCAAGATTCTCGTAGATGGAACTTTCGTTTTGATGAGACAATCAAAGAGTTTGATTTTATCAAAAACGAGGATGAACCATGTGTGCACAAGAAGGTTAGTGGGAGCGCTGTTTCATTCCATGTATTATACGTTGATGATATATTACTGATAGGGAATGAAACTCCTATGCTAAAATCAATCAAAATAAAGTTGTCTAAACATTCCTCCATGAATAATTTGGGTAGAACATCCCGCATTGGGGATATAAATCTGTATTAATAGATTTAAAAGAATGTTCGGCTTAACCTAAGAAAACGTATATTCATTAGATGCTAAAGGCGTCTAGCATGGCAAACTCCAAAAGAGTGCCTCATGATGATGAGCCATGGAGTGTATCTCTCTAATATTGTCCTTAGTAAAAGAGAGATCGCATGAGTTACTATTATGTATGCAATGAAATATATGAGATACCATGGCGATTGGCTTTAGTGCAAGTGGGAGATTGATAGTAGTGTGCATACAAGCCAATCATGTATGATGATAAAGCACATACTTTGTAAACTATCTTATTTATTTATTAATAAGATATTCATTTAAGGCATTTAATTATCTACATGGTGCTGTTTTTATATAATATATAAATAACCCATAGTTTTAAGCAATGCTTTTAGAATCATGATGAGATCATGCTAATGAGATCTAAATTCTTAGAAAGCTTAAAAACTAAAATAGTTCCCAATTGCGGGATTACTAAAATGGGGATTAGTAAATCCAGATAGATTGGTACATATATTGCTTGCTCATTGGATGAGGATGATTGATCTCATGGTCATTTGTGTGGAGACACTAAAGCAAGTATGTAGGTGCTTATTGGAGAATAAGTTCACTGAACGTGACTTGCTATAGAATACCTAATGGAGTTTTACTCGCCTGTCAATAGGAATTCCTAATGTGATAGTAGTACAAGTGATCCTTGGACTTGAGATCATCATAGTATCTTGTATGTAACAAATTATACTTTCACTTATTCCTTAAGGCCTTTTAAGGCATATATAGGGTATGCTTGGGTATAATGAGTTGCATATGGAGATAATGTATTATCAATAAAGAATCTACCACCTCCAGTAAAAGAGGAGATATGTCCTATATGATTTGTTAAATGACAACCCAGGAATCCTTGGCCAAGGTAGAATGAAATTAGAAAGAGGTTTCTAATTTGCATTATTTGGAGTTGTGCATTTTCTAATCGAAATACATATGATTAAATAAATTAAGACTTGACAGTAAATCTATGTCTTATATTTAATTAGGACATTGTATGGTGGAAGGATTGAATTGTATGGTAACTATTAACTCACAGGTTCTTTTATGATTAATGTTGAAATCTATATTACCTGAAAAGTCATTGATCACTAGGGAGGTTATCCCTATTGTAGAATAAATGTTATTTATTTAAATAGATTATTAGTTTAATTTATTTATTTAAATAAGATTAGAATTATTCTAATTGATTTATTCACAATCGGTTTAATATGGAGAACCTAAAGGGTCACACTATAAAACCTATGTTTCGCGCCTGTTGGGTTTGTACGTAACGCAATCATGCAATCAAATCACATAAATGTTCCTTTTATGGTGTGACCCTTTAGGTTCTCCATATTAAACCGGTTGTGAATAAATCAATTAGAACAATTCTAATCTTATTTAAATAAATAAATTAAACTAATAATCTATTTAAATAAATAATATTTATTCTACAATAGGGATAAGCCTCTTAGCGATCAACGACTTTCCAGATAATATAGATTTCAACATTAATCATAAAAGAACTTGTGAGTTAATAGTTACCATACAATTCAATCCTTCCACCATACAATGTCCCAATTAAATATAAGATATGAATTTACTGTCAAGTCTTAATTTATTTAATCATATGTATTTCAATTAGAAAACGCACAACTCCAAATAATGCAAATTAGAAACCTCTTTCTAATTTCATTCTACCTTGGCCAAGGATTTCTGGGTTGTCATTTAACGAATCACATAGGACATATCTCCTCTTTTACTAGAGGTGGTAGATTCTTTATTGATCATACATTATCTTCATATGCAACTCATTATACCCAAGCATACCCTATATATGCCTTAAAAAACCTTAAGGAATAAGTCCAAGGATCACTTGTACTACTATCACATTAGGAATTCCTATTGACAGGCAAGTAAAACTCCATTAGGTATTCCATAGCGAGTCACGTTCAGTGAACTTATTCTCCAATAAGCACCTACATACTTGCTTTAGTGTCTCCACACAAATGACCATGAGATCAGTCATCCTCATCCAATGAGCAAGCAACATATGTACCAATCTATCCGAATTTACTAATCCCCATTTTAGTAATTCCACAATTGGGAACTATTTTAGTTTTTATGCTTTCTAAGAGTTTAGATCTCATTAGCATGATCTCATCATGATTCTAAAATCATTGCTTAAAACTATAGGTTATTTACATATTATTCAAAACAGCACCATGTAGATAATTAAATGCCTTAAATGAATATTTTATTAATAAATAAATAAGATTGTTTACAAAGTATGCGTTTATCATCATACATGATTGGCTTGTATGCACACTACTATCAGGGTGATCACAAGGAACAAAGCTAGACTGGTGGCCAAAGGTTATTCTCAAGACGAAGGCATAGACTATGATAAGACCTTCGCACCAGTTGTCAGACTTGAAGCAATCAGAATATGCCTTGCATTTGCTGCTCACATAAAGTTCAAAGTATTCCAGATGGATGTCAAAAGTGCATTCCTCAATGGTGAACTTCAAGAAGAAGTATATGTGGAACAACCCCAGGTTTTGTTAATCCAACCCTCTCTAATTATGTCTATAGATTAGATAAAGCCTTATATGGACTTAAACAAGCACCTAGAGCATGGTATGAAACACTAACAAACTTTTTTATTGAAAAAGGGTTCACTAGAGGTAGAGTAGATACTACGCTATTTCTTAGGAAACACAAAGATAAAGTTTTACTAGTTCAAATATATGTAGATGATATTATCTTTGGCTCTACTGATGAAAATTTGTGTAAGAGATTTGCCAAGCTTATGCAGAGCAAGTTTGAAATGAGCGTGATGGGTGAGCTGAACTTTTTTCTTAGACTGCAAGTAGAGCAAACTGATGAAGGTATCTTCATAAGCCAAGCCAAGTACATCAAAGACTTAAGAAGTATGGCATGGAATCAGCCTCTCCCATAAAAACACCAATTGCTCCAGCAACTAAGCTTGACAAAGATGAGAAAGGAGGTAAAATTGACAAAAAGAGTACCAGTGGCACTTGTCAACTGCTAGAAAATAGACTATTGTCCTGGTTCAGCAAGAAGCAAAACTCAGAATCAACTTCAACAGCAAAAGCTAAATACATTGCTGCAGGCAGCTGTTGTGCTCAAATCCTATGGATGAAGAACCAGCTAGCAGATTATGGGATTGATTTCAAATCTATACCCATACACTGTGATAACACAAGTGCTATAGCAATAACAAATAATCTTGTCATGCATTCTAGGACCAAGCATATAGAGATAAGATATCATTTTTATTAGGGATCATGTTCAAAATGGAACAATATATTTGCAATATATCCCTACTGAAGATCAACTTGCTGATGTGTTTACAAAACCTTTAGATGAATCCAGATTTAATAAACTAATAAATGAGTTAGGTATGTTGAATTTGCAACCATAAATTCTATGCTACAGATGGTGCTAACCTTGCTGATATAAAGGCTAAGTCAAAATAATAGAGATAACTAAGAGAAACCACGATCGTGGAGTGATCTAGTCAAGATAGAAAAGCTCACTGTGATAGCAGCATCATCCAACCAGACAACCTTTCTGATTAGTATCTCAGGGACAAACCTGATCCGTAGTGTCAAAACTAAGAGATTGGCCCTTCCTGAGCAATCTTAATCCAGAAGGGATGTCAGTTCAGAATGCATCACAAAAACTGTAGAGTCAATGGTTGAAGAGCAAGCAAAGGATCGAACTCAACAATCGTGGAGTGGTTCTCGACTATCGTAGTTCTCTCACAAGGACTCACTAGCTCAGGGTGAGCTAAGGGCAGAATGGAACTTTCTATATAACTTAAAACCGTGGAGTCCTGCAAAACTTGACACGTGTCCCATGATGCAAAATATGGAGGGAAGTTTTTAAATCATTTTTAAACTGTCATTTGTCAGTTTACTTTTTGAATTCCAAACGCTTCTCTCTCTCTCTCTCTCTCCCTCTGTCTCGCTCTCTCTCAAGCGAAACCCAAAGTTTCAGGAAACTAAGCCAAAATCGCTTCGTTACAGGAAAATCAATCTACACAAATGGCTGCTTCCAGAGTTGTCTCCGGTTACCAACTATGTTTTAACGGATTCGAGAAGGCTGGTCCAGAAATTCACAAAGTTCTTTCTATGCTGAAAAAAGCAGCCCTCAAAAATGCTTTGAGCACCAGCACACTGATATATCCAAAGCTGGTGAAGGAGTTCTATTGCAATGGAATTGTTAATGAAGATTTCATTCTTACCAAAATCAACGATGTGCAAATCCAACTCAACGCTGAAAGCATAAACCAAGCCTTAGGTTTCAAAAATGAAGGTCTTTCATCCATAGAGATTGTTAACTTCCATAAGGGTCTGAAGAAGATGGACTATATAAAAATTGAAGGGAAGAATGGATACCAGAAGAAAAATTTTCCCCAAGAATATGAATTCCTAGCTGACATTATTGGAAAGTGCATATGCTGTAAGAGCTCCGATCACTATTCAGTCAACGAAAAGCAACTAAAGCTCATGACAGCCATCCACCTCAGAATCAAACTCAACTATGGAGCCCTGCTGATGGATTGGTTTGGAAAATGGATGCAAAGCCCAAAGAAGACCAAGAGCACTGCCAAAATGCCTTATGGGAAGTTTATCAGCATCATTATTCAGTATGCACTGGGTGACAAAATTGGGGACAGTGAAGGCTTTTCAATCAATCCCAATAAGAAGATATCCCAGGAACTGTTCCAGAACTGGAAGACGAATCCAGTAGAATAAGAAGAAGAAGAGGTCAACCAAGAAGAGACTGCAGCTCTGACCAAAAAGAGTAAAGAGAAAAAGAAAATATATGAAAATGTTCCAGCAACTGAAGAGCACCAAGGCTCAACCACTGATGCACTCCAAGAGGATCCTGGTACTGATATGGAGTTCATAAGTCTTACATCCAACAGAGTCATCACTTCTGAATCACCAGAGAAGGTTCTGAAAGAAAAGAAGAAGAAGAAAAAGAGGGAGATGAGTGAAGATAAGGCTGAAGATAGCTCTGAACCTCAACAGAAGAAGAAACACAGCAAAAGAGCAAAGAAGTCTTCACTCACTACGATTGTGGAATCATCTCCAATCGTAGAGTCTAGATTGACTGCCACTGAAGAAGGAAAAACCACCACAGCCCCTCAGCCTAAATAGATTATAAGGGCTGAAGCTGAGAAAGATGTAAAGGATGTACACAAGGAAAAGAAGAGGATGAAAAAGATGGCTAATAAAGAGATATTGGAAGAAGATGATAAAAGAAAGACTACTAAGAAGGCTGAACAGGTCACCGAGCCTCAAGCATCTAGTCCAACTTCACAAGAGATCAAAATAATTGAAGACGTACTAACTTACATCAGAGATACTCACAACTCTGCTGCACCTGATCAGACTATAAATCAAGATGATATGGAGATGCCTGATACTGGTGTTAATGTTAATGAATCATTGGGAGAAGAAATGACAAAAAGGGTTATGCCAGAAATTATTGTGATAAGCCCAAATGAGGATGGCACTGCTAAAATACA
Source organism: Panax stipuleanatus (assembly GCA_020205555.1). Taxonomy (NCBI): domain Eukaryota; kingdom Viridiplantae; phylum Streptophyta; class Magnoliopsida; order Apiales; family Araliaceae; genus Panax; species Panax stipuleanatus. The sequence continues at coordinate 14,637,488 of CM035122.1, forward strand.
AAAAGAAGAGATTCTGGAAGATCCTGTTCAAGAAAGTGTTTCAGCTGAGGGGGAGCAGTTAGAAGAAATGGAGACAGAGAATTCAGAAGCTGAGGGGGAGCCACCAAAAGAAATTCTTAAATTTTCCTCAGTTCTAAAAGAATTTGTAGAGTCTGATATTGCAGGAATGAGGAATACTGCTAATGATGATGAGATGAATGAAGTGGTGTAAGTTTATGATGCAGAGAGTGATGAAGAAGAAGATGATGATCTTGAGGTCATATATGTGGGACAAGATGGCGAAAGAACAGCAAACTACAATCAGATGTTCGATTACTTGCCCATGATGCCATATCATAGAGCTATGATTCTCAACTCCTGGGATCACATATTCTGGACTTTCAAGGCATATCCAGCAATCTCAGTGCTTGCTCATGGATTCCCAAAAGAAAGGAGGTTTGCCTAGAAACTGATCACGAATGCTTCAACACTAGAGTCTGAGCATGAGGTATATTCCACTCCTCTTTCATTTATTATGAATCACTCTCTATCATCACACTTTAATGAATTCTATGAAATACCTAAATGGATGGAAGTGGTTCTTCACCCACTCAACCAATTTCCAGTTACAGAGTCCCAAAACTCTGTGACTAACGGACCAAATAACCAAATTATCATCGTCGAGCAAACTGCCTATGATCCAAGGGTTATTGAGCACGTCACCAAAATCGTCGAAGAGATGCTCGATAGATCAACCATTGAGACATCTGCTCAAGATGACGAACTACGATCTATGCCAAATGATCAATCTGACTTGACAATCGTAGTGTCCCAAGAGCAGATCAATGCACCTGGACCAAACATCCCACCCATACACCATATGGCCACACCCCTAACCCAAGCAGATATCCCCTCATCCTCCAACAACGAGTACTTTGACATGACACTTGCCCTCTCAAGCATGTCAAGGAGAGGTGAACACACTACGACAGCTCCTCCCCCTCTAGAGACACAACGAATTCTCAATCAGTTGTCTCTCATGCCAACAAAGTAAGATCTGACTGGAGCATTAAATTAAATAGTGTCAAAATCTGGAGAGCTTATTAAAGCACACTCCCTATCACTTCATATGAGATTCGACCATATAATCGAATCAGTCAAGCCTCTACCAGGGAAGTTAGAAACTAAATTGTCAAAGAAGCTGAAAGAGATTGTCAAGGAAATGGCTGAAAGTCTAAATCAAAAGGATGTTATTCACTTTGTTGCCACACAGAAGCATAAAGAAACTATGGAGATAATGCAGAAAAATCAGCAATCTCAAAATGAAAAGCTAACCAACCAAATTTCAAAACTGTGAACCTTACTTCAATTCTTCCAAACCTCCAGCATAACTCAACTCAATCAAAATCACAGTGCAATGGAGCAGATTCAACAACAACAAAAACACACTGAGGCTATAGTTGCTGAAAATCATAGTGATACTTCTCAAAACCACTCACAGATGCATGAGCTGGTTGAAGGAATCAAACGCCTCTTTGAAGATGTTCGAACCCTTGATGCTAACATAAAGGGGGAGAATAATGAAGGAGAAGATAGAGGCAGAGGCAGAGGAGGAAGTAGAAGGCAAAGACAAACTCACATTGGCCAATCGTTGGGTGGCTATATCAGAAGTCCGAAATCTCAACCTCCACGATTGGATCAACATCTGCAAAGCTCTCTCATGGCTGAACCCACTCAAAGGAGTCAAGGTTAAGCTTCTAGCTCACAAGGTATAACCTTCACTGGATTTAGTCTACCAGTTGGAGATTATGCTTTCCTGAACAGACATGATCATTCAGAACCACTGACCCGAGATGAGCTAGAAGACATTGCAAGGAGAGATGAAGCCTCAAGAAGAAGGAGAGCTACAGAGCATACCAACCCTCCGAGAAATAAGAGACAAAGAAAATAGAGATAAGTCTAAGCTTAACTATGTATTGATGTTTCTATGCTAGATTGTAATATATGTTTAAACATCAATAAATTCATGCTTATTTTCTAGAGATTTCAGCTGCTCACTGAAACACTAAGACATATTTACTTTCTAGTACTCTGCACTTAGAAAATGATGCTATGATCCAAATCTCCTTGATTATGTCAACATCAAATAGGGGGAGATTGTTGGGAATTGCATATTCATATTTGATATTGAAAGTAAATATAAATGCTTAAGTGTACAGTCCTTCAATGATCATATGTACAAGGACTTAGATGATAGATCAAAAATATTAGATTGATCTGAGCTTTAATGTTTATCATTTATGTAAATAAATGTATAAAAGGAAAGATCAAATTTGTTAGGTTGATCTATTTATGCTGTAAATGTTAAAGCCTTAACAGAATCGTAGTCTGTCAAAGGTAGCATTCAGAAGACAAAGCAGAATCGTGGAGCTTAAATGAAGATGTCCAGAATCGTAGTCTGCCAAGAGAATCAAGCTTGCAAAGACCAAGGCAAGATTCGTGGAGCTTAAGTGAAAGTATCAGAATCGTAGTCTGCCCTTGGAAGTCACACTGAGAATCATGGAGAAAATTCAAGCCAAGTCAAGAAACGCAGTGTGCTCTTGGAAGTGTGAAATCTGCAAGACAAGCAAGCAGGAATCGTAGTCTACCAGAGAGCTTAAGAGAAATCGTAGTGTTCTCTACGATCAAGTCTGAGTCAAGCTGTGCAAACCAACACACAATGATTGTGTCACAATGACCATAATTGTAGTGTTCCTCCAGTCAGCATCAAAGATCGTAGTTCTGATGAAGGGAGGAAGAGCAACAAATGAAGAAAGGTTTATAGTCGTTGACAATTTGATAGTCCCAATGATTCCATATTCATCCTTAGTTCAAATCAAAGAAGCGTATTGAAGAAGCTAAGGAAAGGACTAAACCGCCTGCAGAAAACACCTTTTCAGGTGTTAGGTGAGGTTGCAGTCTGCTGTGTCAGTGGGCCAGTCTGCAGTGCCGCAGGAAAGAAAAATGTCAACATCAACTGCACAGAAACTGTTTGAAGCATTAAATGCAGCAACGGGAGCATTCAAACGGATATATTTTGAATGGCTCTTTTATAAGGACATCAGACAAAGATTCAAACTAAGCAAGCAAGATGCAAAAAGATAGAATATCAAGAGAAAAGCTCAAGAACACTCAATGGTCAACTCTACGATCCTAAAAGAGGAAAGCTTGCTTAGTTACTCAGTTCTTCAGAACGAATGCTTAATTGCAACTGAGTAACACTCCTCAACAACTACTGTCAATCCAAGTGAGGAACCAAGTCAGAGGACTTAAAGAGTTCAAAAGTGAACTAAGTGAAGATCGAAGTCAGAGGACTTGAAGAGTTCAAAAGTGAACTAAGAGCAGATCCAAGTCAGAGGACTTGATGAGTTCAAAAGTGAACTAAGAGAAGTTCTAGGGCTGCTGGCCTTGAAGGGATCTAAGTGATCCAGTTGTAAGAGACATCCTTAATGGATATCCTACTCGTGGAGTAGAAGAGTGGATTAGGAGCCTTGTGTGCTCTGAACCACTTAAAATCTTGTGTTTCATTGTCTCTCATTAATTGCTATAACTGTCATATCTGTTATAACTGCATTAACTGCTCATCAAACCATAACTGTAATATCTTGAAGGGGAAAACATATATTCCGCTGCTGTCAGTATAATCAATACTGATAAAGTATTTTAAACAAAGAATTTTTAAAATATCTATTCAACCCCCCTTCTAGATAACTAACATGCCTTTGGGAACTAACAAAGCCTATCCATCGACATGGCTGAAAGTGGCCAACGCGAGTCAGGTTTCGTATCTCGAAAGGAGTTTGAGGGACTTTAGAATCAAATAACAGAGTTAGTTATCCTCTTAAGAGAACGAAGTAAAAACACTCAGAGCCAGATAACGCGCAATCAAACAAAACCCTCCTCACAAGGTGGCAATCAAAATGCTGACAAAAAGGGGGAAATGCAGATCCCTGAACCTCGATCTAGTTAAAGAACCAACAAAACCCCTGAAATCACAAATCTCATGAAAGATCTAGAAACTGGCGATATCCGAAGGAAAGTCCAACAAATGGAAGAAACCATCCGGGCAATCAAAGGGACTGGAAATCTTGGAAGTGTCACCTATTCAGATCTTTGCATATTCCCAGGGGTTAGATATCCTGACAAATTCCAAGTCCCAGAGTTTGAAAAATATAATGGGGCAGGCGATCCCTATACGCACTTGAAAGTATACATTGGTGAGCTAGGGTCTTATGCTGAAGATGAAAGCCTCAGGATGCAACTCTTCCAAAAGAGTCTCACTGGAGAGGCAAGGACATGGTATGCTCGACTTGATAATGCAAAAATCCACAGTTGGGAAGAGCTAGCTCATACCTTCCTAACTCAATACAGCTTCCGGTCTCAGATGGCTCCAGATCGATACCAAGTGACTAAAGTCAAAAAGCAGAGTACTAAGTCTTTTCGTGAATATGCTCAAAGATGGAGGCGTATTGCAGCACAGGTCAGCCCGCCTATGACAGAAACTGAAATGGTGATGACCTTCATAGACATCCAAGAGGTACCTTACTATAAGAGGATCCTAGTTGGAATAGGAAAGTCATTCTCAGAGAAGATCAAACACGGCGAGATGACCGAGATGGGCCTGAAAGCAGGCTAAATTAAAGATCTCACGACCTTGAAAGTAGTCGTCGAGCATATACAGTCTGGAAACTATGCGAGTAATCCCATGAGGATACCCAAAAATGGTGATGAAGATGTATCTGTCATTGTACAGGGGAAATCTAGGAGACCTAACCGCAGTCCCCCCATTTGGAAGAAGGAAGACAATCTGTCATTTCAACAACAGGTCATATTCAACCAATGCCACGACAGAAAGAGAAAATTTAAAAGAACAAAAAATCTGGTGTTCACTCCACTAGGCGATTCCTTTGAAAACATGTTGGTGATGTTAATAGATCACAAGAAAATTACCGAACTGGCTCCACCTCTGGATCCAAAAAGCAAAAGATACAATCCTAGCCAGAGATGTGCTTACCATTCAGAATCTCCAGGACACAATACACAAGATTGTTGGTCCTTGAAGCATAAAATCCAAAACCTGATCTAAAACGGCGATATTGTGGTCCCACAACTTGACCATCCAAATGTCAACACCAACCTTCTGATGCTTCATGATACGGAGGGAGTAAACATGATCGGGTCAGGAAGCGTTGAAATGCATCCAAATCGTAAATACATACGAAGGATGGAGTAATACCCCCAAAGGAACAGAACAAATGTCCAAGAGCTAGAAAATACAGAGGAGGCTATGACAGTGATGCAAAAATTGGATGCAATCCAGCATCAAGTAAATCTGTTGGCTAATCTGATAGTACGCCAACATCAAGATACGAGGCAGCTTTTCACTCAATTATCAAAAAGCCAAGAAAAAGAGGAGGTTCTTCATAATGTAAGCCTATCTCCCTCCAAGATCAGCCAGCTAAATAAAGAAGATCAAAGCATGCTGAGTAGACGAGAAAGGGGGAATGATAAAATTACTAGAAGATCTCGCCAAAGGAAAAATCGTCTGGAGGAATGCGAATTCCCAAATAGGAAATATCAAGCAACATTTCAAACACTGACCAACCCTCAAAATCCTATGGCACCGAGAGTCAGGGAGAGTAGGCAGAGAAGGGTATTCACACCTTTGGGGGACTCGTTGGAAAATGTGTTAGCTTTATTGGTTGTGCAGAGAAAGATTACTGAGTTGCTGCCTCTTGCGAAACCCGAGATAAAAAGTTACGATGCCACAAAGATATGTCTCTACCATTCTAATTCACCTGGGCATGCAACTGAGGAATGTTGGTCTCTAAAACATAAAATCCAAGATCTCATTGAAAATGGAGAACTAAAGATAGAAGTCCCCATGACCAGAAAAGGCGAAAGGGAAATAAGAAGCTTAAGATGTCCACTCGAAACAAGCGGTTCAAAGGATGTGACGACTATGATCATCAATCCTGAAAGAACACTAGGTGGACATATCTTAATGCTAGGAGTGAAAGAGGAGACAAGAGAGTCCTCTAAAAAAATTCATCCACCATCATCAAATATCTTGTTGCCCAAAGCCAGCAACCACATGCCTGATAGTACCCTCCCAGATGATGAGGAGGAGATACTGATCCTTCCCCTTGTAGAAAAAGCCTAAAAGGGAAGTTCTTTGCAAGAAATACAACAACAGTGCGAGAGTGATTTCATACTCAAATCCTCTCAAGCCTATGAGAAAGGTGAAGGAATAGATGAAGAAAAAGGTGGTGAAGTTCTCGAGGAAGCCAACCCATCGAGAAATCTAGAGTTCATCCCTTTCTGCGATGAGTCTAGTTTGAGCCTCCTTAAGGGATATGCTGATTCAAGAGGTTATCAATTTATGGTCGTGATTGAAGATATTCATGACCAGGAGATGACCTCTATCACAAGCCTCAAAGGCAACATAACCACTGACGACTGGATTATCAGGCCTCAGCTAGCCAGGAAGACGTAGATCCAGAGGAAAGTTACGAGTTCCAGGAGATGTTGGGACGTTATCACTTTCTTAGCATTATGCCTTTTATGCATATAAAATCAAAAAATAAAAAAAAATCAAAAATTAAAAATCGAACCTTTCAAAAGAACCGAAACTACAAATGACCTGATCTCCCTACACCCGGGAGTACGTAGACAGCCATTCCTGGTGCGGTCAAACCAAACAAAAAATTCAAAAACTCTTCAAACCAAATAAAAACTTCAAAAACCTATCAAACCAAGTTCAAACTCAAAGACACTTCTCAAACCTCTCACATAAAAACCCAAAACTACGAATAACCTGATTTCTCTCAATCCGGGAGTACGTAGGCAGCCATTCAATGGTGCGGTGTGACCATCAAAGAAAAACAAAGAACCAATATAAAACCAATTCCAAGTCATCGAAACCCTATAAACCCAAATTCTATCAAACCTCCTGGTCGACGAGCCCTGTTGAGGAAAATCAAAGCTAGTCTTTGAACCCGTGGACAAGCAGGATAACAGTGCCAACATGGCATCTCTTTGAAGTTAGAGGAATAGCTGCAAGCTCCTGACCCTCGATCTCCATACAATTCAGAACATCCACTGTCATCTGCATAGTGCTGTTATAAACATCTATGAAATCACTCATCTCTCCAACCAGGTTATCCGTATATGATCTGAGTACAGTGTTGTCCACAATATAAACATCCCGGGTAGCTATGACCTCATCCCTCTCAATAAAAGCAGTATCCATGGCGACTAAAAGCCTCCTGAATCTCAACAAATGTTGCATCCCAGGTAGCTTGAGCCTCGTCTCTCAGCAAAAGCGGCACCCCTGCTAGAAAGGGTCGTCAATATCAGTGCTCTAGCCTAATCCCTTTTAAAGGCTATTCGAGCTAATGAATTAATAAGAGCTGGATCTGTCCCAATTAGAATGCTCGAGGGGTCACTGACTAAAGATGTTGTCAAACCAACAAATGAATCTTCCTCGTTGGGAGAATCAGGATCCTCAATAGGCTCCTCCTCATCAGAATCAATGCTCTGAGCTGACTGGACAGCCACAACCAATGCAATATCATACTCCAACCATGCAGAATACTCTGGAGAATGATTTAGATGGATAGTAGAAAAATTAGCCCTTTCCCTACGAGTCCAACAATCATAAGTACTGGTAAGGTCAGCGGACGACAAAGACGAAGCTGATATCCGCGGATCCATAGCCCCCTCAAAGTGGTGAATGCTATGAAACTGGTCAAGCTGACCCATGACTGCCAGCAAATGATATGTGGTCACCCTCCTCAAACCTGCCAAGGGCAGGTAATCCATACCGTCTACATGAGTAATGAAGCTATAAGGGGAGCTAAACCCTGAGCAGGGCAAGATCAAAAATAGATGATCAATCGCCATCAAAATGTCCAACCAAGATGCCGCATATATACACTCTGCCAGCCGAAAAGATAAGACATAGATATCTCATACCGATGGGACTCAAATGCATCATGAACCACACATACAGCAGAACGGCGCTACCTCTAAAAAATCCCCCTGGATGGGTACTGCAGAAAGTAGCCAACCTCAGAATCTCGACTAATATCATCGGTAAAATCATACAACCCTGTCTGAGGGCACGAACCACTACCATCAAGCCAGTATTTAAGTGGTCCATATATATGGGCATGTACAGATAAGCAGTGATGCACATCAACAGAACATCCACTCGTTCAAACTGCCACTCATCTGCCAGAATAATAAAATCCCTAGAGAATCGTTCGTAGCTGTCTAACCTACCAAAGCGATCAATCAAAAAAACAAATCCATGGAGACTACATGTCCTGCAGTAACCTCCCGGCAATGACCCGGCACCTCAGGCATGTCATACCTATGAATGGTCTCCTCAAGTCACTGATGGCTGACTTGGCCCAAGGCAGATCCAGTGCCAAACCTATAAGGCGCTCATACTCCTCCATTGTAGGAGTTGACTCATGAAGGCCAAACCTGAAAAGCCTACATTCAAGACACTCAAGATCGATGTCCTAGGTTGAGAGGACCCAACGGTACCTCAATGTTGTTTCATCAAATCCGGAGCAAGTCTTAAAAGAAAAAGATATTGATCCATCAAGACGACCAGCTATAGGGATGAAATGGCAATCATTATAGGATGCAACCTGTCAGCAACTCATCACTCCTGATGTACGAGAAGACCTAATCTCTTTTAACCCACAGAAGCACATGGGCTACCGTCGTGGCAAAGTCTATCTCATACCCGACGATCTATTCCTTGAGTAAAAGGACACGGATTAAAACTTACAGATCAAGCCAAATCCAGTTAAATCCATCACACCACCAACCAAGCTGAGCTCTTAGGTCCAATTCATTGGAGTCCGAAGGCATCTCGACATCAAAGTTGAAACAACAACATAGCGATATATCAAGCATAATCATCAGCAAGAACCTTCGCAGAGCTGACACCCTCAATCTGAAACCTTCATCAAATAAGAAGAAAGGTTATCAAAGCCAATTGCTCATATAAATCAAAAATAACGATTGGGGCATCCAAACATCAAGGCCCATACCCACTACCTGTTCACTTTGTGGGTTATGAGGCAAAAGACTTTTGCGATCTCGACATCTTATCAGCCCATCGGTCAAACATACGCTAAAGCAATCACCCTAGGTGATAAGCAAGACTGGGGAAATTTTAGAATCGGCGACAACCCGATGTTGGGACCCTTACAACAAGACTGGACCAATTTCAGAAATCGCGACAATTCAACACTGGGGCATTTATCAACCATCCAATGAAAATTCACCAGTCGGCACCATCAGCATGGTCTGTCATCATCAAAGCTTCCGTTATTGGCAATCTGGTATGATCAATCAGTCTTTTTCAAGTTTTCTTGTGATTTCATAACTTGTCAAATAAAAATTTTGATTTCCTGAGGTAACTCGGCAAAAGGGATATACCCCCATCAGAGGAGCCTTCAGAAATATACAACGACATCAGCCAAGCAAAAATCTGCCCCCTGATAGTATCAACAGATTGGGAAGACCATTGGTCTTAAAACTAAGATAACAGCAAAGGCTATCATAAAGAACTTCATCCCCAACAGAAATGTGGGAAACATTTCAGTTCATCCTCATCAAACGAGCATCGGCAACACTGATGGAAATCAAACCGATGGAATTAACACCACCATAGACGTCAGCAGCACTGATGAAAGTCAACCGTTGAGATCAACCCCAACACAGGCATTATTCATAACCGGTCAGGGTAAGCGATTTGTGATGTGATATGCGATTTGCGAAGTGCGAAATGCGATTTGCAAAAACATTTTAACATTCATTGCATTGCGATTTGCATCATTCATATCTTGTCATATTTTAAGTGTCTAGAAAATCTTTATCATGTTCATTCCATTGCATTGCATAAACATGATAAAGAATGGCATCTGTAGACACTCAAAATTTTATTTTCCTGTTACTAACCCTGCAGGAGGGAAAAACTGTCTTCTTAGCCCCGATCACCAATATCAGGATGTCAACTCAACCCCGGTCTCAATACCAGGCCATCAGTTCAACACCGGTCTCAATGTCGGGCCATCAGTTTAACCCCAGTCTTAATACCGAGCCATTAATTCAACCCCGATCTCAATACCGGGCCATCAGTTCAACCTCAGTCTCAATATCGGGCCATAAGTTCAACCCCGATCTCAATACCAGGCCATCAGATTAACCCCGGTCTTAATACCGGGATATCAATTCATCCATGGTCGCAAACCCAGGAGGTACAGTTAAGCCCCGATCATAACTGGGAGATCCAGTTCAGCCCCAGAGATAACCTTAGGAAGCCAATTCAACCTTCAGAGACAAACCCGAAGCATCACGTCAGCCCCGGTCTCAACCCGGGAGGTCAAGTCAACTTCGAAAACAATCCTACAGCCTCACAAAATCTCTATAGGAAAACCTGGAAGGACCAAGTCAGCCTCAGAGACAACCCTGAGGATAAACAGAATCGACTGGGATCTAAAACTTGGAAACAACCCTAGAAAGTCAGTAGGAGACCATGTCAGCAATAAAGGCAACCCCGAGAGGGGCAAAATGGTCATTTTGCTAACTTGAAGCTGATTCTATCAAACTCAAGCTGAATTGATGCCAACAAGGTCAGAAAGAAGCATAACGGTGATCCCGAGTGAAAATAGCGCCAGACAGCTAGACGGACAAATCTATAGAGAAACTAAGACCCGATTATGAGCCCATATTTTCGGACTTGAAAAATATTAAATCCTATGTCATTGCGACACTCTTGGCGAGGGCTTTTCGTAAAGATATAGCACGCTTCAAACGGACGCTCCGATCAAAAATTAAAAAGTTTCGAATCTGACCTTGCATTGCTCGAGTGCACGTACTTCGAGGCGACGGGGCCCACCACTTAGACCTTGCCACGTGGAGTCGCAGGTAGGGTGGAGGCAACCTCGGTTAGACCCATTTCCACCTGGTCTATATATATGAGTGCACCCCCAGCTCATTTTCAAGTTAGAAATCGTTTTGAAGCCCTGCCCGTTTCGTTTCTCGACCAAATTTTTATCTTCCAAACCCAAATTTTTTCACTCTAACACATAGATATACCCACATAATACCATATATCAGAAGATAACCAATAGATTCGGAAGTTAAAAGCCTACGATTTGACAAAAAGCCCGTGTAGCAGTCCATTGTGAGTATTTTTACGATCAGCAAGTCAATACTACTTCACACATTTATACACTTGCATATCAAGTTTTGTTTTCTAAATATGCCCAGAACTCAATTCCATGGCCGTTTTTGTCAACTTTTGGTACATTTTTGTACTTAAACGCATTTTTTGGTATTTTTACAACTCGGATTGACGATCCGTTGCTTCCAGCAACTTTTAAATACTAATATCTGTGTTTGGAGCAACTTCGCCGGACTGGGTAATCTTTCCAGTCCAGTTTTGGCTTTTTTGTATATATTTAACTGTATATGTACTAACTTTTCAATTCTGTCAAGCTCGGATATCAAATCCGCGGTAGTTTAATGCTTTTATATATATTTATGCATATATAAGCAACATTCACCACACTGGATTATCTTTCCAGTTTTGGTTGACTACTTTTCTGTACATTTACATTCCAGTTCAGCCTAAATTATTCTGTGGCTCTTTTACTGCTTTTATATATATTTATGCATATAAAAAACATTCACCACACTAGGTTATCTTCCAGTCTTGGTTGACTACTTTTCTGTACATTTACATTCCAGTTTGGCCTGGATCATTCTGTGGACTTTTTACTGCTTTTATATATATTTATGCATATATAAGCAACATTCACCACACTGGGTTATCTTCCTAGTCTTGGTTGACAACTTTTATGTACATTTACGGTCCAGTTCGGTCTGAATTATTCTGTGGCTTTTTTACTATTTTTATATATATCTGCAACATTCATCACACTGGGTTATCTTCCCAATCTTGGTTGACTACTTTTCTGTCTATATTTAAAAATATCTATTTATATTTCAGTCCGGGCACAGGCGTGAAAACCCATCGCCCTTTTTACTTTTTTTTCTATATATTTTTCAATTATGTCCCGCCTGGATCATTCCTTGACTTTTATACAACTTTTATAAATATATATATATATATATATATATATATATTTCAAATACAGTCCAGGCACCGGTGTGAAAATCCATTGTCCTTTATATTTTTCGTATATATATAATTGTATATATATTGCTTTACTTATTTTTATTAAATAGTTGCTTTAAATATTCATTTGATATGAATTGGCACTGACATTTCTGCGGGTGAACTAGATTTACCTAAATCTCGCCAACTCTAGCTTTCAAAAGGTTCAAAATAGGTACAGACAGAACCGGAAAGCTAGAATGACCGAGATTTATTTAAATCTAGCATTTTTCTAGTTTCAGTTAAAAAAGCAACCTCGCGGCGCTTAGATCATTATCTAGTGAAAACGAGATGCTTCGGCCAGGTGTGAACCAGGATTTTGTGAATGAATCCTTGGTTCTGGCGACATTTGGGATATATTTCTGTATAAATTTGAACTGTGCAGGTTTATTGGCTTCCCTATGTGAGCCTAGGAATCGTGGGATTCATGATCTAATCGATCAGAATCTGATTCCCACGATTGACAAACTCCACTTTACAAATGTACCCTGCCAGTTTTTCTATAAAAATATACATACAAAAGACCTTAAAACGGTTATCCGGATTTAAGGTCTCAACATAGTGAAAATATGGTTTGTCGTGTCAAAGTCACTCTGATGGCTGTCATGTCCATGAGAAGACCGACGCTTGTATATATTTTATAGTCGAGGATGCTTCGCAGCCCGACAATCACCATTAAAATTGTGCCTTAAGGCTGAAAAGATAAAACTGAAGTATCAATATGCTTCAATTCCTATGTTAGCGTAGCGGTTTGATAAACTGCTTTCAAAACATCATTTCAATAATCTTATCAAAAAGAAAAGCTTTTGCAAATCAAATCAAACACTTTTGCAAATCAAATCAAAGACTTTTTGCAAATCAAATCAAACCCTTCGTATATAGGTTCAACGATGCATAGACATGCTTTCAATCAAACATAGGCCCAATTTTCAAACAACATTCACACACACATTTTAGATTTAAAATGGAAATATTAAAAAGATATGGTACCGTGTTTACACGGGAGTTGTGGAGTGCCTAACACCTTCCCCACACTTAACCAAGCCCCCGAACTCAAACTTTGTTTTCAAAGATCAAGTTTCGACAGTATCCAGTAATTGGGCCTCTTTCAAACAAAACTCAGTTGAGTTTGTACAACCATTTCAAATCTACCAACTGGCGATTCTGTAAACGTTCAATCGTCGACATGATACATGTTGGCCTTTTCTTAAAAAACCCTTCAAAACCTTTTTCGCAATAAATAGAGTAAGGGTAGAGATAACTTAGGAAGAGAGAAAGATCCGGGTTGTGACCCGACCCTCGGATTTTTTCCCGACGTTGACAAACTGTCTAAGCGGTCTGATTTTTTTCTAAAAATACTACGCCATGAGGTCTATAACATAAAAAAAAATTGATGTTATCTGACTTGCGGTTTGAGAATTAGAAATAAGCGAATAGGTATGTCAGAACTAAAATTTGGACGATGACGAACGTCGGCGCGTCGAGCGATTTTGACGTTCGACTTTCTGAATCGCGTTTCGGCAAAATAATAAGCTAGAATAAATCTAATAAAGTCTTAAGGGGCGAAATCTGACCGAATATAATATTTTATGCCGAGAAACTACCTTTCAGGAATAATAAATATGTAAAAAAATATAAAAATTTACATATTTAAGCGAAATAAAAATTAATATTGCCTATAAAATTATTTTGTGGGACAACGAGAGTCGAGAAACCTTTAAAAATTCTTATGAATCATAAAAATGATATTTTGAGGTTTCTAAGGACCAAAATAACCTTTCTGAGCCAAGTGACATGTAACAGATATATACATATATATATATATATATATATATATATATCTAACAAAATACAAATAATTTTGAATTTCTCGCTCATTCAATAAATCGTCTGGACTGTCCAAAGTTTGGGATAAATTCCACCGTCAATTTAGTGCCGGAGGCACGGGACACAGATAGTATATATATAGCAAACGCGAATATTTGTAAACCGAGAAATTAAGTAAATGTGTTGATGAAATAAAATGTTTTTAAATGAAGTAATAGTCCGAGTTGACTTGTGAACGAATAAAATAATATAAAAATTATTATTATTCTAGAAATAGTATAGTAAGTTAAGCTTTACTATAAAAGTTGAATATGAGCTGTTTAAGAACCTGAATTCACAAATAAAAGCTTAAAATATTCCTAGAGGGAATATAAGTTATTTAAAATCTGATATGGAAAAGTTACATATTAAAAATGTAATTAGCATTTATTTTATAATAAATGACTAAAATGAGTTATCTTTCTAATTGAGTCAATGTGGGTTAGAAATAAGATAAATATTATTAGTTTTTATAAACTAATACATATTAATATACATGCTTGTATTGTGGTATATTTAGTTATCTAATATGTGTGTGCATGTGAATATAATTCCGTAGGAATTGTGGGGTGAATCTAAATTAAATTTTGTGATAATCTCCATATAAGGCAAGTTTCTTAACTTTCTCATATTTAAATTGAGTAAGTTTCTTAAACTTTTGCGATTCTTTTATGCAATAGTTATTATGTAAATCATAATTTACTCATTTGGGGTAATATTTCAAGTTTAATTATATATGAGCAATTGTTTCTTCTTGTTTATATATAATGCAATAGAGATAGAATTTTTATTCTAATTAGCTTCGAAAAATGCATGAGATAATGATATATACATTAAACAAAATTTGGTATACATGTATAGCTGAAATATTTCAAATTCTTTTATATTGAGTCTTGAAATATAATTGTTTAATTAAAGTTGTTCATTTATTTTATTCTTCTAAATGGATTCTAACTGAACAAGAACTTCCCTAATTTGGGGTTATTTTATATTGCGTCCTACGGACGACAAAGAGGAACTGAAAGAATTTGTTCCGTTTAAATAGTATTGATCAATACAGGGCATAAATGGCTGATCACCCATCGTGCTCGTACGACCATGTCGGTTCATAGATAAAATTTCTGATTGAACCTTTTTAAAAAGAAAAGGAAGTTCTTGGATTTATAACGACTTAGTATATTTAAGTCACTACGTCGTTTCAAAAATGTGAGACTAGTGTCAAAGTTTACGTTTAATTGCTTTACGTACTTGTTTTACTGTGAGAGCATAATTCGCTGAAAACATTTATTTCTTCTGTGACACCCCCAAATCCGGGTCCCTAGAACCCCGGACCTGGTACGTTACGGTACTTCATTATCATACATATTTTATCATCTAATGCGGAATAATAAACATATATTGTTTATTTCACATGACTCTATAACATTTTTCCAAGTTTATTAACCTTAACTGAATATATACCTTCAACATTACAAAAGGTTTACATAAGATAACTAAATAGTTATTCGCATAACAATCTATTATTGTACTTTGCTCTTGTCTCTGTCCTTCTTCAAGTCTTCTCCTTAATCTGAAATTTTGTTATCATAATATAGCAATGGTGAGCAACAATTTTGCCCAGCAAGTTTAAGTTCAATGAAGATATATCATAATTGAAAGAATAATAAACTTTCAAGTTTTCAATATTATAATAATTATGAAAGAGCATGAATCAACATGTCAATAATTAAATGACTGAATCAATAATGTTTAATGTCACAAGGACCATGAACAACTTTATCTGAACCTTAGGGTAATGAAGGTGATCAGCCTTTCATACCTGATGAACATATGCAACATGCACTAAGTGCGAATCAATAATCGGTTTAGACGTGAATAATCATCACTAATCATTCACTAAAATGCTTTGAAATATAACTCGAGTTTGAGTTAGAGAAACTTGCCTGCATCGTTGATTACTGCTACGCAATCTAAGTTAACGTCCTTATTAAAAAGACCTATCAGTTATAAGATTGATCTTTCAATTAGCATATCATACTTTTACTTTATAAGTAAATTATCTAATATTTAAACACATAGTCAAATATTAGATAACCTTAACACTATATTTATTTACAAGTATAAACCTAGCATACATCGAGTCTTTAATAGTATTCAATATAGTATAATGAGTGGTTTCCCACAAATAACCAACAAATTAGTTTCCGTCTCGTCTACACTATTTTTATAGCGAGTTAGATCGGTTACTAATTCGTATATACCTTCCCCATATGAAGGAATCGTTTAGCCCAGATACTATACATCAACTATTGCAGAATACGACCGTACTACTTTAGACTTAAAACTTAATCACTTACTTTATAAGTTCTTATATTAACTTGTCTAACATAGTTAAGTATTAAACATTACATTATAGTTTTAGTATTATCATTATACTTTGATAATCTTTTAATCATGTTATAACTTGTACTTATAAGTTATTCCTTTCTATGTTACCTTAGTAAACTAGATAACATTTAAGTAAACTGAAATTACTATTTCAGTAAACCAGGTTTCATTTCAGCATCCTGAAATCACTATTTCAGCAGACCATAATCTATTTTAGCAGGCTGAATTCAATTTCAGCAACCCGAAATCAAATTCAGTACCCTGTATTCCTCTTTCAGTAGACTATAATCCATTTCAGCATATTGAAACCATTTCAATAAATCCGAAACCAACTTCAGTACCCTGAATTCTTCTTTCCAACATATCACATACATAATATAGTTCCTTGAATACCAAATTCAACAACTATATTTAAAATAACTTATTTCTCTTATTTAAATTTTCCGTTTAATATTATTAATTATTTAATAATATTTCAAGCTAAGGTTATTAACCTTTTAATAACATTTAAGTCAAACATTACTAATAATATTTCAATCCAATATTATTAGTCATATAAAAAATAATTTAAGTCAGTAATCACATTAATAAACAATTTATTTTAATTATTTTGTTTTCCTTAATTAACTCATTAAAGCATTCTAAAATGCCACAAACATCATAACACTTCCCAACTGACCCAAACCTCCATCAAAAATCTGCACAAATCATGCTTAAGGGTCTCAAGTCGGAAAACTTTATTTTTCATATTTTTGACATCACATATTTAATTAAACTCATTTATCTAGATAACATCATTTATATGAAAAAAAAAATACCAAATCAGTTCCAAAATTATTTCTTTTCTGGAATTTGGCAGAATATAGTCCCACATTGAACATATATTTTTCCCGGAATTTTTAAAATATATTTACTATATTTAAATAGTTCATGATAGCCAAATCTTCTCAGATTTATCATAAATCGCGATTAACTCCAAACATTCTAATATTTACAGGGTAGGCTCCTATTATATACATGTACTTCTAGTAAAAAAATTATAATTTTTGAACTTATACACAAAGAGTTATTCGGATGGCTTCATAAACATAGCCCTTCACCGTAAAATCCATAACTCTCAAACCGTATGACCAAAACTTCTCAAATTTTTACAAGAGCTTCATATCTTCTAATATTATCACTCCAAATTTTCCCCAAATTTTTAAGGCATAAAAAGCAGACGAAAATGCCCTCGAGACGGACTGATCCAAAATAGTTTTATAAATAAGAAAACTATTTCTCTTTTCTTTTGGTTTTCAACCCAATCAACACCCCATATGGGTAAATCCAAACATGAAACACATAGATTGAAGGTTTTACACTTCCAATTCACAAATCCCTTTCATCAAATCACAAAAAGAAAATAGAGTACAGCTTATGAAATAGGTTTTATACCTTTACTTTTTCTTCTTCTCTTTCTTTTTTTTCATAGAGATTTTCTCCTTCTTCTCTTCCCCTCGGGCTGCCGCCCCTCTCTCCTTTCTCTCCCTCTTCTCCTGTTCTTTCCTTTTTGCTTTTCTCTTTCTCTCTCGTTCTTATCTTTTCTTTTTTTTTCTTATCTCTTTCTTATCTTATCTCCAAACAAAATCTATCCATATCTTACAAAATCTTATCCTTATCTTCTTATCTCTAAAAAATCCACCCAATATCTTTTCTCTCCCTATCTTATTCGGCCATGTGGCCCATATCCATCCAAATCTTATTTTATTATATACTTGATTTAATGACCAATAAACCCCTTCCTCTTGGGCTTTAGTTTGGGCCATTAATAAATTCCTATTGGGCTTGTATTTTTTTTTCTTATTGCTTTTCTTACTAACAAAACTAACTTGGGCTTTCACCCATAATTAATTTGGGTCATTATAACACTTGCTCCATACATAATATATTGGGCTAGATTAATAATTTAATCGCCCTTAATTATTTTATTTACAAGTCTCATACTTAATTAAATAATTGGGCTCATTTAAATCATTTAATCTCCTTAGTCCATTAAATCTTAATTCACTTGAACTCTATTTAAATTCTTGGGCTATGACCTTATTATAGTCCAATACTTTCCATCTTATCCCACCCTAAAAAATTAATTAGGGTTTACATTCCATATATAGAGAATTTAAATCATCACTCTTGTACATTAAATTTTATAACCCCATTAAATTACTTTAATTGGGTATAAAATTAATAAATTGAGATAGTAAAATATATCTCTTAAATTAATATAATTTATTATTCTCCCACATGTTCCTTAATAATTGGGCTCACTTGGGCTTAACACTTAATTCTTTTGGCTTTTCCATTAAAATATTTGGACTTCCTAACTAAAAGGTTTGGGCCATAATAATTAATATGGTCCATTATCTTAAATTCTATCTTACCCTAATCATTTAATTAGGGTTTTCATGTACTCAATTGGAATTTAAATCCTTACTCAAGTACATTTAATTTCTTAACCCAATTAAACTTACCTTAATTAGGTTATAAAATTAATTAATTGAGATATATAAAATAAATCTCTTAGAATTAGTATATATTATAAATACTATTATTCTCCCATCTCATAACCTTAAGTTATTCAATCCTTCATTCCTAATATATAATTAGGATTACATAATTTTATTCTTAATTCTCTTTATATACAACATAAATGTATACACATTATATAATGTAAATTTATTTAATCACATACATGGCTCACATAAATCATCACGTATTCCACTTCTAACTTTAATTTTGACTTTTCTCCATAAAAGTCAACTGTTGACTTTGACCAAAAAGTTAACCCTTACACATTTTGTATTTATTGTCTTTTCTGACTAAACATGACGTTCCGGACGCAACCTTGCAGTCCGTGCCTCAACATTCTATCTCTAACTCATATTTTGAGTTTTAACTTAGTCCATTTTTTATTACTAAACATATTAGCTAAAAGCTTTATACTTATTTGTAGGGTTTTCGGCACATAAACGCAGCGGAAATTAAAAATTTTCAAAACCCTAAAACAGGATCCATGCGAAAACATATTAATTCAGAGGTTAAGATATGTTTTACCGATTATTCAAGCCTGAAAGGAGACGATGGAGATTCTGGAACTGCTTCGAATCCTCAACGCAATTCAACGGAACTGCGCCTCTACGGTATCCACACGAACGTCCCGCGAATCGTCACACGATCTGCAGCAAGGAAAGTTGCGGTAGGATCTGGACTTTTCGAAATTTTTCTCTCTAGTCTCTCTCTAAGAGAGGCTAGGATTTTGATATCGATGATACCCTAAACGGCTGATATATCATATATATAGCAGTTAAAGGAATTAACCAAAACCTAATCCAATTAGAAATATAAAATCCAAATTTATATATATATATATATATATATTATATCTTAATTAAGTCTTACTTAATTAATATACATATATATATATATATACAAATTATCCTATTAATTTAAATTCATACTTTAAATACTATCAATCATATTGATATATTTAAATCCATACAATTTAAATTAATTCCCTTTTAATTACGTTCTAAGTGTGTGACCCTATAGGTTATTATTATGTTGGCAATAATTTTAAAATCATATTATAAAATTATAACCAGTGAGCGGCATCTAGTAATGCATCACTGCTACCCAAATAATAATAAGATCGGTGATTCGATACAACCTTTTCGTGACCAATGTTTCAATGTAATTTAATCCTTTTAACCTTGACATCCTAGATTAAACTCGAGGCATGGAATGTGTCATCCTCTTCATAATTTAATCTGAGTTTTCTTGATCGATGAGTAGACTATATGAAACAAATCACTATTTGAGCATGGCCATGCATTTCATAGTCCTACTCAATCAAGAGGCCTATGGATATCACCCCTAATATATAGGAGGGTTAAATTCCATCTAGATCACTCATATTCCTCACACGATTCATGATATACCCAATAATCACCTTTATCGTCCACCTATTAAAGGTGGCCTTTGATGATATCAAAGTACATAAATTCTCGTGTAGTAATATAGTGATTTCAGGTCGGAGGATCATTACATCATTGTCACTATGAGAATTGCTTATGACACTTTGCATAATGCTCCACGTAGAATTTTCATGGTGGGTCTGCCCAGTACATTATTCTCTAACATGTACCTATGCATTGACTCAATATCTCATATATTTATGACCAATGAGATTTGGCCATCAGTCAATCCACATAATAGTCTCAATGTATCATTGTTGTCCCATTAACAATGACACTCGACTAGGGACATTTAAGAGTAATGATACTAATTGTAACTATATGATCTCATGTTCAAGTCACATACTTGAAGCCATATAATTTATATCACTATTCTAAGGACTTTTATTATGTTAACATTTATATAACGCAGTAAATAAAACCATAATAAAATAATTCATTTATTCAATCAAATATAATATCAAAAAATGTTTAAACAATTACATCAAAGAATTAGCCTCTAGGGCATAAACTCTAACAGTCTCCCACTTGCACTAGAGCCAATCACTCATGTATCTAATACCCATGGAACTAGTGTGACCTTCATACTTATGCTGCGACAAAGCTTTGGTCAGTGGATCTGCAACATTATCATCTGTTGGCACTCTGCTTATATGTACATTTCCTCTATCAATGATTTCACGGATGAGATGGTACCGCCTAAGTATATGCTTGGATCGTTGGTGAGATCTGGGTTCCTTAGCCTGTGCAATGGCTCCATTATTATCACAGTATAGCTCAACCGGATCAACAATGGTTGGAACAACACCAAGTTCAGTGACGAACTTTTTAATCCATACAGCCTCCTTGGCTGCACTAGAAGCAGCAATATACTCAGCCTCTGTTGTAGAATCGGCTACTGTCTCTTGCTTCGAACTTTTCCAGCTAACAGCACCACCATTAAGGCAAAACACAAAACCTGACTGAGACTTATAGTCATCTGTGTCAGTCTGGAAACTAGCACCTGTGTAACCCTTTACTGTCAGTTCGTCTTCACCTCCATATACCAAGAATGAATCCTTAGTCCTTTTCAGGTACTTGAGGATATTCTTGACTGCTGTCCAGTGACCTTTACCTGGATTCGACTGGTATCTGCTCGTCATGCTCAAAGCATACGAGACATCCAGACGAGTACATATCATTGCATACATGATAGATCCAATTGCCGAAGCATAAGGGATCTTTCTCATACGCTCCTCATCATCATGTGATTTAGGACATTGGGCCTTAGAGATCTTAACACCATGAGATATGGGTAAGTGTCCTCTTTTTGCCTCTTGCATGCTGAACCGTTTCAGCACTTTATCAATATATGTACTTTGACTTAGGCCGACCATTTTTCTCGATCTATCTCGATAGATCTTGATACCTAAAATGTAGGTTTTCATGGAGAAATATTTTCCTAACCATGTTTTTACAGCCTGTAAGGAAGGAATGTCATTCCCAACAATTAATATGTCGTCAACATATAATACCAGGAATACAATGTGACTCCCACTAACCTTCTTATATACACAAGGTTCATCTTCATTTTTTATGAAGCCAAACTCTTTGACTGCTTCATCAAATCGAAGATTCCAACTCCGAGAGGCTTGCTTCAATCCATAAATGGATCGCTGCAGCTTACATACCTTTCCAGCATCCTTTGGATTGGCAAAACCCTCAGGTTGTGTCATATACACATCCTCAAGGAGATTTCCGTTAAGGAAAGCAGTTTTGACATCCATCTGCCAGATTTCGTAATCATAAAAGGCTGCAATAGCAAGTAAGATCCTGATGGATTTAACCATTGCCACTGGAGAGAAGGTTTCATCATAGTCAACACCTTGAACTTGTTTGAAACCTTTTGCTACCAGTCGACCTTTATAGGTTTGTACATTACCATCCATGTTGGTTTTCTTCTTGAAAACCCACTTGCACCCGATTGGTTTTACCCCTTCGGGTGGATCAACCAAAGTCCATACTTGGTTAGTATACATGGAGTCCATCTCAGATTTCATGGCTTCAAGCCATCTCTCAGAATCTGGTCCATTCATAGCTTCTTGGTAGGAAGCAGGTTCATCATGATCTATGAGCATCACATCGCCGTTTTGAGTCACAAGAAATCCATAATATCTCTCGGGCTCTTGGCGTGTCCTACCAGATCTACGAATGCCTCGTGTAATTTGAGCAGGTTCACTTTCCACAATATCTTGTGGTTCCTGCTCATGTTCCAACTCAGGTTCAATGATATTTTGTGGTTCTCGAACTTCTTCGAGTTCTACTTTCCTCCCACTGTTTTCTTTAGAGACAAATTCTCTTTCTAGAAAAATACCAATTCGAGCAACAAATACTTTGTTCTCAGAAGGTTTGCAGAAATAATACCCTTTTGTTTCCTTTGGGTATCCCACAAAATTACATTTGTCAGATTTGGGTCGGAGCTTGTCAGAAGCCAGACGTTTTACAAACGCCTCGCAACCCCAAATCTTCATGAACGACATACTAGGACGTTTCCCAGTCCACATCTCATATGGTGTCTTATGAACCGTCTTTGTAGGAACACGGTTAAGTGTGAATGCAGCTGTCTCTAGGGCATGACCCCAGAAGCTTATTGGAAGATCTGCATGACTCATCATCGATCGTACCATGTCCAACAAGGTGCGATTCCTCCTCTCAGACACACCATTCCATTGTGGTGTTCCAGGTGGAGTGAGCTGTGATATAATACCACACTCCTTTAGAAGGTCATCAAAGTCTTGGCTTAAGTATTCACCTCCTCGATCGGATCAAAGGGCTTTTATGCTTTTGCCAAATTGGTTTTGAACTTCATTCTTGAATTCCTTGAACTTTTCAAAGGATTCGGATTTGTGTCTCATAAGATACACATATCCATATCTACTGAAGTCGTCAGTAAATGTAATGAAGTAATAAAACCCACCTCTTGCTAACGAACTCATGGGTCCACATACATCACTATGTATAAGTCCCAATACATTGCTAGCCCGTTCACTGTGTCCAGTGAAAGGGGCTTTAGTCATCTTGCCTAATAAATAAGACTCGCATGTCTCATATGATTCAAAATCAAATGAATCCAAAAACTCATCTTTATGGAGTTTGGATATGCGTTTCTCATTTATATGGCCTAAACGACAGTGCCAAAGATATGTCGGATTTGAATCATTTGATTTAAATCGTTTTGTATTTATGTTATAGATAGGCATTTCTAAATTAAGAATATAAAGACCATTAAACAATTGTGCAACACCATAACATATTTTATTTAAGTAAAATGAACAACTGTTGTTCTTTATTAAAAATGAAAAACCTTTCTTGTCCAAACAAGAAACAGAAATAATGTTTTTGCTCATAGCAGGCACATAATAACAATCCTCTAATTCTAATACTAGCCCAGTGGGCAAAAATAAATGATAAGTTCCTACGGCTAGTGCAGCAACTTTTGCTCCATTCCCAACTCGTAGGTCAACCTCGCCTTTCGCCAAAGTCCTACTCCTTCGGAGTTCCTACACATTAACACAAATGTGAGAACCACATCCAGTATCTAATACCCATGATGTAGAAGTGGACAAATTGACTTCTATAACATATATACCTGAATCAGAAGTCATACTTCCTTTCTTTTTCTTCAGTTCTTCCAAATAAGCATGACAATTCCTCTTCCAGTGTCCAGATTTTCGACAGAAGTGACAATCACCTTCTTTAGCCACCCCCCTTTAGGTTTTAAATCCTGTTTGGTTTTGGGATTGGGTTTGGCAGATTTAGACCCTATCTTCTTCTTGCCTTTTCCCATTCCCTTAGCATTCCCCTTTTGCACCATCATTATGGGAGCGGGTCCTAGTCTTTTTCATGTTATTCTCGGCAGTTCTTAACATGCTCAACAACTCAGTAAGTGGTTTCTCAATTTCATTCATGAGGTAATTCATAACAAATTGAGAGTAGCTGCTGTTCAAAGATTGCAAAACAAGATCAGTTTGGGCTTCCGGAGTAATCGAAAAACCCAACCTACCAAGGTACTCAATATACCCAATCATTTTCAGCACATGTGGACCAACTGGATCACGTTCACCCATCTTGCAGTGATACAACGCCTTGCTTGTATCATACCTCTCCTGTCGAGCATGCCCTTCGAACAATTTCTTGAGATGCTCGATCATCTCATAAGCATCCATGAACTCATGTTGCTTCTGAAGCTCAGAGTTCATAGTTGCTAGCATGAGACAACTCACGTCCAGAGCATCATCTTGATGCTTCTTGTAAGCATTATGCTCTACACGTGGTGCAGTGTTAGCTGGTGCTGCAGGAATGGGCCCATCAAGGATATATAGCTTGCGCTCCTGTTTGAGGACAATCCTCAAGTTCCTATGCCAGTCTAGGAAATTAACTCCACTCAGCTTTTCCTTCTCAAGGACTGATCGTAGTGAAAGACTATTTGTGTTGTTGTTTGCCATTGATATCTACAATTTATAAGTGCAAAAATAATAAGTCAAATTGCAGAATTTTGATATTATGTAATTGATAATAGTACATTCAAAATATACCTCCCACTATTTTATTCAAATTAATAGCCCTCGCCATTAATTCGGAAAGCATTTTTCAATTAAATCTTTCTAGTGAGCTAAGATCCATATTTCATTATGCCTTAAGTTAGCTTTGGCTATTCTCTCAAAACATAATTATTTAGGTAGACAACCCTTTGTCAATTATATCATATATAACTCTTAGATAGTTTGGTGAACAACATTTGTTTCTAGTCCGTCTAATGGTACCTACCAAACTCTATGCCTCTAAGTCCACAATCCTATTGTGATAACTTAGTTAAGTCTGGCCCAATGATTTTAACAGTTTGGATATCACAATTATCCTATCGCATCTTACCAAGATAAATGGGGTACTTTACTTTGGCAAACCTACATCCATCGGTCAAGGTCTTGATGAGTGTTATTCATTGGAAGGCATCTGATTTAGACTTAATAATTTTATGAGGGATTTTAATAATTAATTTAGATCTCACCAATTTTAATCTTATTAAACATGCACATTATTTATCATATCATATCGTATACAAGCATAAATAAAGTGCAAAATTAAATATGTCACAGTTATGGCCCCAACCCTATGCCAATCTTTTCAAGCTAATGAAAAGATTGAAGGTCAGTCTAAGGTGGTAAAAGGTCTTCAAAATAGTAGCTTCCTTGGACCTTCCTCATGCATGTGTCTCCTCTCCATCATCATCTTGTCATCTTGATAGGTTACAATTATACATTACATGACATAAAGAAACCTCGAGTTACATTCGAGGGGATTTAAATGAGAAGAGAATATTACATCAGAATTTATAGAAAGGCACGACATACAAGCCGTATTTCAAAACCCTATGGGTCAAAAGGGCCATAACTGTGCACCATGCATATCACAATAAGCACGTGACACAATTTATATAATTAAAGAAAACTATATACAAAACACGACCATCGTGCGCTACGACGGGGGGGTCCAAGGGGGCGGGCTCCCCCCCTGGCGGTGGTCCGGCTGACCGATCAGCCGGCGGGTGGTCTCGCTGCCCGGTCAGCGAGCGGGGCCGGGGGCATCGTCCTGGGAAAATTTTTTTGAACTACAATCTATATTGTAGAATTTTTCATACAAATCTCTGAAACAATTCCAGAATCATATACAATCCGCTAACACACTCATACTAACAATACACCCAGAACATATCATATATGTCCAGTTTTGATTAATCATATTAAATCGAATCTTCATGTTTCTAATCCAATTAGAACAGAAGTTGAATTGTTATTCCACCATCTAGGATACAAATATCAGAACATTATATACATGCATATATATTACAGATTTCCAGAATACGCATACATGCAGAATATCATATATTCAATTTCAGATCGGTAAACATGCATCATCATATATCATATATAACGAATACAATTAAAACACGTAATCTGAATTAATCGTTTCGCAAGTAGCTCTGATACCACTGTAGGGTTTTCGGCACATAAACGCAGCGAAAATTAAAAATTTTCGAAACCCTAAAACAGGATCCATGCGAAAACATATTAATTCAGAGGTTAAGATATGTTTTACCGATTATTCAAGCCTGAAAGGAGACGATGGAGATTCTGGAACTGCTTCGAATCCTCAACGCAATCCAATGGAACTGCGCCTCTACGGTATCCACACGAACGTCCCGCGAATCGTCACACGATCTGCAGCAAGGAAAGTTGCGGTACTAGCCACCAAGGATCTGGACTTTTCGAAATTTTTCTCTCTAGTCTCTCTCTAAGAAAGGCTAGGATTTTGATATCGATGATACCCTAAATGGCTGATATATCATATATATAGCAGTTAAAGGAATTAACCAAAACCTAATCCAATTAGAAATATAAAATTCGAATTTATATATATATATATATATATATATATATATATTATATCTTAATTAAGTCTTACTTAATTAATAGACATATATATATATATATACAAATTATCCTATTAATTTAAATTCATACTTTAAATACTATCAATCATATTGATATATTTAAATCCATACAATTTAAATTAATTCCCTTTTAATTACGTTCTAAGTGTGTGACCCTATAGGTTATTATTATGTTGGCAATAATTTTAAAATCATATTATAAAATTATAAACAGTGAGCGGCATCTAGTAATGCATCACTGCTACCCAAATAATAATAAGATCGGTGATTCGATACAACCTTTTCGTGACCAATGTTTCAATGTAATTTAATCCTTTTAACCTTGACATCCTAGATTAAACTCGAGGCATGGAATGTGTCATCCTCTTCATAATTTAATCTGAGTTTTCTTGATCGATGAGTAGACTATATGAAACAAATCACTATTTGAGCATGGCCATGCATTTCATAGTCCTACTCAATCAAGAGGCCTATGGATATCACCCCTAATATATAGGAGGGTTAAATTCCATCTAGATCACTCATATTCCTCACACGATTCATGATATACCCAATAATCACCTTTATCGTCCACCTATTAAAGGTGGCCTTTGATGATATCAAAGTACATAAATTCTCGTGTAGTAATATAGTGATTTCAGGTCGGAGGATCATTACATCATTGTCACTATGAGAATTGCTTATGACACTTTGCATAATGCTCCACGTAGAATTCTCATGGTGGGTCTGCCCAGTACATTGTTCTCTAACATGTACCTATGCATTGACTCAATATCTCATATATTTATGACCAATGAGATTTGGCCATCAGTCAATCCACATACTAGTCTAAATGTATCATTGTTGTCCCATTAACAATGACACTCGACTAGGGACATTTAAGAGTAATGATACTAATTGTAACTATATGATCTCATGTTCAAGTCACATACTTGAAGCCATATAATTTGTATCACTATTCTAAGGACTTTTATTATGTTAACATTTATATAACGCAGTAAATAAAACCATAATAAAATAATTCATTTATTCAATCAAATATAATATCAAAAAATATTTAAACAATTACATCAAAGAATTAGCCTCTAGGGCATAAACTCTAACATTATTCACCTTCTTATTTGCCAATCAAGGCCAACATTCAAACTATGCTAATTACTAACATAATTTTATCTTAATTTTTCTTATTCTTAAATGTAATTCATCATTCCTCTTGCTAATATATAGCACCTTACTAGGTATATATATATATATATATATATATATTTCTATACATATACTCATCTTTCTTCAAGTTCATATTAATTCGTTTCTAGGGTTTGAAATTTTTGTAACCCATATTTTCTCTATTCACATTCGAATAGCAAACCCTATAGGTTTTACTTACAATTTTTTAATAAATTCTCAACTTCTCATCTAGGTTTTATTCTTTAACCTTTATTTTAATCATTTAAGATTTTATAAATTCTTGGGTTGTCGCATTCACCCCTTCTTCTAAGAATTTCGTCCTCGAAATTATAGTCTACTATTCACCACTCCTTTTATTCATCAAAACTAGGTTTTCAAGTTAACCTTTACTTGATTTCATGCTCAATTTAATGAGTACATCATGCTTCCTTCTATGAGGAACTATTCTATCATCACATCTACCCTAACTTCTCCCCAAGGAGTTAAAAACTTTTCTAATTATACTGAGGGGTCATATAGACCATGAACACATAGTTTTAACGATATTTATATCGCAAAATAGTAACTACTAAGTATGTTTACAATCACAAAGAAGGTAAACTACTTCTGCAAGTACGTTAGGTGATCAGCCTATCGTACCCTACGTCATGCATAAAGTATCAATCATGTCTAGCGCATATTTACTCTACTAGATTGGATTATTTTATCTAATTAACATAGTTCACCTCAGTCTTATCATAGGAATCTGCACCAAAATAATATGGTTCGGCATAAATTTTCAAAGAGATACTTGATTTTTTTCATAAACATTTGTCTAGCTGAATAAATTATCTTAGACGTATATCAATAATTCGAATATCAATCGAAACATGTATCTAGCCAAATTAAATTAACACTCATTTTTTCTTTAAAAATGCTGAAAATTATTTTATGACGTCATGATACCGCACTGTATTTACAGTCCGTTTGAAGATTCTGTCATTGTGTGACTTTGTCATACTACATCGTACCATAATAGGCTGACGATCCTTAGATCACATCCAACACTAGGTAATTCTGCATTGATAACTCCATCATTTTTATCATCTCTGCACCAGGTTCAATGATGCATTAATGATATATAAAATACATTTTGATATCTCAAATTATTTTTGTCTAGCCAAAACAATTAGCGTAGACTCTTCTTTAAACAGCTCAAAACCCTTGAAAATTATTTTTGATGTTATCATGTCGCAACAGTTAACGATGTGTTAGTGGTACGAAACCCACTTCTATACAATTGTAACCATGTGTTGCTGATAACAAAAATTCATTTTATTTCGAAAGGCACATCAGTGCGAATTTAGCTTGATGTCAAAAACTTGAAGTCCAGCATAACTAGAAGATTTGGAATAACTATGCTTCCATCATTAACTTCAATTCCTCTAATGATCAATTGCTTAATCATTCTATCTATTCTATCACCATTAGAACTTAACAATTCTTCATTCTTCATCCATCACTTTTCTATACCCCAGTATAGTTCATCAAACATGCTACACGTTATGAGTTCAGGAACTTTCCACAATCATATAGGTTTAGGAACTTATCCTAGTCAGACCAAAGTAGTCCATTCGCTGAGGGGTTCCATCATACCATTATGAGTCACGAACTTACCATACGTATGAGTTTAAAGAACTCGCACCTAATCTTTTATTATCTACCTATCCGTTATACATATGAGAAAAGAATCACCTTCCCAACTTACATATAGCGAATAGCGCGACACCAAACACAATCCCCTGCGTATACAATAAACTGGTTAACTCAGCCACTAATCAATATAGAAAGCTAAGAGGTTTGTTAGACCAAGGACAACTCCCTGCCCATACAAGGAATTGTTCAACTCAACCACTATATCAATATAGGAAGCTAAGTGATTCTAAAACCAAGCATAAATTCCCCATCCATACAAGAAATCATACAACTTAGCTGCTAACATGAGTCCCCAATTAAAATCTCACATAATCTTAGTCTCCTCTTTACTTAATACGAATTTCATTTAATCTGTATCTCATCATCCTTTTCAACTTTTTTGAGTTTAACTCGTACATGGCTCACATAAATCATCACATATTCCACTTCTAACTCTAATTTTGACTTTTCTCCATAAAAGTCAACTATTAACTTTGACCAAAAAGTTAACCCTTACACATTTTGTGTTTATTGTCTTTTCTGACTAAACATGACGTTCCGGACGCAACCGAGCAGTCCGTGTCTCAAAATTCTATCTCTAACTCATATTTTGAGTTTTAACTTACTCTATTTTTTATTACTAAACATATTAGCTAAAAGATTTATACTTATTCACCTTCTTATTTGTCAATCAAGGCCAACATTCAAACTATGCTAATTACTAACATAATTTTATCTTAATTTTTCATATCTTTAAATGTAATTCATCATTCCTCTTGCTAATATATAGCACCTTACTAGGTATATATATATATATATATATATATATATATATATATATATATATATATATATATATATATATTTCTATACATATACTCATCTTTCTTCAAGTTCATATTAATTCGTTTCTAGGGTTTGGAATTTTTGTAACCCATATTTTCTCTATTCACATTCGAATAGCAAACCCTATAGGTTTTACTTAAATTTTTTTAATAAATTCTCAACTTCTCATCTAGGTTTTATTCTTTAACCTTTATTTTAAT
This sequence comes from Panax stipuleanatus, assembly GCA_020205555.1. Taxonomy (NCBI): domain Eukaryota; kingdom Viridiplantae; phylum Streptophyta; class Magnoliopsida; order Apiales; family Araliaceae; genus Panax; species Panax stipuleanatus. Next base: position 14,668,376 of record CM035122.1, read on the forward strand.
CATTTAAGATTTTATAAATTCTCGGGTTGTCACATCTTCTGCATGTTAATTATTAATTATTATACTTGTTGAGCAATTAATTGCTCATTCTTTCTTTATTATAAATGCTTTCAGTTAAGAAAGATGAACCTAAGAGTTCTGAAAAAGATAAGGGCAAAGGAAAAATGTCAGCTTAGTTGGAAAGGATCTTATGTAATAGATAGGCTTTTGGTGACATTTCTATATATCTATCATGTTAAGAATTATTTAAAAATTTTCGTATATGAGATAGAAAAACTTTGATGTAATAATTCTAGTTTATTAAGGCTTTAAGTTTGTTAATATTTAAAATCGTGGAGCACCAAATATAGGTTTTAAGTACTCGTTTTTGGGAGCGTCACAAAAATAGTTTTCTTTTCACATTAACAGACGTCAAGCCACTTGCCTCTTCATACTGCCAGGGCTACTTTCAATTCATCTATAAATAGAAGATCATATCTTCTTTCTTTTTCACCAATTCACTAACACTCTGTTTCTGAGTTTTAAAATGGACAGGAAAAAAAATGGACGGAAAATTTAAGTTTTCTTTCCAATTACTATGTTTCTGAGTTTTTTAATAACCGGCAAAGAAAAAGAATGAATAGAAAACTTGGCCACTTTTCCTACCAAAGTTTTCCGTCCAAAATTGGCCTGATTTGGACATAAAAGAAATTGGAATAAGTAATATTTTTATAATTCTCATATTATCCTCAACTTTTAACATAATAAATTTTAAATTACAACTCATATCCCCAATTTTTTTTATTACTAAACCTAAGCCGATAAAGAGAAAGAGATTTCTTGGTGCGAACGACCTCTTTGTTGCCGCGAACGAGTTCTCAGACTGCCGCGAACGATTAAGGTACATTTTGCTTATCTTCTTTACCTGCTCTTGAATATCGACTTTTGGATGCAATTTCTTTGTGACGGCTTCATATGGAGTATAAGTTATGATTGGTGTAATGATTCCCCTTTTCTGAATCTTAAATTGTAGATTACAATTAAACATGGTATTATCAGTGACTTGAATGTTTTTTGCAAATATGTTATTTAAATGATTTACGGTGTACATATTTAAAATAAAGTATTTTATTGTAGTTATAATTGCATATTTTTATTCATGGTTCAATGGTTATAATTAATAAAAAGATAAATTTATAAAAATAATATTTTTCTTTTCTTTTCATTGGAACTCAAAAACGCAAGAAAAGAAAATTTTTAAATTTTCTATTCTTTTCTATTAAAAACTCAGAAACAACATAAAGGAAAACTTCAAGTTTTCTATTCTTTTCTTTTCTGTCCAAAACTCAGAAACAGAGTGTAAGAGAAGAAACTCACAAGAGAAAACTATAGAGAGAGAATAAGAGAGAAAGAAGAAGAATATTCGAGAAGCAAACACACACCAACAACACAAAGTTCTACTACTACACTATTGCAATATCTAGTCTCTTATTAAGGTAAAGGATGTTATTTTCTTTCAATATTCGTAAAGAATGTTATTTTCTTTCAATACTCGTAAGGGATATCATTTTCTTTCATTCTCCATATTATGTAAGTGACGATATTTCATTTCATATTCCTAAATCTAAACTTACTATGGTAAGTATTGCATCTATAATTTCTGAAATGATTAGAAATTATTTGAGGTTTGCGCTTCATCTAAATATCATTTCACTAGAATAATTGTCTGAACTTTCTTATTAAATCTTAATCTTTTCATGTCGGGGTACTATTCATCCAAGGTACTATTCCTATCAGAGTACTATTCATCCAGAGTACTATTCATCCAGAGTACTATTCATGCCGGAGTACTATTCATGACGGAATTTAAATACTTTTCCCTGTCCAAATTATCTTTTTTGAATCTTATTCTTGAAATTGATCCATATTGTTATCTTCATGTTGACAATTTGGACATTCTTGAACTCTGGATAAATTGAATTATAAATCTCTAATATTTATCCTTGATCTCACTTGTATTCATTCTTTATATCATTGTCATCATCATCATACTTGAATTGTGGTGAAGAGCTATCTTTGGCCCGTAGTGCAAAGATGAACTGTTGATTGGTATGATTATGACCAGGAACTGTGTATTAGTATAATTATGACCTTTAATGTTACAGATAAAGGCTTGTGATGAAAGTTCTCTTTGGCCCGTAGTGCAAATATGGATAGGTGTTTGGCATGATCATGACCAATGGTAATACAAATGAATATCTTTGACTCGTAGTGCAAAGATAAATTGTTGATTTGAAATAATAATTGAATGGTGTTACAGGGAATAAAATATTGATGATGGACTTTTAAATCATAGAAGATAGTAGGCATCATGCTCTACTTGACTTTTCTAATGGATTGTTATTTCCGCTGCAGTTGTTGATCTAAAACTTGTTGTCTATTATATTCTATCAGATTTTTCACTGTTGAGGACCAAAAATAATTTATTCTTTATTATCTTAGTCATAATATTATTTATTGGGCTAGTTGAGCTCACCCTTTTCCTTTTTGTTCCATTGTTCTTCTCAGGAAATGAGAGTATTGTTGAGACTAGTCAGGGAGTGGAGTAATGATCCGAGATAGTTATTATAGTAATTCTCACTATCCTGTAAAATAGTGTGGCAATAATTATAATGAGGACTTAATTTGAGTGTGGATATTGTCGTATTATATACGTTATAATATTTGTATTAAAACTCACAGTATATGAGTGTTGTCGTATTTTGCACGACAGTTTAATAGTTGTAAATAGGAAAGTTTGTATTTGGATTTTGTAGTATGTATTTGGTGACTCAGAATGAGATGTGTGGATCTATTTTGGGGGCGTCACATTGTTAATGTTGTTAATGATCATAAAACACTTAAAATGAAGATGTAGCAAGTCTTAATTACTTATTGAATTGTGGTGGGCTCGTAGTTATGGGTTGAACATTATGAGCATAACATAACCTTAATAAATTATTTAAAGGCTAAGTAGGGTTAAAAGATAGAGAATTATGGATTTTGGTATAGAGTTAATGAAAGCATCTAGTATGTGTCGATATATGACTAATTGTTATATCTACATGATTTAAATGTGTAGGGTATTTAAAGGAAGTGTACTATAATTTTATAGCGAATACGCAATGCAAGTTTCCTAACCTTTGCTTATACTTTAATATTCAACAAGGTTTCTTAATTCGTACAATGTCTATGTTCTTGTGCGAACTTTCTATGTATAAACGAGCTTTCCAATTCTTTCTAAAAGTATTGTTTCGATAAATAACATTTGTTCAATTTATGAATCATTGATACTATATCACTTATTGTATCATGACTTATTTATATACCTTTGTTCTAGATGATATTATTATCAAACCCTTGAATGGCTATCAAACCCTTTTGATTCGACTAGTCCATAGTTGATGAACGTTCTAAAAGTTTAGAATTCTTTCAGAAGTTATTCCTAACCAAATTATTTTTGGTACAGATTCTTAAGATAAAGCTGAGATGCACAACCCTATATCAGGGGAAAATGTAATCGAAAACTATAATTCCGAGCTATGCATTAGCGATAATATGTTTGTACATAATACATAGTACGAAGGGCTGATCACCTGGAGTACGAGATGGATGGTCTATATTAAGGGTGGGCATGGTGCGGTTTGAAGCCCAAACCACACACGAAACCGCTTAGGTGCGGTTTGACAAATTCAAAATCACACATTAAACTGATTGTGATTGGTGCGGTGCGTTTCATTTGGTGCGGTTTCGGTTCCAAAACCAATTGAAACAACAAAATTTTATGCAATTTAAATTACCAATTTAGCATCATACAATATCAAAGTTGTAAAAGAGATCAAAGAAAAGGCACCGAAGTTTGTATCCCTCGTTCTACACATCCAATAAGAAAAAAAAAGCAGCAAGGAAAAATATTCAGTACTAATTCATCTAACACCGAATTTCAGAAGATCGCTGATAACTCAATAGGGTAGCCTCATGATTTGCCTAATTCCAATAACTTTGATTCTTTTAACCATAAAAGATAATGAATCAAAATAATTATATATATATATATATATATATATATAATTTATAAAGTATATACATATATATGCTCAAGCAGTGCGTAGTCCAATAATTTTTTACAATTAAGGGATAATTTTATGAGATTTATATGGTGATGGTGATCATGTATATCGATACCATCCAAATTTAGAATTAGTAGCTTAATTTTTATGGGAGGTTCATTACACATGGTTAAATGAAACATCTCTCCTGTAATAGGATTGTATAATTAATTAATTTTCATGGTGCGGTTTGGTTTCATTTTTATGCGTGCGATTTTGGCTAGTAACCAATTCGAAACCATAAATTTAGTTTTTCAACCCACCTAAAATCGCCACATACGCCGGAATCATTGGTGCAGTTTTAATTGGTGCGATTTGTGCAGTTTCGGTTCTAATTTGGTTCTTTGCTCAGCCCTAGTATATAGTCTTTTGACTATTAAAGGTTACAGTAAAAATACTTAATAACTTGTGACATAGTTCGTGGTCTTGTGACCCTCAGTATTCACCTTTGATCTTTATAACTAAGATTTGTTTTAAAAGTCGATTATTCCATTAAATTCACATTTCTTGATTTAAAATTGGTTATTTCCAATAAAGAATATATTATTCAGATGAAGCTCATTCATTTGCTCATTCATATACTTTTTATTGTATATTGTTCTACTTATGGGCAATTTGATTGCTCACTCTTGCATAACACATTTCAGCTAAGGTCGAGAAACCTGAGGAGCCATCTACAAGTAAAGGCAAGGGCAAGATGCACAAGTAGATGATGACTAATTTATCTTTTATTTGAGATGCTTATGTAATGGACTTATTTATGTTTATATTATTATGTTGTTATTATGTAATAGTTAAGGTTAGTTGAACTGGAATTTGTTTATGAATTTAATCTTTTATAATAGTTTAAGAATGAAGTTTATTATCCTATATTATGGGTAGTTTAGCTGTGGTTGTGATGGATCGTGAGCACCAGATCCGATGATTGAAGTACTCGAATTTAGGGGTGTCACAGAAAAACTTTAGCTTGCCGCAAAAATTAAGTGCTCAGATTGTTGGTCGTCACACTCAAAAACTAAAAAGAAATATATATTTATAAAGTTTAAGTGTTCGTGAATTTGTGCAACAACATATGGTGATGTGGCAATCTAAGTTTGCAATAATGTTTGTGATTTGATCTCCATATGTGGTATATATTTTATTCCAATTAGAAATCTTACTTGACATTGAAGACTTTCATATTTACCAAAGGGGCCCTAGTTTAATTACAAAGCATCCTTAGAGCTTGGTATAACGAGTTTGTTATTTTTCGAAGGCATAATGGAGATCTAGAAGGGGGGGGGGGGGTTTCAATAGATCTTTAAAAAAAATTCTTTTTTAAATATTATTTACCAGATAGTTATTTTGATCAATTAATTTTAGCACAACAGAATATTAGTTTAGAAAACTGCCCTTAAAGATTGATTAAAAACTCAGTTCTAAGTTTAGTTCTTTGGTTATCAACCATTTGACTGATATACAACTAGTTATAATAGATATTACAGTTATATGACAGAAATTAAAGAACACGAGATCTTTTTAAGTGATTCGGAGACTAAACAACTCTTAATCCACTCTTTCACTCCAACAAGCAGGTTAACTACTAAGGATAGATCACAAAGACCATGTCACAAAGACTAGGTCACTAAGATATTTTACAACTGAACCACTGAGGTTCCTTCCAGTCATTGAGTCTTGACACTTCGGTCATTAAGACCAAGTCACTCAAACCTCTGAATCACTAAGATTTCTTAAAGTTATCTCGGCAGTTCGGTTATTAAGACCGGGTTACTCAGAACTCTAAATCATTGATATTCCTTCGAGTCACTAAGTCTCAATAGTTCGATCACTAAGACCAGGTCATTCATACCTCTGAATCACTTAAATTCCTTCGAGTCACTAAGTCTCAGTATAATGGTCACTCAGATAAAGTTTAGTCACGTCTGAATGTTGATTTGTTGAGGTGATGCTAAGTTTTACAATGATGCTTAATCTCTTCAGGTACTTAGCATCCTTGAACAAGTCGTTCAGAATCATAGAGTAGACCTTGAATATTTTGATTGTGATTCGTACTTTGGATTTGAATCCTCGTACGCCTTTTATAGTCTTCTAAAAATTTTCCCGTTGGAGAGTTCCTGTTAGTGTATTTTATGCATTATTATGAATGTTCCTCTGATGTTGACTTATAAACTATCTTAGTAAGTTTGCTTTCAGCTCTGCCCAGGTCACATCAGTCAGCTATCTCACCTACCACATGTTAGTGGTGTCACATCTTCTATATGGCGGTTTAGACTAAACACATTTGAATCTTTAAATATGAATTTGAAGATGGTGAGAAGTGTATTGGAGTCTTCACTTCGGGACCCTCTGAAGTTGTCAGTCTGAAGTCAGTCTCAAACATGCTCTACGACACTAATCGATAGTAGAGTAATAAAGAACGTAGAGTTAAGTTCTACTTCCTACTCTACAACATTCTCTACGATGTTCTACTTGCTGATTCTCTGAAATAATACGTCACGATGCTTGGGTAGAATTATAGACTTCTAAACACTTTGCAGCTCTACGATGCCGAAGACAGCTCTACGATCTTGATCTTGCTACTTTGTTTTGGTTGCTGCTCTACGATTACTAAGTTGTCTTTGCGAACACTTAAAATCTATACAAAATGGCAGAGTAACTGATAAATGGATTTTATACCTATTATTAATTATCTTTAACTTGATAATTTGTGATTTATTAAGTATTTTAAGTTATTTTTATGTATTTATAGTATTTTTATGTTATTTTGTAGGCAATAAGCAAAAAAAGGTCATTCGGACATCTTTTGGAGTATAATATGCAAATAAATGCAAGAAGAGAATATTGAAGGGCTTTTAACACCAAGTTGTATGCATGTTCTTGGCTTAGAATTTAAATTAATGCAGATCTCGTTGAGATCTTTGATTTTATATGTGGTACGTCACGTAACTCTTCCCAGATCAAAAGTTATGATCTCGTTACAAACGGACATTGAACCTCAAAGTTTGCAGTTGTTATTGACATAGCAGCCACTTGAAGCCCAATTTTGACTTTGATCCAAGCTGAATATTTAAATTTTCAAAGAATGAAAGTTTTAGATCTATTTCTTAGCTTTTCGGAACATCTTGAATCATCCCAATCGGAGTTTGGATGAAAAAGTTATGGTTGCTTTACCAACGACATCGTAGCAAAAAATTGATCGGCGCTGGGGGTCGCCCAAAATGAACTAAGACCGGCGCGGGACGCGCTATACCATCAGATTTTTTGCATCTCTAGTGCGGGGCGCACCCAAATTGGCCTAGAATCAGCGATGGGCACGCCGAAGGGGAGAGAGCTGATTTGGGTGTCATGATGTCCAAGTTGAGTTGTAATAGGATTTTGGATGGCTAATGTGTTAGGGTTTCTCTTAGGACTATAAATAATTGATTATAACTTGAATTTGAGAGATTTTTGGACTAACTCGAATGATTGACAACCACATAAGGAGGCTCGAAGATTTGATTAGAGAGCAAGAAGAGTCAGAGATTGAAGACTAAGAAGATTAAGGAATCTTACAAGAGTTTTTCTTCTTCTCTTATATTCATTATTTATTACTTTGAATGTTTTTCATATTTTAGATGATGGCTTTCTTTAAGGTTATGAACTAATTTTCCAATTAGGAATATAATGAAACCTTTTGATATGCTTTAATTCAATTATTCATATTTTCACTTATTGACCTGGTTGAGTTGTTTATCATATCTCGAGCTTAATTATTAATTGTATGTGATAAGAATGAAATATGTTATATTTTTATCCCTTAATGCTTAATCATTTATATTTATTTTGCACCTAAATACATTCATTGTTCTTATAATTCTATTTCAAGTACAATTGAAGGGTTATGTGACTTTAGAGATAATTTGGAGACAAATTGAGCATTATTGGACCAAGGAGATGAAAGGGATGTGAAAGTAGCAAGAGAATATGAAATTTCCAGCATTCATGATCAGTCAACCCGCTGGGGCAGGGCCTGGAAGAGTAGAAGACCCGTCGATGCAGAACAAAGCATGGCCGGACAGTATACTCCCCCGCTGGGGCGGGGTTGTCAAGGGTTATTCCCCCGCTGGGGCGGGGAGGCGCAACACAGCCAGACCTTTCCCTTCGCTAATTGGATTGTGGTGCAATATAATGGGAAGATTAGGGCTGCGATTCTTGTGATATAAAAGGGACTTGAAGTAGCTTATAGAGGATATATTATTTTCAATCAATAAAAATACTTTTATCTCTATTATTCTTTGGTGATTCTATGGGCATGTGTGGCTAAACTCTTGTTCTTGGATTAAGAAGACGGAAGCCTTAGATTATTATACTGTGAGATCTAATTGATTTTATTTGTTCAATTAAAATTTTGAGTATTGATTATTCTTCTGCGCTTGAATTTATATGATTGATTTGTTTAATTGCTAGGATGCATACTAGTTTGTTATTCATTAAAATCTACTGCTAAATTAGACATCAAATCCGTAATTGTTTGGTCACTCTAATTTGTGAAGTAACTAAGATTAATAATTGATTGCAGATCATGAGATTATTATATCTTAGAAAGAATATTCAAATGAATTAAATGCAACCTCTTGTGCATGTGTTGTTTAGCTTCATCGATTTTTCTGATTCTTAAAGCTTCTACTAAATTAAACTTTTAGCGCTTGTCTGAAGTTATTTAGTAGATAGGGTTTTTTAGATCGCTTGTTTCTATCTAACTAAAATTAAGGGAAGACATGGAATGATTCTAAATGATGAATTGATTATAACGATGAATATTCAATGTATTAATTGTGTATGCTTGAGTCAATGATCAAAGTATGTTTCTGAAGTAGAAGTTGACTTAATCCAAGGCTTGTTTTCCTGATTTATTTTGTTACATTATTTTGCGTATTAGTTTATTTTAATTAATAATATTCAAAAACACCCCTCTTTTGGAATGCAAAGTATAAAAATGGATTAATCAGTCTCTATAGGATCGAATCTTACTTGCACTACTACATAATTATCTTTCACAGTAAGGTTTTATTTTTGGTTGTCTTCAACAGCACACCAAATTTTGGCGCCGTTGTCGGGGACTGATTTTAGTTTATTTTTATATTTTTGTGATCCATATTTTATTTTAGTTTTTATTTCTTATAGGTAATTTGATTTTCCTTGATTGTTTATGTCCTGAAACTCGATCTACTAATCAAGGTGATTTAAACTGTGATCCAAAGATAGAGAGAACTATTCAGAGATTAAGGAAGGACGCTTGGGCAAATCGTGCAGAAAAGGAAGCCATGGTAGCAAATCGAACCCTGAAAGAGCTTTCGGCTCCTGATTTGAACCAACAACAGTTATGCATAACTTTCCCCAATCTTGATACTAATACTCAATTTGAATTGAATTCGGGGCTAATACATCTTCTACCTACTTTTCATGGTTTGGCAGGTGAAGACCCCCACAAACACTTGAAGGAATTTCATGTGGTATACACGAGTATGAAACCTACAGGAGTAACCGAAGAGCAAATCAAGCTAAGAGCCTTTCCATTTTCCATGAAAGATTCAGCTAAGGATTGGCTGTACTATCTACCCTCCGAAAGTATCACCACATGGGAAGAGATTAAAAGAATGTTTTTAGAAAAATATTTTCCCGCTTCAAGGGCAACCAACATTCAGAAGTCAATTTGTCGTGTGAAGCAGAACAACGGAGAATCCCTACATGAATATTGGGAACGTTTCAAGAGATTGTGTGCTAGTTGCCCTCATCACCAAATTAGTGATCAGCTTCTCATACAATATTTCTATGAAGGTCTTAGTTGTACCGATAGTGGCGGAGCTTTGGTAGATAAAACTCCCGAGGCTACGAGAAACCTAATTGCAAATATAGCAGCTAACTCTCAACAATTTGACACTAGACTTGATTCTGCACCTAGGAATGCTAGTGAGGTATAAATTTCTTCTATTGAACAACAAATTGCGAGTTTAACTTCTCTTGTTCGTCAACTGGGTGCAGGTAACACACAACAGGTAAAAGCTTGCGGAATTTGTGAGGTAGTCGGACATCCGACAGATATGTGCCCACCTCTTCAAGAGGAATCCGTTGAACATGCAAAAGTAGCAGGAGGATATCCTTGGCAACCACAAAGGAAATATGATCCCTATTCGAATACATATAATCATGGATGGAGGGATCAGCCTAACCTTAGCTACGGGAATCCACAAGCAAGTCAACCTGTAACTCAAACTTTTCCAAATCAGCAGCATTACAAACCATCGTATCCCAATAGACAACAACAGGGCCAATCTTCTAACTCTAGTATGTCTTTAGAAGATATTGTTAAATCACTTGCAGCTAACACGTTACAATTTTAACAGGAAACGAGGGCAAGTATTCAGAATTTGGGTACGCAAGTGGGACAAATGGCAACAGCAATCAATCGATTGGAAACGCAAAGCTCTGGAAAATTACCCTCTCAAACAGTGGTGAATCCAGAAGAAAATGCAAGTGCAATCACTTTGAGGAATAGTAAAGAGATAGCAATTCCAGAAAAGACAGTGCATATACCATAGAATCAAGACAATGCAGATGAGGGTAAAAAAGAAGTAGACAGTAGTGTTCTGAATGACAAGGATGAACCTAAGCGTAAATTTCCCCCTCTCTGAATATAAACCGGTACCTCCTTTCCATCTTGCTTTAACAGAAAACAGAAAATATGAGAAAATTTCAGATTTGTATGAAACTTTTTGTAAATGCGAGGTAAATATTCCATTGTTAGATGCTATTAATCCGAGTATGTTCACTATTCCGTGCACGATAGGTAGCACTAGATTTGAAAAAAGCTATGTTAGACTTAGGAGCTTCTATAAACGTCATGCCATATTCTATATATGCTACTTTATCACTTGAACCTTTGAGTAAAACTGGTATTGTAATACAGCTGGCTGACAGATCTAATGCTTATCCTAAAGGTGTAGTTGAGGATGTCCTTGTGCAAGTCAATGATTTAATCTTTCCTACTAATTTTTATGTGCTTGATATGGAAAACGGTGACCAAAATGCACTTTTGTTAGGAAAACCATTTTTAAAGACATCAAAGACTAAAATAGATGTTCATAGTGGTACACTTTTAATGGAATTTGATGGCAAAATTATTAAGTTTAATATTTATGATGCCATGCAATATCCCACTGATGATAATTCTGTTTATTCATTTGATGTGATTGACTCTTTAGCACAGGAAGTCTTTGAACTTGATGGTAAGGATGAATTGGAAATTGCACTTAGTAAGAACATTGATGAAGAAAATACGAATTTGACCTTGAGCACCGAGTTGCAAGCAACTATAACTGCTTTGAATGACGCTCCAAAATCAGGTAACATCTTTTATGTTGAATTGCCGATTTCTAAAGAGAAGTCTTTACCCTCTGTTTTGCAGGCACCAATCTTCCGAGTCATCTCAAATATGTGTTCCTTGGAGAAGGAGAAACATTACCAGTGATTTATTCCAATACACTTGGTGCATCACGAGAAGAGAAACTCATGCTTGTTCTAAACACTACTAGAAAAATAAGAAAAGGCGACGACCTATAGCGACGGTCGACGTAGAACCGTCACAATAGAGTGTCAATAGCGACGGTCTTATGTGACCGTCGGTACAGGACCTTTAAGTTGGCCTATAGCGAGGGTCATTCTTTGGCCGTCGGTATAGAGCATTTTTAGTTTGGCGCACACAAATCCCTCCGAGAGTTAGGTCGTATCAAAAAAAAATCCTAAATCTAATCACATTCTATCCTCTCTTCTCCTCACCCGTTCTCAGTCACCCGTTCTCCTACCCGTTCTCTCCTCTATCATACGAATAGAAAGTAAAGACGGGACTGAGTTCTCAGGTGCCGCTACAAATCGAATCATTATTTGAAATTTCCACAAGAGAAAGTAAAGACGCGACTGAGTTCTCAGGTGCCGCTACAAAGGTTAGTGCTTAATATTAGTTTGTTGATTTTACAACTACTATATATTATATATTCACACTGGATGTGTTGTGTTGGCTCACTCAGACCGTTGTTGAAGAAATACCTTCTTTATGCCCAACTCAATCTTATGTGTAGGAGTTAAGCCGAGAGGAAACCCTAGTTCAAATGATTCTGATTGCCCAACTCAATCTTATGTGTAGGAGTTAATATTAACTCAATCAATCTCCTAAGCCGAGAGGGAACCCTAGTTTGTCATTGTAGTAGTTAGTTTAGAGGGAACCCTAGTTTATGCGAGACATCTAGACTATGACTGATAATTTGTATGTAATAGAAATATTTGGGATAAATGTGTCCCTGAAATCGAGAGGGAACGCAATTTGTCATTGTAGTAGTTAGTTGAGGGCTAACAGTAAGATATCCCATACTTCTAAAAAGACCCAACTGTCTCGCTAAATGTGTGGTAAAAATGAAAAAGTTCATATTAATCTGTCTCGCTAATCATTATAGGAAAATATTTAAGAGGATGCATGCACCATATTTTAAATTTTGCAGCATTTAAGTGCGCAAGATAAGGGAAAGTTGTCGTCGGGCTCTTTGATTGTTTCCTTTGTATCCAGCTACGAAGGCAATGACAGCTTAAATGAAGATAGGTGAGGCTGCGATCTAAAGGATTATACTTTCCCAGAAAAAGTTATATGCAATTCCAAAACAATTGCTTATCCCAAGTTCTGTTCTGTTATAGTCTGTTCAACTATATTTCCTAAATCCTAAAGGGGAGGGAGTTTAGAAGGGGGGAGAGAAAGAGGGAAATAACATACTTTTTTGTGTTTGCTGTCAACTAATTAAATCACCAGCAACCAAAGAAAGGCTGAAGTTAAGTAGGACAGATTGAACCAAACTTGAAAAAGTTGAACTACGACTTTACTTAAGAAGAAAAATGCTAGCAAGTGCCCTTGGACACTAAGGAAAATTGTTAAGGAACAGTTATTATGTCCTGAAAAGTTTATTTCAGAAAATATCATAAATGTTCAATATAGATGTCGTGGTAATTTATTTATCCTCCCTTTGCCATGTGATTCATAGTCTCTTATTGAGTACTATGTTCTTATTCTCCAGTACCTCCATCTGGAAATGATTGTCTTATTTCTTTTATTTTTTATGTTTTTTAAACACTGCAAATGAAGATGATATATTATTTTAATAAATTATCTATGCGTCTTATTTTATAGTTTCAAATACTATATTATTATAATCATAGTATTAATTAGTTAGAGATGATATGGTTGTTCAATTTGATTTAGGGACACAATATTATGGATAAGAGGTGGATGGAATTACCATGATATTCTAGAGAATATCTTGCAGGCTTAGAAAGATTTTTGGACTTTGGTTTTGAAAAAGTGGGTATGGTAACGGGAAGAATTCCTTGTCCATGTAAGAATTGTGTAAATGGTCGATACCAGATTCGAGCTACTATTCGTGAACATTTGATTTGTGATGGATTTATGTTTGGCTACACGAATTGGGTGCATCAAGGGGAAGATGAGATTGTTAGGGTTGTGAGCAATGATGATGTTCACGACGAAACATTACAATCCGAAGATGATCATCGTATGCCTGAGATGGTAAATGATATATTTAGGGATCATGGTGTGGAATCGTCGGCTGAAGCTACAAATTATCAAAAGTACATGTCATAGGCCAATCAACCTTTATATCCTGGATGTGAAACTGAGACTGTCCTTTCGTTCATTGTATGGCTTTTCAATCAAAAAAATGTTAGCAAATGGACTGATGTATCATTTAATGGTTTACTTCGTAAGTTTAAGTCATCATTTCCAGCATTTGCAGACTTGCCTAATAATTTTTATGAGATGAGGAAAATGGTTGGAAATTTAGGGTTTGGTTATGAGAAGATTGATGCATGCGAGACTGATTATATGCTCTTTTGGAGGGAGAATGAAAAATTAGAGTCTTGTACAGTTTGCAAAGCATTGAGGTGGAAGCAGACTGAGGTGGTTGTAGCAAAGAAGGCACAAAGAGATACAAATGTTAAGAGGAGTAAAGTAGCTGTAAAGTAATTACGTTATTTGCCGTTAATTTCGAGATTGCAGAGGCTATTTATGTCTGTAAAAACTGCAAAATATATGATGTGGCATCATGTAAAGTGGCGAAAAGATGGAGTGAATCGTCATCCAGCTGACTCTGCTGCTTGGAAGCATTTGGATACAATGTACCCTACATTCTCTCAAGAACATCGAAATGTAAGGCTCGGACTATCCACTGATGGCATGAGTCCCTTTACCCATGGGTCACCATATAGTATAAGGCCAGTGACAGTTGTTGTCTATAACTTACTACCGTGGATGTGTATGAAGCAGGAGTATTTTATCATGCCGTTGTTAGTACCTGGACCAAACTCTCCATGTAATGATATTGACGTGTATATGCAACCTTTAATCAAGGAGTTGAAGATACTATGGAGTAATGGGGTTGAAACGTATGATGTATGTACTGGTACAAAGTTCCAAATGCGTGCTGCACTGTTGTGGACTAATTAGCGATTTTCCAGCTTGTACTATGTTGTCTAGTTGGAGCACTAAAGGTAAGTTGGCTTGTCCATCATGTAAAATGAGCACTCGTTCTCGTAGACTACAAAGTAAGGAATGTTATATGGGGCATGGTTATTTTTTGGAGTCGGGTCATAGTTATAGGTTTGATACACAGAGATTTAACGGAGAATGTGACCATAGTGAAGCTCTAGTGGTGCCATCAGAATTTGATATTTTTGAACAAGTTAATGCCATTAATGTCACTTTTGGAAAGACACCCACTAGCACGAAGACCATTCCCCATGACTTGAAACATAATTGCAGGAAGAAATCCATTTTCTTTGAATTGCCATATTGGAAGATACTTTTGTTACGCCATAATCTAGATGGAATGCATATTTCGAAAAACATTTGTGATAGCTTGATAGGGACATTGTTGAGTGTGAAAGGAAAGACAAAAGATAATTTAAAAGCACGATTGGACTTGATGGAAATGGGGATAAGAAGAGATCTCCATCCAAGACCTGTGCAAGCAAGCGATTTAAAGTACCTTTTACCTGCTGCAAGCTACTCAATGTCTAAGAAAGAAAGACATGAGTTCTTGCAAGTGTTGAAAAATGTTAAGGTACCTGATGGATATGCTTCAAATATTTCGCGTTGTGTCAATTTAAAGGGGAGCAAGATCTCAGGTCTTAAAAGTCACGACTGCCATATTTTAATGCAACAATTACTTCCAATAGCAATACGAGGTACCAACTTGCCTCGACATGTCTGCTCAACGATAATTGAACTTTGTAACTACTTTAGAGAATTATGTTCCAATTATAACACATCGGACGATTATGAACGATTGAACAAGAAAATTCCATTAATACTTTGCAAGCTTGAGATGGTGTTTCCTCCTGCTTTCTTTGATATAATGATACATTTATGTGTCCACCTTGCTGAAGATGCGAGGATAGCTAGAAATGTGAAATATCGACAGATGTGGGCTTTTGAAAGATACATGGGCAAGTTAAAGGGGTATATTCGCAACAGAAGTCGTCTAGAAGGGTCAATTGTAGAAGGGTATATTGCTGAAGAGTGTGTTACATTTTGCTCAAGATATTTAAGTTAGAATAATGCTACATGGAACCGAGTTGGAAGAAATGAAGATGGATACGAACAGGGTGAATCAAGTCTCTCCGTATTCAGAAACATAGATCAATTTCTTAATGCCCCAAAAGATTGTGTTCTATGTGGAGATGATGTCAAAAGTGCACACGTGTATGTACTATTCAATTGTAAAGAGGTCGAGTCATATCTAAGGTGAGTAAATAAAGAATATATTAATTTTTTTTGTTATATAGCTATAACAAAAAAAATATTATTATTTTTATTTTTTTTGTACTATTTGGCAAGATTCGTATATGTTACGACGTGAAAAGCGTAAGCAAAAACTGACCCAAAGGAACTTGATAATGCTAAGAAAAATGAATTTCCTGAATGGTTTAAGAATTATGTAAGTACTACGATATGTGAACGTAATTTCATGAAATACCTTTGTAATGTTTATTAATAATAAATTAATGGAATCTTCTTATATCGCTACCATTTTGTAGATGGCAACTGTGAATAATGATGTGTCTAAGGAAGTAAACGCTCTTGCATTTGGCCCAAATTTAATAGGCAGGAGAGGAGATGGTTATTTGGTAAATGGGTATCGATTCCATACTACAAGTTGTGAGAGTAAGAGGAGAACACAGAATAGTGGGGTATATGTGGTAGCAACTACTCGTGGATATTCCTCTGGTAGAGACTTAAATTCTAGGAAAGATGTAGTTGAATATTTTGGTATTTTGGAAGATGTTGTTGAATTAGACTATTATGGATCTGGCAAGGTTGTTCTATTCAAGTGTAACTGATATGACAGTTTAGCACGTAATAGAGGGATCAAAACTGATGACTATGGCTTCACGCTTGTAAATTCTCGAAAGTTTGGGTTGACTGATGAGCCCTTTGTAATGCCATCTCAGGTTCAACAAATATTTTATGTTGATAATCAAAGGGATAGCAATTGGTGTGTCATTATAAGAACAAAACCGAGAGATTTATGTGAAGATGCTGAAGTAGATTCTGATAGTGACGAGTTACCCAATACCAATGAAGATTTCATCACTCCAGTTGTAGAAGTTGATATTGAAAACGTAAATTGGGTTAAGAATGACGTTGATGATGAATTAATTAAAATTGGACAAAAAGACTTAGAAGTAAGCGGAAGATAGGATCTCAAACTGATACTTCTCGTTCCAAAATACGAATGATTGAACATATTGAAGACGGAAACGAAGACGAAGATGAAGACGAAGACAAAGACAATGAAGAGGAGGGTCTCGAAGATGAAGAGGAGGGTGATAGTGAGGAAAATGAAGATGGGGAAGAATGATAAAATGATAAACCAGTAATATGTTATTTAGTTGTTTTGTTTAAATCTTTATATAGATCATTTGACCACAAAATGTTTTAAGATTTATCTCCGGTTGGATTTTATGTCTGATTGTTCAGAACTCATATTTAATGTATCAGTGCCTTCTTGTTCATTGATTGTGGATTTACTTAGTTGTTTTGTTTAAATCTTTTATTTTTCTATTTACTTGCAAAAATGCTACAGATTCATTCACATGAATTGGAGTAACAAATTAATTTGAACTTAATTGATTTGAAAATGCAAAAAACTCATGCACACTGAAATTATTTACGAGAATCAGTTTCTAACACGCAACTGAGCTTGATTTGGTATATAAAAAAATAGAATGAAAATCGAAGCAAAAAGAAGAAATTTGAAGAAAATTCATTCAAATTTTTGTATGTTTGATTAAGTTTGAGAGGCAACTTGTAGAGATTCTAATTTTTGTATCCCTTGTTGTATATTTCTGTTTGGTCTGATTCCAATTTATAATAACAAACTTGACTTTTTGAAGCTGAAAATATCCTTGTGTTACTAACAAGTAATTCCAATTTATAATAAGTAATTCCAATTTTTATGTAGAAGTTGAAAGAGGTCTAGGTTGAGGTGCATGAATCCTTTGAACCCAACTATAAAAACATGGTAATTTGAAACAAGAAGAAGCAAACTCGTCATTATATTTTCCATGTTTAATTTATATGTTGCTTACTGAAGTTAGCTTCAAACTACAGTGGATTTTGGACACTTGTAAAAGAATTTAGATCCCTTTTAGTTCATTTTCTTTCCCATCTTTCTAAACATATTCTTCTGTTGTGGCTACAAAGTTGGGTGGTTGTGGGTTTTATTTTAATTTAAACCGCCTGTAATATGGCAGTCTGGCTATCATGCTAAAATTCCTGGGATTGGTACCCTGTATCTCCGCATATATACATGAATGTGTTCACTTTGAAAACTAATAATTAAGTGTTGAGCTAATAGAAAAGTCAGGTGTTGTTTCTTGTGGCATTAGCAGAGCCACCAAATTCCTAGCAACTGAAGCGAGTTCAAAAGCCATCTTAGCCTTGGACAGCGGGCACACAGGAGCCATAGATTCAGAAAAGTATTGCACAAATTCTTCCAACGTTTCTTTGTGATTTTTCAGAGGTTAGTCCCCTAGCTTATTGGATTTCTTAGATGTCTACTATTATCAATGATTGGTCCCCTAGCTTATTTGATCAATCCACACCAATATTTTGCAACAAAATCAATTATTGGAACATCCCTTTGGATCAAACATATTGAATATGAAAGTCACCTTATCTTTATAAGTGTTGTTTTGATTCCTTTTTTCAGGTTACTTTGATGGCTTCTAATAGAGCGTCCAGATCTCGTGCTAGCCGTTTCAATGACCCAGAAATGAATGAAAATGAAGATAATGGGACTAATGCCGATGAACCTCATGCAGAGGAGGAAACTATTCATGAGAATAATGAAGGTATCATACATATATCATCACATATACTTGTATTGTCATGGTTTTGGGGTGGATGGGTACACATACTTATTCAATTTTGTTTAATTCATATATCTTGATTCTTTCTCTCTTTTAGGTTCTCGGTCTAAGAGGAAGCGTGGAGCAACAATGGGAGCAAAGTTATAGTCATATACCGATGCACCCAAGAAAGTAATTTATGATGAACACGGTCAACCTTTTGGGGGAGACGCCAATAAGTTGACAACCTTTCTTGGGTTTCTTGCTCTCAATGGAGAATTTTTTTCGATAAGTACTCCAACATGGTCCCATATGACTGAGGCTAACATGCAAAGAGCTTGGGATGAAATCCAGGTTATTAATCATAGCACTATAGAATTTGACATTGGACTGATTTCATAAGTTAAGCACTTTGAAAGTAAATTAATTAATGTGTAAATTTGTTTATTGTAGAAATGATTTACCACAGATCATCCCAATGATAAAAGAAAAATCATGGCTATTATGAACAATAGGTGGAGAGATTGGAAGTCCAA
Organism: Panax stipuleanatus; assembly: GCA_020205555.1. Classification (NCBI taxonomy): domain Eukaryota; kingdom Viridiplantae; phylum Streptophyta; class Magnoliopsida; order Apiales; family Araliaceae; genus Panax; species Panax stipuleanatus. The sequence goes on from CM035122.1 coordinate 14,687,487, forward strand.
CTTAAAGAGTATTAATTTTGTTCCTGGTGATCGTGCCAAATCTATAGCAAATACTATCAACAATGATCGAGTAAATCCTAATCAATGGGCTGCATTGGTTGATTATTGGCTAACTGATGCCGCATAGGTTGTGTTTATTCATTGGTTATGTATTATCATTTCTTAATTATTGTTATAGATTAGTATTAATTTATAAGTGCATGCAATGCAGAAAATAGCAACAAAAAATTATGAAATTAAAAAAAAATAACTGTAGGTCATACATTGGGCACTAAATCAATTCCGAAAAAGAAGCATGAATTGGTAATATTTGATGTTATTTCAATATTTTTTGTCTTTAATCATGTATTAGGCTTCTATGAATAGAGTATTTCCTGAATTATGTACTACGTGTTTTATTTGTAGTACCAAACAAAAACAAAAAGATTAATCGAGTCGATTTGTATATCGAGTCCCACACTCGAAGCGATAATTCAATTCTACCGGGCGCATCCTTGAATGACGTACGTATTCTCTAATATTACTTTAATTAGTTTTATTTAGTTTTTATTTTGAGATATTCCTTGGTTACATTAATTAGTTGGAATGTGGTCTGTTTAGGCAATATCTTTATTAAATGGAATTAAGTTAAAAGCATTTAAAAAATGATTTGCAAAGTGATTGGTATTAGACCTATACAAAAACATAACAAACAGACAAGTTTTACAATGTGGAGTCCCCCTCTAAATATGACACAACTTGAAAGTAGTAGTAGTAGACTTATAATACCTGAAAATCAGGTGATAGAAGAAATTTATGTCCTCATTTAGCAAACACAAGCTTGTAATAAGGTGCAGAACTGCCTCTTCTTATATTTAGCTGCCCATGTGAATATATTGGATTTTATGCTAATGTTTATAAAGTATTTACTTATACATATGCTATATATATATATATATATATATATATATATATATATATATATATATATATTTATAATTATGTAGATATACAAAAACACAATATATTTGTAAGTTGTGACTATATATAAACTGAATATAAATAATCTTCCTACCTACAAAATCCCCTATTCAATGTCCTTGGTTGTGACCTATAAAGATATAGTTGGAAGAATGTATTACTATATTTTAATGTATGCTTATTAGTTGGAAGAATTAGTTGTGCATTGCAGTTTGTTGTTGCCTTGTCGAATCTATTTGTTGGTCCCTTTAATCTTTTTGTGAAGTTTCTGTCTGACTAATTGACAATCTGAGCAGATGGATAGCAGAGTAAACTATATGGGAGTTTAGATTTACACCTATAGCAGAGTAAACTATACGTGTTGCCCATGTGAATTCATTATTTTTTCGTTTTGGTGCTTAAAATACCTTTCTCTGGCTCCCTTGCTTGTTTACTTTGCTCTGGGCTGGATTGTATATGTATGTGTGAGAGAGACAAGGAAACACATATATGAATAGAAATGATGGGGTTTTCTGATCTACACCAGTTTTGTTCTGGTATATTTCCTTTGATGCATGCCCTGGCTCTCCAACCAATTTTGACTAAGGCTTCAAAAATTTGTGCTTTAATGGTTAGACTTAGGTGTGCATATATGTGGTAATGCGGTCTATCCTTTAAAAATATTTGTACGACAAAATAGGATGTGCTCTGTTAAGATGTTATTTTTGTTTCATTCTTGTGGGCAACTTGTGATGTAACATGGCCCTTTATTTTTCAGTATAAAAAATTGCATGGACATATGTAATAATTACTATGGTAAATAATATGAGCTGCTTTGCAAGCTATAATTAACCATTTTATTCATATTTTGACTTGTACTGAGTTGACATGTACTGTGTGTCATTTCATTCATATTTTGCCTTGTATATTTTCACAGGAAAAAATTATTGAGTTAAAGAAGACTCAGACAGCGGCTAGCGAAAGCAATAATACACCATTTACGGGACAAAATGATATTCTTACCCAAGTGGTTAGACCGAAGCGACATGGCAAACTTCGATAAGGTGGAGTTGGTGCCACGGCTACCAACACTTGGGGGGGCCCGTGACACAAATAATGATTTACAACATGAGAAAGAAGAATTATTGAAAGCTGAGTTGAAAATGGTGCGTAAAAAAGGAGATGACACTGCAAGGAAAGTGGATGAATTGCAATCGATCATTGCAGAAATTGCTCAAGAAATCGTCAGCTCCAAATGCTAATTCCAACAATCAGGTGTTGCTCCCTCACTCTCCCCTATACTTAAAAGTGTTGCTCTTTCACTCTCTTTATATAGAGATTAACAAGTTCACTTGGTAATTAATTTGTAGGATCATTCGAGAAAAGGAGATAATGATGATATTAGTGGATCAAATAATCCTATAGACGGCCTGTGACATGTCTCGTGGTTATGTACTGTTTGTACCGTTGAAAATATATTAGTTGTGCTACTGGTTATGTACTGTTTTAATATATAGTAACGGTATTTTGGATGGTTATGTATATGTAGGTGACATTATACATTAATTCGTAATTTTAAATGACTTTATTTGTTTTGTTCTTTTAGTTGTAAATGTTATATTCAGATTGTATGGTATGGTATGTTATATTTAGATTGTAAGTTTCTCTTCAGATTGTATGGTATGGTATAGTGAAGAGAAACTATAGTTAATGATTATCAGATTGTATAGTTAATGAGTTATCTCATATTGTATAGTTAATGAGTTATATTCAGTTGTATGGTATGGTTTGACTGCAAAACAATAGCAGCTATTTTGTATGGTAAAAGAAATACAGAAATAGTTAATGAGTTACAGCTATTGTTCTGTATGGCAAAACAATAGCAGCTCTTTAGATTGTATGGCATGATATAGCGACGGTCGCCGACCGTCGGTATAGAACCTAGGCATGTGAACAAAAAAAATTATATAGCGACGGGTACAAATGTCGGTATAGTGCCCAGCTATTTCGCGCCAAATCTCCTACTATGATGGTCATGACTGTAGCCATAGGCATGTGATGACCGTCGGTAATAAAATGTATGCGCGTTTTTGGTGTGTTTTGTAGCGACGGCCAGACCGTTAGAATAGCTTTTAGCGACGGCTCCTGTGGCGACGGGTGCCGACCGTCACTATAGGCTATAGCGACTGTCTTTTGACCTATAGCGACAGTCGCCGACCGTCGCTATAGACTGATTTTCTAGTAGTAAAAAGAACATAAGAAACCCATTGGATGGACGATAGCTGATATTAAAGGAATAAGCCCTTCTACATGTATGCATTGGATCTTATTAGAAGATGAAGTGAAGCCTTCCCGTCAACCACAAAGGAGATTGAATCCTCCCATGATGGATATCGTGAAAAAAAAATCTCAAACTTCTTGACGTCCGAGTGATCTACCCTATTTCGGATAGCAGTTAAGTTAACCCAGTTCAAGTGGTTCCTAAGAAGACTGGAATAACTGTTGTGAAAAATCAGAATGACGAGTTGATTCCCACCCGAGTTCAAAATGGGTGGAGGGTTTGTATAGATTATAGAAAATTAAATGTTGTAACCCGCAAGGACCACTTTCCTTTACCTTTTATTGATCAAATGCTTGAACGATTAGCTGGTCATTCTTATTATTGCTTTCTTAATGTTTATTCAGGTTACTTCCAAATTGCAATCGCCCCAGAGGATCAAGAGAAGAAAACTTTTACATGCCCATGGTTATTTTCATGCAATACACTTAAAATTGATTCATTAAGCACAAATTCCTAATAAAGTTACGCATGACATACAAGTACTCTCATCTTATACACTGTTATGATATTCTAAAAATAATTAACAAATTCATGTTTGATCCAATCATAGATTTTCTCTTTCAATTCCATCTAAGATATTAGATTAATTGATGATCATATTGGTGTGCTGTCGAAGACAACCAAAAATAAAACCTTACTGCGAATTTTAAACTCCTTATTAATTAAATATGTGATTTAATTTTTAACGAGTTAGTTTTTCGAGCTTATTTAAACCTTATGTGATTATGTGAATTTTTGAAATAATTAAAGGGAGTCACTAATGGTTTAAATTAGTGGACTAACCCTAAGACTTTAATATCAAAAGAATTGATAGAAGTGTTAGTAATTAAATATTCAATTTACTTGAATATAGTGAAAGATTTAAATGTGTTGATTAATTATTATTGTGGATAAATAATATATTAATGAGCAAAGAATTAATAAATATAATGAGATTATATTTACTTGATTAATTATTTTATACAAACATGTGATAAGTAAACCTTTAATATATGGTAGTTATCTATATTGTATATAATACAATGTGACGCATGAATGTGGATATATATTATATATATATAGACTATGTAGTAAGATTAATGGCATTATGTAAGTTACATAATATTTTATTTATGTAACATGATGTGACCTTAATGTATACCCTATTGACATATAGTAAGTTCAATTGTTAATTAATATTGAATTCTATAAAGTTATTATAATAGTAATAATAACTTTTATGATAATGAACAATGATAATACCCAATTAAATTATAGTTGGTATTAAGAAAAATGTATATGGATTATATGTATATACCCTACTTGATGCATCATATTATTATTTGCTCATTGAAATTGTGACTTTAATTTAATTATAACCTAAGTATATACATGAAATAAAATGTGTATACATGATATAGCCTTAGTAAGCATGATATATATATATGTATATAATAATAGTGTAGTGTATTGCATCCAAGTTGCTATTGCTGAGATTAATTGGTTGTCCCATAATAAAAGCCCATTTCCTCTTCATTCTTCACACGTGAACTCCCACATGGCTACAATACTCTATATCTTCCTTAATTTCTTCACAAAACTAGCTCATGATTGTAAGAGACGTGGGATTCATGATTGAATCCACCAACTCTCACCAACTTCTTCTTATCCATTATACATTCTTGCAATCCTTTGAATTGATTTGGAAGATAATAGTATTGTCTGGTTATTGAATTGGCTATATATAGAGTCTCCTCCTTCATTGTTAACATTGTTGAGATTTTCTTAAGTGTAAGTTATTTGGAGAGATACAAGTAAGGAAGAATTAGTATAGCAGCAAGTCTATCTCCTTAACAGAGGTATAACATTTATATCCTTGTTCTTCATTCTGTAAATTTATAAGTTCTTGATTCTTGAATTGATCATGATTGATTAATTAAGTTGATTGGGAAATGTTTATTAGTTGCTATGTTACCTTACAAGTATATTAGAACTGTATTATAGCATGACTGAATCGATTTTTGTATAAAAATTTCTGAGTTGGACTAAGTTCTGTCGTTGCTGGGCAACTACTATCTCTGGCCGACAGCCTGCGCAGCTGCGCCAGTTATGTACTGGCCAGCGGCGCAGCTGCGCCAGGCCTGCACCAGACCTTTTGCTTTATGTTTTATTTCTGTTCATGCTAACTTGTTGGTACTCTTTGGTCAAGCATGAAAATTGGTATTAAACCATATTATAAGCTTCTTGATACTACGTACATGATTTTAACCATGCAAGTATATGTTATGGAAGGAAGCTTTATAGTTTTATAAATGAACTTAGGATTTATTAAAGTGAACTTGTCATGAGCATATGAGTACCATGTGTATTCTGATTTTTATGAACTTGATAGTATGGTTTATTTTGACATGAAGAGCATGTTTAAAGTGTTAATCATGCACTAGCATACTTGATTGAAAGATTCAAGAGGCTTTTCAAGAAAAAAACTTAAGACTTTCAAAACAAACTTGACCAAGAATTTTGTCTTGAGATTTCTGACCGTATGAGAGCATTTATATGGCTTAGTAATATGTTTTAAAACATGTAAGACATGGTTACAAAACACTTTGTTGATAATAAAATGACCTTTGTTGATTTAGTGCAATTTTGAAAGAAAACTTAAGATTTGAAAGTTAATAACATCAATTACCATGAGAATTATGTTATGATTACGCAAGCATGTATATTAGGATCTCATTATGCCTATAGACTTGTTGACATGAGTGTCATTTTGATTAAACATAGTTTTCACCTATGCACCCATATTCATGAAAAGAAAATTTATAAAATATGAACTATGTGAGTATACATGTGTTGTTTACACACAAGCATGACTACTGAATATCGTTTAGCCTCATTATGTGGTAATATGACTTTAATAGTTGACCCTTGAAGCATGAACTTGTTTTGCTTAAAGTATAAAGGGTATCTGGCATGAATAACATATGATTTTGAATTGGAATAGAATGAACATGCTAGGTCTCGAACTTGAGTTAATAACTTGATAAGCATATGTGTTTGTTTAATGTCAGTAGTTTCCATGCATAAATTTAAGTGCTATGTATTCAAGCTTATGTTGAGGCTTAGAGGCTAGATATTCTAAAGTTATTAATCTAAGACAGGATTAAATGTTTATAAACTCAGTCATAGTAAATTGACTTACGTGAATTATGGGATAGACTTATATGATGAGTAGATTCTTGTAAGTGTAGACTCATATTAGTTTACACATGCTAATTGGAAGACCGACTTGTTAATGTTAGGTTATTCCAACGCAGTTTAATTAAAGCTAGAACTATTTGTAGTTGAGCAAACAGGGAAGTTTCCTAATTTCATTTGATTGTTATATTGAATGCAAGTCTCCGAACTTCACTCTTTGGTTGTGCAAAGTTCTTTTGAACCTGTTCTTGTATTATTGAGCAAGTTTCATATCCTTCTCATATTGTGTTGAGTAGGATTATTGTTGAATTGAAAGTTATTCATTTAAGCTTGAACTTTATTTCCAAGCATGCTTTAAGTGGTTTAATTACTTTACAATTATTCCACATCGATCTTATTGACACTCGCACTTAGTGCATTTGAGTTCGTACAGTCTTGGACTTGTACATCATTTAAAGTTCTATAATTTTTGAACTGTGTTAGATAGAGTCTAAACCCTTGTTCGGTCAGACAATGGTATAAAATTTATAAAAGCTATCCAAACCAATTGATGGTAAGGATTCTTAGACTGAAAGAACACCCCTTATATTATAGGGGAGTACCCCAGGTATCTAGTATAAAGATACAAACAGCAGAGTTAAATGTTATGCATATACATGGCAAACGCGAGGCTGATCCCCTCAAGTACATATTCTGTAGCCAGTAACCAAAGGGTCAATCAGCTATTGATTCCATTGGAGTTTTTATAGTTCAAAGTCTACTTGACTATCAGTTATTCTAAAAGCAATTATTTTTCTTACTTCCGATATTCATATTGTTGAATTCATTGTCAGATATATTCCTTTCATTATGATATATCCTTTATTGTTGTATTTAAACTTGCTGAGCAAACTTGTTGCTCATTCTTGCTATATCATGACTTCTATTGCAGTTAAACCAGAGACTTCAGGGAAGGACAAGGGTAAAGGAAAGATGTAGGAATAATTTTCATGGAGTAAACTTTATCTTTATGTTTAATTAAATTACTGTTATGTAATACAAACCCTAATGACTATTCTAGGGTATGTTTGTATGTTGTATTAAGGTTATCGAATCTTAGGACTAGTAACACCTTTTGAATGAACGACATACGTTTATTATATTCTGCATTTAGTTATTGTATGTTGTTTAGAGGTGGATATGTATTGTTTCGTGACGATCGAATCGGGGTTAGAGAACCCTAATTTGGGGGTGTCACAGGTTTGTATCAGAGCTGTAGGTTATAAACGTTAGGAATGCGAAACCTAGGTTATAACCTTAGTGGAAAACTCAAGTAGAGTATGTAAGTGATGGGTTGAGGAGATCCATCGAGTTTTATTGTGATACTGAAGTTATTTATTTGAATCAAATATGATTGATAGACGTCTTAAACTTCTTAATGCTAACATGAATAGTATATCACGTAAAGCCTAAAGTTTTCTTCTTTTTCTCAGATCATGCAGCCTAGGAGACTACCACGAAACCAAAGGGAGGAAGGATCTGTTAACAACGGAGGGGGAAATGCTGACCCAATGCAGAACTTCATTGATCTGTTAACAGAAGCAATGCAAAATAGACCCCCGCCAGCAGGGCAGCCAGGACATCACTTGGCTAGCTTTAAGGATTTTAAATTGGTAGGACCGCCGGAATTTCGGGGAACCTTAAACCCAATCGAAACCCAAACCTGGATATAAGAGATGAAGAAAGTGTTTGAGGTCGCACGAGTGGCCAAAGCACAGAGATGAAGGGCGAAGCTAATTATTGATGGAAAGCCAATAAGGGACGATCAGGCGAAGGAGTTATTCCTTGGGACAAATTTAAGGAGCTATTCCTCTAGAATTACTTCTCGAAGAATACGCAACAGGATATGAAAGTTAAGTTTCTGGAATTAAAACAAGGCAGTATGTCTGTCTCAGAGTACGCGGCAAAATTTAACTAGTTGGCCCAATTCGCTTCACATCAGGTGGACACGGAGGCCAGGAAGGCAAGAAGGTTTGAATTAGGACTGAAACCATGGTTGCAGAAAGTAGTCGTGGTATTAAAGATTAAAACTTACTCTGATCTACTGGAAAGGGCTATCATTGCAGAAGGAGGCAATGAAGCCATCGCCCGATTTAAACAAGAAAAGAAGACCGGATATGAAGGACCAAAAGGGGGAAATAGCGGAGGCAGCAACCCCAACAAGCGTAAATGGACGGAGAGCCAATCCTCTGGAGGTAACAATTCTGGGGGAGAGGCTAAGAAAAGTATGAAGTGCAACAACTGTGGGAGGAATCACTCGGGGGAGTGCATGATGGGAAAAAGTGTTTGTTATCGTTGTGGACAACCGGGGCACATGGCTCCTCAGTGTCCGAATAAGCAGAAGGGAGGATGTTTCTCGTGTGGAGCCCCAGACCACCAGATCAAGGACTACCCGAAGAGAAAAGGCGATGCAGCTAGCGGCAACCGCAACAACAACAACGGGCTAAGCATCAGAGGGCCAGCCAGTCAAGCCAACAAACCAACGGCACGCACGTTCAATTTGACCGTACAAGATACGATGGAGTCTAAGGACGTGGTGTCAGTTATCATCCCAATCAACAATATAGATGCCTATGTGTTATTTGATTCGGGTGCTACCTGCTCTTTTGTTTCCGAAGAATTTGCTAAATGGTTAGACTTACCCCGTGAGAAATTAAAATATCTTATGAACGTAGAAGTAGCGAACAAGGAAATTATTCCCGTAGAATACATTCATAGGAATTGTTATACCGAATTGCGAGGATTTAAGCTCAAAGTGGATTTGATACTGATTCATTTGGGGGAGTTTGATGTAATCCTTAGAATGGATTGGTTATCGATTCACGGAGTAGTTATAGACTGTAAGAAGAAGTGTGTACACCTTAAGACTCCGAATAAGTCGAAGGTGGTATTTTATGGTAGTAAATCGCGGAGACAATCTCATTGTTTGACGATGATGCAAGCGCAGAGATTGCTTAGGAAAGGTTGTATAGGTTATTTGGCTCACGTGGTTGATACTCGACGAGTCGAGGGTGAACTGGGTCAGATACCTTTTGTCAGGGAATTCGCCGATGTCTTCTCAGACGAGATTCCGGGATTGCCACCGAATAGAGAGATTGAGTTTGTTATTAATTTGGCACCAGGGACAACACCGATATACAAAGCGTCGTATCGTATGGCACCAGTAGAGATGAAAGAACTGATGGCTCAATTATAAGAATTGTTAGATAAGGGATACATTCGACCGAGCGTATCACTGTGGGGAGCACCAGTCTTATTCGTAAAGAAGAAAGATGGGTCGCTAAGACTTTGTATCAACTACCGAGAGTTGAACAAGGTCATCGTTAAGAACAAGTACCCGTTACCCAGGATCGACGATCTGTTTGATCAGTTGAAGGGGGAAAAATACTTTTCAAAGATTGACTTGAGGACCGGTTATCACCAACTGAAGGTGAGATAGGAGGACATTCCAAAGACGGCATTCAGAACTCGGTATGGACACTTTGAGTTTCTGGTAATGTCATTCGGATTAACAAACGCACCGGCAGTATTTATGGACTTGATGAACAGAGTATTCAAACAGTATTTGGATAAGTTTGTTGTCGTATTCATCGATGACATTCTAGTGTATTCAGAGACGGAGGAAGAACACGTCGAACATCTTTGGATAGTGTTGGAGACATTAAGGAGGGAAAAGCTGTATGTAAAATTCTCCAAGTGTGAGTTTTGGTTGCAGAGGGTGCAATTTTTGGGGCACGTTATCGATAAGAATGGTGTTTCGGTGGATCCGACGAAAGTAGAAGCGGTTATCAATGGGGAGCAGCCGAAGACGCCGACAGAAATTAGGAGTTTCTTAGGATTAGCGGGATACTATCGGAGATTCATCCAGGATTTTTTGAAGATAGCATCGCCGTTAACCAATTTAACCAGAAAAGCAGTTAAGTTCTTTTGGACGGAGAAATGTGAGGAGAGTTTTCTAGAGTTAAAAAAGAGGCTTAGTCAAGCACCTGTGTTGGCTTTACCGGACAACACGAGAGGGTTTGTAGTGTATAGTGATGCGTCACACAAGGGTCTTGGCTGTGTACTAATGCAACACGGCAGCGTCATTGCGTACGCTTTACGTCAGCTAAAAGATTATGAGAAGGGTTATCCGACTCATGACCTGGAGTTAGCAGAGGTAGTTTTTGCCTTGAAGATTTGGAGGCATTATTTGTATGGTGAGAAGTGTGAGATATATGAAGTATATCTTCATACAGAAGGAGCTAAACATGAGGCAGCACTGATGGCTAGAATTGATCAAACATTATGATTGTGAGATTCTGTACCATCCAGGTAAAGCAAATGTAGTGGTAGATGCCTTGAGCAGAAAAGGAAGAGAGAAGTTATTAAAGTTGACCATTCAAGAGGAATTGGTGAAAGATTTTGAACGACTAGACTTGGAGGTTAAGTATCCTATGGAGATCAACGAGAAATTATTTACAGTGACAGCGAGCCCGACTTTATTAGATAAAGTTAAAGAGGCACAAGAGATGAACGAAGATTGCAATAACATCAAGAAGCGATTGGCTGAAGGTGATGAATTAAAATTCAAGATTGATGGCACTGGACTGCTAAGATTCGAAGGACGAATTTGGGTACCGTTAGTACCAGAATTAAGAGAAGAGATTTTGCAAGAAGCGCACAGTACGAGATACTCGATACACCCAGGAAGCAAGAAAATGTACCAAGATTTGTGCCACCACTTCTGGTGGCCAAACATGAAGAGAGAGGTTGCGGAATGCGTAAGCAAATGTCTAACTTGTCAGAGGGTTAAGGCAGAGCACCAACGACCAAGCAGGTTATTACAACCATTAGAGTTACCAAAATTAAAATGGGAGCACATCACAATGGACTTTGTGGTGGGACTTCTGGCAACGCAGAAAGGGCACGACGCCATATGGGTAATTGTAGATCGTCTTACTAAGTCAGCTCACTTTTTGCCAATTAAGATTAAGTATAGTTTGGATCAGCTAGTCAAAGTGTATGTCAAGGAAATTATCTCGAGACATGAGGTGCCGGTATCTATTGTATCTGATAGAGATCCGCGATTCACGTCAAACTTCTGGAAGAGTCTTCAAGAAAGAATGGGGACACAACTACGAATGAGTACAGCGTATCATCCGTAGACAGATGGGCAAAGCGAGAGAACGATTCAAACACTTGAAGACATGCTCCAAACTTATGTGATGGACTTCAAGGGTAGTTGGGAGGATCACCGTCCATTAGTAGAGTTCGCGTACAATAATAGTTATCACGCTAGTATTGGAATGCCACCGTACGAAGCGCTATATGGGAGAAAATGTCGAACGCCCTTATATTAGGACAAAGTAGGTGAACGTCGACTGTTGGGACCAGAATTGGTGCAATAGACTGTAGAGATCATCAAGGTGATAAGAGCCCGACTGGTAGCAGCTCAAGATCGCCAGAAGAAGTATGCGGACTTACATCGCAAGAAAAGAGATTTTGAATTAGGAAGCTATGCATTCTTGAAAGTGTCTCCCTGGAAAGGGAAGATTCATTTTGGGAAGAAGGGCAAGTTGAGCCCTAGGTTTATAGGACCGTTCGAGATTCTGAGGCGAGTCAGTGAAGTGGCGTACGAGGTAGCATTACCTCCTGAACTTGAGCACATTCACAACGTGTTTCATGTGTCAGTATTGCGGCCGTATAAACCGGACTACAAGCACGTTATCTCCTATAAACCGATCCAAGTCGAGAAATACTTATCATACGAGGAAGTTCCTGTCTAAGTACTAGATAGGAAGGAACAGAATCTGAGGAATAAGATCATTCATTCCGTTAAGATTCTTTGGAGGAATCACGCAGTCGAAGAGGCTACATGGGAGCTAGAAGAGAAAATGAGAGTGAATTATCCGTTTTTATTTGAGTAACCTTATTTTTACAATTTCGAGGACGGAATTTTTATAAGGGCGAGGGATTTAATGACCATAAATTTTAAACTCCTTATTAATTAAATATGTGCTTTAATTTTTAACGAGTTAGTTTTGCGAGCTTATTTAAACCTTATGTGGTTATGTGAATTTGTGAAATAATTAAAAGGAGTCACTAATGGTTTAAATTAGTGGACTAACCCTAAGACTTTAATATCAAAAGAATTGATAGAAGTGGTAGTAATTAAATATTCAATTTACTTGAATATAGTGAAAGAGTTAAATGTGTTGATTAATTATTATTGTGGATAAATAATATATTAATGAGCAAAGAATTAATAAATATAATGAGATTATCTTTACTTGATTAATTATTTTATACAAACATGTGATAAGTAAACCTTTAATATATGGTAGTTATCTATATTGTATATAATACAATGTGACGCATGAATGTGGATATATATTATATATATATACTATGTAGTAAGATTAATGGCATTATGTAAGTTACATAATATTTTGCTTATGTAACATGATGTGACCTTAATGTATACGCTATTGACATATAGTAAGTTCAATTGTTAATTAATATTGAATTCTATAAAGTTATTATAATAGTAATAATAACTGTTATGATAATGAACAATGATAATACCCAATTAAATTATAGTTGGTATTAAGGAAAATGTACATGGATTATATGTATATACCCTACTTGATGCATCATATTATTATTTGCTCATTGAAATTGTGACTTTAATTTAATTATAACCTAAGTATATACATGAAATAAAATGTGTATACATGATATAGCCTTAGTAAGCATGGTATATATATGTATATAATAATAGTGTAGTGTATTGCATCCAAGTTGTTATTGCTGAGATTAATTGGTTGTCCCATAATAAAAGCCATTTCCTCTTCATTCTTCACACATGAACTCCCACATGGCTACACTACTCTATATCTTCCTCAATTTCTTCACAAAACTAGCTCATGATTGTAAGAGATGTGGGATTCATGATTGAATCCACCAACTCTCACCAACTTCTTCTTATCCATTATACATTCTTGCAATCCTTTGAATTGATTTGGAAGATAATAGTATTGTCTAGTTATTGAATTGGCTATATATAGAGTCTCCTCCTTCATTGTTAACATTGCTGAAATTTTCATAAGTGTAAGTTATTTGGAGAGATACCAGTAAGGAAGAATTAGTATAACAGCAAGTCTATTTCCTTAACAGAGGTATAACATTTATATCCTTGTTCTTCATTCTGTAAATTTATAAGTTCTTGATTCTTCAATTGATCATGATTGATTAATTAAGTTAATTGGGAAATGTTTATTAGTTGCTATGTTACTTTACAAGTACATTAGAACTGTATTATAGCATGACTGAATCGATTTTCGTATAAAAATTTCTGAGTTGGACTAAATTCTGCTGTTGCTGGGCAGCTACTATCTCTGGCCGACAGCCAGCGCAGTTGCGCCAGGCCTGCACCAGACCTTTTGCTTTATGTTTTATTTCTGTTCATGCTAACTTGTTGGTACCCTTTGGTCAAGCATGGAAACTGGTATTAAACCATATTATAAGCTTCTTGATACAACGTACATGATTTTAACCATGCTAGTATATGTTATGGAAGGAAGCTTTATAGTTTTATAAATGAACTTAGGATTTGTTAAAGTGAACTTATCATGAGCATATGAGTACCATGTGTATTTTGATTTTTATGAACTTGATAGTATGGTTTATATTGACATGAAGAGCATGTTTAAAGTGTTAATCATGCACTAGCATACTTGATTGAAAGATTCAATAGGTTTTTCAAGAAAAAACTTAAGACTTTCAAAATAAACTTGACCAAGAATTTTGTCTTGAGATTTCTAATCGTATGAGAGCGGTTATATGGCTTAGTAATGTGTTTTAATACATGTGAGATATGGTTACAAAACACTTTGTTGATAATAAAACGACCTTTGTTGACTTAGTGCAATTTTGAAAGAAAACTTAAGATTTGAAAGTTAATAATATCAATTACCATGAGAATTATGTTATGATTACGCAAGCATGTATATTAGGATCTCATTATGCCTATAGACTTGTTGACATGAGTGTCATTTTGATTAAACATAGTTTTCACCTATGCACCCATATTCATGAAAAGAAAATTTCTAAAATATGAACTATGTGAGTATACATGTGTTGTTTACACACAAGCATGACTACTGAATATCGTTTAGCCTCGTTATATGGTAAGATGACTTTAATAGTTGACCCTTGAAGCATGAACTTGTTTTGCTTAAAGTATAAAGGGTATCCGGCATGAATAACATATGATTTTGAATTGGAATATAATGAACATGCTAGGTCTCGAACTTGAGTTAATAACTTGATAAGCATGTGTGTTTGTTTAATGTCAGTAGTTTGCATGCTTAAATTTAAGTGCTATGTATTCAAGCTTATGTTGAGGCTTAGAGGATAGATATTCTAAAGTTATTAATCTAAGACAGGATTAAATGTTTATAAACTCAGTCATAGTAAATTGACTTACGTGAGTTATGGGATAGACTTATATGAAGAGTAGATTCTTGTAAGTATAGACTCATATTAGTTTACACATGCTAATTGGAAGACCGACTTGTTAATGTTAGGTTATTCCAACGCAGTTTAATTAAAGCTAGAACTATTTGTAGTTGAGCAAACAGGCAAGTTTCCTAACTTCATTTGATTGTTATATTGAATGCAAGTCTCCGAACTTCACTCTTTGGTTGTGCAAAGTTCTTTTGAACCCGTTCTTGTATTATTGAGCAAGTTTCATATCCTTCTCATATTGTGTTGAGTAGGATTATTGTTGAATTGAAAGTTATTCATTTAAGCTTGAACTTTATTTCCAAGAATGCTTTAAGTGGTTTAATTACTTTTCAATTATTCCACATCGATCTTATTAACACTCGCACTTAGTGCATTTGAGTTCGTACAGTCTTGGACTTGTACATCATTTAAAGTTCTATAATTTTTGAACTGTGTCAGATAGAGTCTGAACCCTTGTTCGGTCAGACAATGGTATAAAATTTATAAAAGCTATCCAAACCAATTGATGGTAAGGATTCTTAGACTGAAAGAACACCCCTTATATTATAGGGGAGTACCCCAGGTATCTAGTATAAAGATACAAACAGCAGAGTTAAATGTTATGCATATACATGGCGTACGCGAGGCTGATCCTCTCAAGTACATATTCTGTAGCCAGTAACCAAAGGGTCAATCAGCTATTGATTCCATTGAAGTTTTTATAGTTCAAAGTCTACTTGACTATCAGTTATTCTAAAAGCAATTATTTTTCTTGCTTCCGATATTCATATTGTTGAATTCATTGTCAGATATATTCTTTTCATCATGATATATCCTTTATTGTTGTATTTAAACTTGCTGAGCAAACTTGTTGCTCATTCTTGCTATATCATGACTTCTATTATAGTTAAACCCGAGACTTCAAGGAAGGACAAGGGTAAAGGAAAGATATAGGAATAATTTGCAAGGAGCAAACTTTATCTTTATGTTTAATTAAATTACTGTTATGTAATACGAACCCTAATGACTATTCTAGGGTATGTTTGTATGTTGTATTAAGATTATCGAATCTTGGGACTAGTAACACCTTTTGAATGAACGACATACGTTTATTATATTCTGCATTTAGCTATTGTATGTTGTTTAGAGGTGGATATTTGTATTGTATCGTGACGACTGAATCGGGGTTAGAGAACCCGGATTTTGGATTGTCACATGTCTCACTTGAGCAACAAGTTAATTTGGATTTTGATTCTTGACCAATGATAAAATGTTGATTTCTTTTTGATAACTTCTTGGAAGACGAATAAACATTGGGCAATCCAAATTTGGTTTTCTTTGTTGATTATTACTTTATTTGAGACCCTTCATTATTGAGCACATATCTATTTGTTCGAACTAGTGTTGACTTGGAAGAAATTTATCTGATTAAATGTCTAGGGGAGAAATTTTGAAACTCTATCATTTGTTTGATCAGTACTTGAAGTTGATATGAGGTATTATTTAAGAAAGGGGAAATGATTTAAGCAAAGTTTACAACATTAAAGAAGAAAAAATAATAATAAGAGAAAAGAAAAAATATACATAATGATTCATGTGGTGGGCTGAGATGGAGCGTAAAACGCACTCACTCATAAACATGTGACATGTGAGATGGAGCGTAAAACGTACTCGCTGGTAAGATGGAGCATAAAATGCACTTACCAAAGAAAAAAAATAAGAAAGTAAGAAAAGCCTTTTGATCCTTTAATGTTATATGCTGGTGTTAACTGAGATTTGTAGGAAAACAAGTGGTTGAGTTTTTCTTTCTCCTTTAAGGCTTTGATTTTATAAATTTTTTTCTGTGGTTTGATTGGGTTGATACAGGTGAATTCACACACGCACAAGGGGTTGAGAGTCAAGTAAGATTAATAAATAAATTTGGGTTTTAGATGATACATTATTTTGAAGTTTCCCAAGAGTTATTGTTTTGAATCTTTGAGGTCAATGTTAAAGTTCATATTAACTCGTGGCTCGAGTTTGTCAAATTTGGTTAGTTGAATTTTTGTGTTATAGTTTATATTTATTTTACCTGAGGACGAGCAAAAGATAAGTGTGGGGGAATTTGATAAGAATGAAATATATTATATTTTTATCCCTTAATGCTTAATCTTTTATATTTATTTTGCACCTAAATACATTCATTGTTCTTATAATTCTATTTTAGGTACAATTGAAGGGTTATGTGAGTTTGGAGATAATTTGGAGACAAATTGAGCATTATTGGACCAAAGAGATGAAAGGGATGTGAAAGTAGCAAGAAAAGATGAAATTTTCAGCATTCATAACCAGTCAACCCGCTGGGGCGGGGCTCGAAAGAGTAGAAGACCCGCCGGGGCGGGACAAAGCATGGTCAGACAGTACACTCCCCCGCTGGGGCCGGGCTGTCAAGGGTTATTCCCCCGCTGGGGCGGGGAGGCGCAACACGGCCAGACCTTTCCCTTTGTCAGTTGGATTGTGGTGCAATATAATGGGAAGATTAGGGCTGCGATTCTTATAATATAAAAGGGACTTGAAGTAGCTTATAGAGGATATATTATTTTTAATCAATAAAAATACTTTTATCTCTATTATTCTTTGGTGATTCTATGGTCATGTGTGGCTAAACTTTTGTTCTTGGATTAAGAAGACGAAAGCCTTAGATTATTACACTGTGAGATCTAATTGATTTTATTTGTTCAATTAATATTTTGAGTATTGATTATTCTTCTGCGCTTGAATTTATATGATTGATTTGTTTAATTTCTAGGATGCATACTAGTTTGTTATTCATTAAAATCTACTGTTAAATTAAACATCAAATCCGTAATTATTTGGTCACTCTAATTTGTGAAGTAACTAAGATTAATAATTGAATGCAGATCACGAGATTATTATATCTTAGAAAGAATATTCAACTGAATTAAATGCTTGTGCTTGTGCTTGTATTGTTTAGCTTCATCGATTTTTCTGATTCTTAAAGCTTCTGCTAGATTAAACTTTTAGCGATTGTCTGAAGTTATTTAGTAGATAGGGTTTTTTAGATCGCTTGTTTCTATCTAACTAAAATTAAGGGAAGACGTGGAATGATTCTAAATGATGAATTGATTCTAACGATGAATATTCAAGGTATTAATTGCGTATGCTTGAGACAATGATCAGTGTATGTTTCTGAGGTAGAAGTTGACTTAATCCAAGGCTTATTTTCCTGATTTATTTCGTTACACTATTTTGCGTATTAGTTTATTTTAATTAATAATATTCAAAAACACCCCTCTTTTGGAATGCAAAGTATAAAAATAGATTAATCAGTCTCTGTGGGATCGACTCTTACTTGCACTACTACATAATTATCTTTCACAATAAGGTTTGATTTTTGGTTGTCTTCGACAGCACACCAGTATGATCATCAATTAATCTAATATCTTAGATGGAATTGAAAGAGAAAATCTATGATTGGATCTGGATATGATATAACACATGAATTTGTTAATTATTTTTAGAATATCATAACAGTATATAAGATGAGAGTACTTGTATGTCATGCGTAACTTTATTAGGAGTTTGTGCTTAATGAATCTATTTTAAGTGTATTGCATGAAAATAACAACATAACTGGAATAGGTCTTTTTATTAATCATTAAAAGATGTTAATAAATTAATAGGCAATTCTAGTTAACAACTTGTTGGAATAATAAAGTGGAAATAGTATAAAGTGATTATTGGAACGCAATTGGGGAAATTATATTCCTAATACTTAGTACATCTAGTGATCAATTCTTGTTAGTTTAGCTTAGTTATAATTTTAAATTAAATTATTTTCAAAATCAACATTGGTGACTTTTTAAATAAAAATAAGTTGGTAATAATTTGATAATTATAATAGTTATTAGTAATTGTTCTCTGTGGGTTCGACATGCTTCTTATCTCTATATTACTTGATTGACCGTGTATACTTGCGCGAATTGTCATTATATAAATCAGACAACAATAACTTTACGATCGATGTTGATCCTATTACATATTCATTGAATCAACTCAAATGATAAACTTAACAAGTTTGATCGTTCTATTTCTAAGTCTTTGTACATAGATATCTCATTTAAGTGTTTTACAAAAGCTACTAAAATAATTATACATTATAATCACATCATCAATTTAAATATGCAGAGCATAGTCATTCCTAACAAAGTTTAATCTTTGCCTCTTGGTGAAAAAAATGTCTCGAATTACAAACTTAAAATTTTCACAAGTCGAGGATAAAATTTATTATCTTAAAGATAGATGTGATTTGTTGGAGTATGAAATTTATGTACGTCATCGTAAACACTTGTTGTCCGAATATAATGATCTTTTGAAGGAATTTGAGGAAGCACATTATAGACATGATAAGTTGAAATATCGGTATCAAGTTGAGAAAATAAAAGCTAGAGAAGAGCAACAAAAGGAGATATTTTTCTAATTGATGAAGTTAGAAAGTGTTGCAAGAATTTCATAACCTGGACAAAAAAAATTCAAAAATGTTGTAGCGCCATCAATCCTACTTCTCAATCATGTGATTCGCTCATTCTAATAGAGAGTTGGAAGACAAAAAGGAGGAAGTTGAGGAAGATGTTATAGTTAAAGACGAATCAAGTTTAGTGATTGAGGATAATCATAATTTGGAGTAATTGCGACATAAGGATATAGATATCGTAGAAATTGATATTAATAATGAGATTGTTCAAAATCTTATGTTCGACGACTTGGAAATTTTTGATTTCGTTTTTCATAATCATTTGTTGCAAGTGCATGTTAATATGAAAGCTTTGATTATTTCAGAATTATTTTCCAAAAAAATTCTTTGAGAAACAATATCGTGAATACATGGCACAAAGAAGATTGTGAATGTCTAACTGTTTGGACTTGATATTACTTCATTTTAAAATTTGAGATTGAATTTTTTCCAAAAAAAGGTGAATGATATGGGAAGAGTTATCTACCAATATTCGATATAATTTATGTTTTGGTATTTATGGACAATTAAAATATTTGATGTATTTTTATTTATTAATTAGTAGTCAGGTAGGTTTAATTATTTGAGTTCGTTTATGTGTTTTGGCCTTACTTTTTAATTTTATTGTATTTTATTTCTTTTTAGGATTTATGTAGTATAAATAGTCTCTTGGGTCTATTATTATGGAAGAACATTATTATGTTCAGATTTCATAAACAATGTGGCTTTTTTAGTCAATTTTATCCAACTTTGTAAATTCATGTGATTGCAAAGTTATATAGATTCAATTCATGTTATTGTTTTTATTCCCTATATGTCTTCTGCTGTGTCATTTATTTTTACTTTATGAAGTCAATATATATAAATTTCTAGAATATAAATTAACCTATTACAGAGTTAATATTAGGACTTTTACATACTCTCTTATTAATATTCACGGATATGTTGATTAAAATGAACTCAATATATATTAATTTTACTTCAAAAATGTTAAAAATTAACTTCAATCGATTTATTTTTATTCTAGCAAGTAGAATATGTTAGTTGCTTTGGTCATTTTTATTTGTCTTTTTACGTAAAGATTTTTTTTTAAATATGTAATTTGTAGATTTCAAGAAAAAGTAATGACATAGTTTATCGTATTATTTTAAATATTAAATATTAATATATTTCTCTTTCACCCTCTCAAAAAATATTTAATATTAATATTATGATTTTAATACTCAAATTAATTAATTAAACAAAGTACTTAATTTGTTCCTCAAAAACTGACTTAATTTGACTTTTTAAATCAAATTGATCATTTTGTAGTCAAAATTTATACCAGTTTCTTTTAAATATAGATGTAATAACAATAATCATAAAAAACTACATCGAATTTATTATTATTTTCAATTTTCATGAGTTTGAAAATAAAAATAAATATGTTTAATTTTTAAATCTAAACTTAGTCAATTTGACGAGAAAATCAACCTAAGCCAAATTTTAAAGGACATAGGGATTATGGATATATCCATTTACACATCCAAGTTGTACATCCAAACATACAACCAAGTATAAAATAGTAGTATAATACTCACTCCGTTCAATAATAAATGTTCTAATTTGATTTTCATGGTCAAAGTGACCATTTTTTAAATTAATAAATCTTAAAAAACAAAATATAAGCCAAGTAATTATTATGATCATAATAAATTACAGAGAATTTACTACTAGTGTCAAGTTTTGGAATTTAAAAATTCTATATAAATAATTCCAATAAATAATTTTAAAATTGATCATTTTGACTATGAAAGTCAAATTAGGACGTTTATTATGAGACGGATGGAGTATTTATCTCTTCTCCCTCCACAACACTTTCTCTCTCCTCATTTACTACTATTTTATACTTAGTTTGTATTTGGTTGTACAATTGGGTGTGTACTTAGATATATCCATTAATTATTACTCTTATAACTAGGGGTGTAAATAAGTCAAAATAAACCAAACAAAGAGCTGCTCGGATTTGATTCGAAAAGTTAAATTTTTACTTGCGTTCGACTTGAATTCAAATTGTATTTGAAAAAACTCTAATCAGATTCAATTCGGCTCGAATATTCATTACTCGAATTTGATCCAACTCGGCTCAAATTATATTCAAAGTACTCGCGAACTTCAAATTCAAGCTCAAACTCGAGTTTTCACATAGTGACTAGCTTTAGAATACAAATAATTATAAATTGAACTTATTAGTTTACTTTGAAATGAGAAAATAAATTTACAATTACACTTTACAAATATAAAATCACAATAAAAATTTAAAATAAAAAAAATATAACTAATTATCCTAATTTTATTTAATTTTATACATATTATAAAAGAATGTATTAAATATCTACTCGAATATGTATCAACCGAGTATGTATCGAGTCACAATTAAAAATTCGAGTAATTTGAATTATAAACAATTCGGGTATAGCCTTGCTCAAATTATACTCGTATTTTTATTCGAACTATTTTTTATGCTCAAATTTGAATCATAATATTAAATCTAAATTTCACTCGCATTTTTTTTAGTCAAGCTTGAATCGAGTTGGGGCTGTTTGATTCGATTTACTGCCTTACTTATTACGTCAAATTAAAAAGAGACGGAAAATATTTGTTCTCAAACAACATTTCTCAAACACGTGCGTAGAAATTATTAGACAAGTAAAGTGTGATTGGTTAGGTGCAAATTGTTTTTAAAATAATGTTACTATCACATAAAATCTTTTATATAACTCTCACACACACATATATATTACAGAGTTCTCGCCTGACATAATAATTTTTATGTGATAGTAGCTTTGTTCTTGTTTTTATCCTTTTGCAGTTTTTATGCAAAAGCTAAGCCAATAAAGTCATGTTAATAGATTGACTACGATCAATAAACGCCAAATAACCTTTTAAAATGGGAATATTATTGGGACCAGACCAGAAAACTTCAAATCAGTATCCACAAGGACCACAACCACAAATTCAATAATAATGCCATTTGATTTTTTTAAGAGTCCTTCTATGGGGACCGGGAATACCGACGGGTTGGCGACCTGCCGGAATTTTTATTTTTATTTTTTTTTTATTTTTGACTCTCAAATAATTAATATGATTTATTGGAACTGAAATTTTTATAAAATATATTGATTTAGGTATTATTTGTATACATGTAAAAAATAGGATTGTACAGACTGTACAACCATGTTCTTTATATGTATCCAAATAATACCTAAATCACTGTATTTTATAAAAATTTTAATTTCAATAAATCATATTAATTATTTGAGAGTCAAAAGCAAAAAAAAAAAAAAATCCGACTCGGAATTCTTGGTCTCTGTAGACTTTTTGTTTTTTTAAACTTCAAAAAGTTCATTTCCTATGAATAGTAGAACTTATCACTTTTGCTAATTGACATTTTAGACACTTCCTCTATTTTAAAATATAAGATTAATAATAATTTTTTAAACTCAAAATTTATATGAATTATTTTAATTAGTTAAGACAATGATAAATGTTATAAATTCTTAGAAAGTACTAATCATTGTAGATTTATTGTTACATAATTTTTAACGAATTGTCTTAATTTTGAATTTAAAAATATTCAATTGATTTTCAAAAATCAATAATAATCTTATAATTTGGAGCAGATGGAGTATTGTTCTCTCTGTTCTTTTTTAATTGATGTTTTAAGTAAAATATGTAAATAAAAAAATATAACTAATAATTTATAATTGTTTAATTAATTAAATTAGGTCTAGCCCCAATGTTAAAGTTCTAAATTTCATTAGAAAGAAGAAAACAAAAATTATTTGTAAATGTTTAGGTATTATATGAAAAACTAAACTACTGATATTTACTTTGAAATCTGTAAAAGACAGGTAAAAATAAATAAATGTTCCTCTTTAGAAAAATAGATTTTAAAAAAAAGAACGAAAAGAGTATTATAAATATAATAAAAGCATGACTTAGCACAAAAATGGTAAGTAAAAAGATATTAATATGGAGTGTGGTTGGTCAAAACTCAGATACGTGTTAGCAGAGATGCTAATACTTGTCTAGATAGACTAGTTAATTTTGGGTTTTAATAATTATGTTGTAATTATTTGTGAGGATCCTCATGTGAAATTCTTAACCTATAGTTATATATACTACAACTTTATATGTCGATTTACTTTTACGATATATTTGATAAGTGGAATAATTTTATAATGCTATCTCGATTGATATACGATTGTAATCGTAATTTGGCAAAAATATATCTCAATATATAACCGAACTCATTCTTACCTTAGTTGACTATTGATCGTACGGATTATGTTTAATTTATTCTAGCCTTTGGGCATCATTGCACCCAAAAAAAAATAGGATGAGAAAGATAATTATGAATAAAAAAAATACTCAATATGTTTTAAAATGAATACTCAATATGAATATGAATGAACATTAAAATGACTGTATGCACCCATATGTCATAAATTTCAACTACTAATAGTTTGATACGTTATTTTGCAAGTCATTTTTAATTGTGAAATTTACCATTTTCAAAACCTAAATGATTATTTTAAATTTAAAAATATCTTAAATTAGCTTTTGCAAAATTAATTATCTTCTTATACAGGGGCGGATCCACAGTGAATGCAAGTAGGGGCACTTGCCCCCACTGAATTTTGAGGGAGGGGGGGAGGGGGGGAGGGGGGAGGGGGGCATATTAAAAAAAATAGAAGGGTGTTAAAATGAAATTTCATGTTTTAGACTTAAAAAATTATTATAATTTCTAAAGGACCAATCTCCATCAAATAAAGGTTCTTCAAGTATGTGTTATATTCTATTTTTAATTTCTTTAAATTTTATAATTTATTTTGTAATGTTACTTGTTACTTGTTAGTGGTTTAATTGAAGTTATTTATTGTTGTTGCTAATTACACTTAACTATTCATATTGTATATTGATCTTGTTTTGATGTTGAATTAGTTTTAAAATATTTATTAATTGTCATGCATGGACATTCGTAATTGAGTTATAATAATTAAACGTATAAAATTTGAATCTATACAATGAGTATGATATTTTTGTAACTATTAAAAATAAGGCTATAATGCAACAATTTCAAGCAATAAAACCTCGAAAAATATTATTGTAAACAATATTTGAAGATTATTTAGTTTTGTGATTTATTTTATTAAATTTTTATTTTTAAGGAATTTTTTTTTCAAATTTGCCACCACTGAACTTTCAGGCTGGATCCGCCTCTGTTCTTATACTTTGAAAGGGAGGGAGAATAAGTACAACATAAGCTGAACTACGACAATGGGAAAAATAATTATAAGAGAATATCTATAGGGAAATAATTTATATATTGATAAATTTTATGACAAAGTTGAATTACGAATAGGGTGATATTTAAGCGATAAGCTAATATAAATCAGTGTGAGATTCTATTTTATTGTCTTGTATCTAATGTATCCAAATACATTAGTATTTATTATCCATATAAATTTGTCCTTGTATTAACAAGACTCATAATCCAATTCAATATAAGTATAGTGACTGCCTGGCTTTTTCTAGATTAACTAAAAATTTAAATTTTCACTTATTTTTTTATATCAGTAAATTTGTAATGTGTTATAAAAGTTGAAAAAAAGTTAAAGTGGTGGAAAAAACTCAAATCATAATGCTTACAAATTGACCCAACGGATTATAATAGTTAGTTTAACTTAGTAACACAAATGTAAATAAATCCTTGCGCACAAGTGAAGATGAAGAATTCTATAAGAGAAAATACAATAATATCTATAATAATTGTCAAAAGAATATTTCAAAAGCCCTAAAATAATATATTTATAGTCTAAAACACTTTCCAACCATAATTAGAAAAGAAAATAATGAAATATTTAAAAATTAAAAATAATCTAAAGTACCCAAAATTTTGACCGATGATAAGACCATTTAAACAGCTTTTTCGAGTTTAATTTGATATATTATAAGCTCCTTAATCTCAAACGGATCAAAACTCCTTTAAAGTTAATCCTCAAAAACTCACATTCTAACTCAATTTGTGAATCAACTTCCAAATCTTACTCTGCATTATTCCCTCCCCCTTTCAATGAACTCGTCCCCAATGTATGTTCTGGATAACCAAGCACAATCGGATGGAAATATGTTATTAAATCAGACACGTTGAAAGTCGAAGAAACACCCATATCAGACGACAAATTTAGAACATACGCATTGTCATTAATCCACTCCAAAATACGAAGAGGACCATACTTCTCTGTTTGAGCTTGTGATGTTTACCGGGCAAAAATCTCTCTTTACCCAAGAACATCATCACTTAATCTCCAACCTGAAATTTTTTGGCACACTTACGCAAATCAACATCAGCTTTATACTTGGCATTTGTAACCTCCAATTTAGCTTGCACATCTGCTTGAACATTCGACACCTGTTTAGCCATATATAGTCACAGCTACCCTGCTAGAACATTCTTTCTTAGGCAAAGGAACCAAATCCAATATATGCTTAGGTATTTTCTTTTAAACAACGTCAAAAGGAGACATACCCTGAGAATTATGGAATGCACTGTTGTAAGCAAACTCAGCTTTCCCAATGGCCAACTCCAATTCCCAAATCTTGTTCCCACAAATAGAATGAAACAACTCCGGATTGACGAGAGGCCTTTGTACATAGGATCGTAAATTTGCTAAATTTCGGATTTTTTTAGAGCAGTTCAAGTGTTGCAATATGAAGAGGCACTTACATCCATAGATGGTCTTCTGGCTTCCGTTAAGAAATATTTTGAAGAACTCCATCACGACAAGCTCAACAAGATATTTTTAACACTACAAACTAAACATGATTAAGTTAATGCCAAAATCTGACCGTTCGCCAAGTCACCAAACAACGAACGTAAATCTACACAGTGAACAAACAATCACACCGGAAAAACTTGACGACCAAGGTCACTGGAGGATAGTTCCGGTGTGAGAATAAGTACATGCCAGAAACATCAACAATAGATGTTTGCAATTGCTCTACTGTGTAAAATAAGGTGTCTTTGAAACTTGAATTATGACTGTGTATTTATAAATTGACACACCTCCTTAATCAGCTCGTCCCCGAGTAAAAATAGGACTCCTTATTATGTCAACTACCATACTTGGATAAAAATCAATCTCCTTAAGACTGGGAAGTTGAAATTAATCCGGACTGTACCACCTCTATAATAGAATTAAATTTGGCTTCCTTAAAAGTAGGAAGTCAAATAGGATAAGAAAGTCATAAGTCAACTGGGACTGTAGATTACTTAGAAGTCAAGCCTCCCGATTCCAGTCACGCGACACAGGTCCCCCCGAACCCTTCAGACCCATGAAATCACACTCTAACATTACCCCCTTTCTCCCGTTATAAAGAATTTATAATAGGAGAGTAATGCCAGAAAATGATCCAATCGCCTTGTTTCACCAAGATCCCAATTCTGGTATAGAAAATGATCCATTCGCCTTATAACACTATTATATGGCTCCTGACTTTAGGGGAGGCTTTATATGAGGCTCCCGACCTCGAGGGAGGCTTTTGATCCAAGTTCTGAAGAACTTTTTGACCTTATATCTCTGTAATATTGCTTCCGTTCCCCTAGGGATCGGAGGCTTTATGTGAGGCTTCCGAACTTTAGGGAATCATCCGACCTTATATCGCTATAACAGCGCTTTCGATCCCCTAGGGAGGAGGTTCCAGAGAACCGTTTGACCTTATATTGCCGAAGGTAAATAGCCAACCTTATTACTGCCAAAGGTGGATAACCGACCTTATTACCGTCGAAGGTGGATAACCGACCTTATAACTGCCGAAGGTGGATAACCGACCTTATCTTTACCGAAGGTGGATAACCGACCTTATAATCGCCAAAGGTAAATAACCAACCTTATAACCATTGAAGGTGGATAACCAACCTTATTACTATCGAAGGTGGATATTCGACCTTGATACCGCCGAAGGTGGATAACCGAACTTGATATCGCCGAAGGTGGATAACCAACCTTGACACCACTGAAGGTAGATAATGTGAAGCCCCCAAAATAGGTCCACACAACCCATTCTGAGTCGCCAAATACATGGTACAGAATCCAAATACAAACTTTATTTTTTACAGCTATTAACTATCGTAAAACATACGACAACACATAAGCTGTGAGTTTTAATACAAATATTGTCTTATAGACAATATCCAAACTCAAATAAAGTCTTCATTATAATTATTGTCACACTATTTTATAGAATAGTGAGGACTACTATAGTAACCATCTTGGACCATTACACCACTCCCCGACTAGTCCCAGCTACACTCTCACTTCCTGAGAAGAACAATGGAACCAAAAAAAAAGAGAGTGAGCTCAATTAGCCCAGTAAAGAATATTATGACTAAGATAATTTAGAACAAATTATCATTAGTCCTCATCATGGAAAAATCTGATAGGATACAACAGACAACAAGTTTTAGATCAACAATTGCAGCGAAAAAAATAGCAATCCATTAGAAGAGTCAAGTAGAGCATGATGTCTACTATCTTCTATGATTTAAAAGTTCATCATCAATATTTTATCCCTGTAACACCAATAAATAATTATTTTCAATCAACGAATTATCTATGCACTGCGGGCCAAAGATATTCGTTTGTATCCCCAGTGGTCATGATTGTGACGCCCCCAAAATAGGTTCAATACCAACCCATTCTGAGTCGCCAAATACATGGTATAGAATTTCAAATACAAATCTTTTATAACGAAAGGTCGTGAGAAATACGACCATACAACTATGAGTTTCAATGCAAATCGTATAGAATACGAAATATAAACATTCAAATTCATTCCTTATTCATTACAATTATTATACCACTATTTTATATAATAGTGAGGACTTCTACAGATCTAACTCTGACCATCACACTGTTCCCCGACTAGTCCCCGCAACATTCTCATTCCCTGAAGAGGACAATAGATGAAAAGGGTGAGCTCAACTAGCCCAGTAAAGAATATTATGACTAAGATAATAAAGAATAATTTATCGTTAGTCTTCAATAAATCAGATAAAATATTATGGGCAACAAGTTTTAGATCAACAACTGCAGCGAAAATAACAATTCATTAGAAGAGTTAAGTAGAGAATGAAGTCTACTATCTTCTATGATTTAAAAGTCCATCATCAATATTTTATCACTGTAACATCAATCAATATATATCTCGAATCAAATATTCATCTTTGCACTACGGGCCAAAGATATTCATTTGTATCATCAGTTGGTCGTGTTCAACTCAACACCTGTTCATCTTTGCACTACGGGTCAAAGATATTCATCAGATAATCATTCATCTTTGCTCTACAGGCCAAAGATATTCAGTTATATCACCATTTAAGACTGAGAATGATGAAAAATAATATAAATAACGAATCCAATGAGATAGAGGACAAAGATTAGGGATTCGTAATCTAATTTATCTAAGTTCAAGAATACTCCATAATAATACTTTGTGGAGTAAAATTCAAGAATAAAGATCAAAACTTGGATCCAATCAAAGATAGGACCCATAATAGCTAACTTAGACAAATAGAAGAAAATTTAATTTTTCTGTGAATAGTGCCGTATACGTGAATAGTGCCGTATACGTGAATAGTAACTCCGACATGAAAAGGTAAAAATTTTATAATAAAATTCATACCAACATTTCCAATGAAATGATACTAGATGAAACGCAAAATTCAAAGAATTTCTGATCATTTCAGGAATTATAGAAGCAATACTTACCGTAGTAAGTTTTAATTTGGGTATATGAAATGAATTATTATCGCTTTCATAATATGGAATATGAAAGAAAATAATATTCTTACGAGTATTGCAATAAAATAATATCCTTTACCTTAGTAAACAAACTGGATTTGACTGGAATATCGGATATTATTCTGAGAAAATCTTGCACAAAAGCTACACTCAAAGTATCCTTATACTCAATAAAAATACTCACAATACTATAGAATAAGAATTTCTGATATTGAAGGTGTGTTTTAGGAAGGAGGGTTACACCTCTATTTATAGTGCAACGGAGGGAGAAAAAACAAAGTATTTTGCCTAACATTTTCCTCCGCCACCCACTTGCCTAACTTTTTTTTTCTTCTCTGCCAAATTTTGCTTAACTCCTCTCATTTTCAACAATTGGGGCCCACACTATTTGAAAACAAAAGAATGGTTTGCAGGAAACCAACTTGGAAGAAAAAACAAGGCTACTATATATATATATATATATATATATATATATATATATATATATATTATAATAACATTATTATTTAAACATTTATAATATATTATAATAATATATTTGAATGAATATTTTATCGAAAAAATAATTGTAATTCCACAGAAAATATGCCAAACTTTCAACAATTATTTCTTTTGCTAAAAATTCTACCATTTATATCAAAATTGAATAAATATTTCCTTATCATATATATCAACAATTATTTATTCATAAATAATATTACAAAACTATAATATTAACAACCAGGTCGTTCCTAGGAAAGAGAGGGCCTTCCGATAAGGATTTCTCCTTACTGGCGCGCAATTAAATAACCCCTCCTAGAAAGAACTTCCTTAGACATTGCCAATAATGCTATCTAATAATATTATTTCAAAAAATATGAATTATTGATTTGATAATTTGAAATACTGTGCAATAACAATTATTGAATCAATAATATAAAATATCAACGTAGCAATTATTGAATCAATAAAATATTATGCAATTATCAATGTAGCAATTATTGAATCAATAATATAAAATATTGAACAGTAATTACTGTAACAATTATTGAGTAGTGACTTCTTACGTAAGAATCAATAATTAGAATTACTGTGCAATACCGTGTGCTACTGTGCAACACCTGCGTATTACTGTATTTTAACCACCGGGTATTTCAACAGTTTTAACGGTAAGAACCACGCTGTTATTTATAAAAAGGTTATTTCTGTCGCTTTCTATATCAGACAGTTATTCCGTTGTGGGGCCCACAAATGGCTGCGCCGTCGTACGAATATTCCCCGACAACAAGAATATTCCACGACCAAACAAATATTCTCCGACAACAATTAATATTTTATAACCACTTGCTTATTTTGAAATATTTGCATATTTCACCTATAACTTATTACATTTATCAAATCAACATCTTACTATTTTAAAATAATATATAGAGAAAATTCAATCTTTATTCATAAAAGTTGGGGTCTTACAACCTCCCCTCCTTATGAAATTTTGTCCTCGAAATTGACGTACGTACCTGGTATATCAAAAAAGTGAGGATACCTTGCTTTCATTTCTGATTCTATCTCCCAGGTCATTTCCTCAATAGCATGATTTTTCCACAAAACTTTGACTTGTGGTATAACCTTTGAGCGTAGGACATGTTCCTTCCTATTCAAGATCTTGACAGGTACCTCCTTGTACGTTAAATCTTTGGCTATCTCGTCTGGTTCTAACTCAATAATGTAGTTTGGGTCTTTCACATTTTTACGAAGCACGGATATATGAAAAACGTTATGAACACGAGACATGCTTGGAGGTAAAGCGAGTCTATAGGCCACTTTTTCTACTCGATCAAGAATCTAAAATGGACCAATGAATCGTGGATTGAGTTTTTCTCTCTTGCCAAACCTCGTAACTCCCTTCCACGGAGCAACACGTAACAATATATAATACCCAAAATTAAATTTCACATCCTTTCGATGAAGATCCGCATAACTCTTTTGTCGATCTTGTGCCGTTTGTATACGTTATCGGATCATTTGAATCTTTTTTGTAGTCATACGTACTAACTCTGGTCCCAACAATGTTGCTTCACCCACTTCGTCCCAGCATACTAGAGAGCGACACTTTCGTCCATACAACGCTTCAAATGGAGCCACGCCTATACTTGCCTGATAACTGTTGTTGTAGGAGAATTCCACCAATGGTAAGTACTTATCCCAACTTCCTTTGAAATCAAGAACACAAAGTCTCAATAGATCTTTAAGAGTTTGAATAGTCCTTTCCGATTGCCCGTCCGTTTGATGATGATATGCAGAACTGAATCGTAAATCCGTGCCCATAGCTTTCTGCAAACTGACCCAAAATCGTGAAGTGAATCTTGGGTCACGATCCGAAACTATGGCTACTGGCATGCCATGCAATCTCACAATCTCATTCACGTACATACGAGCAAGACGTTCAAGGGAATAAGTCTCTCATATCGGCAAGAAATGAGCAGACTTGGTTAATCTATCAACAATAATCCAAATCGCATCAATGCCTTGATAAACCTTGGGAAGACCCGTAACAAAATCCATGGTAATGTGTTCCCACTTCCATTTTGGAATCTCAAGTGGTTGCAATGGACCCTTTAGCACTTGATGCTCCGCCTTGACACGTTGACACGTTAAACACCTCGAGATAAACTCTGCGATCTCTCTTTTTGTATTGCTCCACCAAAATATATGTCGAAGATCACGATACATTTTTGTACTTCCAGGGTGGATTGCAAACGGTGTGTTGTGTGCCTCCATCATGATTTTATACTTCAAATCAGAATCATTAGGGACACAAAGTTTGGAGTTGACTCGAAGTATTCCTTCTTCATCGATTCTTGCTTCTGGAATAGCACCTTCTTCCACTTTCTTCTTCATCTTTATCAGCTCCGGGTCTATAGCTTGAGCAGCTTTAACTTTATCAATTAAAGCTAGTTCTACACGTATACTTGACATCATTGCACTCGTTCCCGCATATGATCTTCTACTCAACGCGTCAGCTACCACGTTCTCTTTTCCAGGATGGTATTGGATGGTATGGTCGTAATCTTTCAACAACTCAAGCCAACGTCGTTGTCGCATGCCGCATTCCTTTTGAGTGAAGAAATATTTAAGGCTCTTATGATCCGTATAAATCTCTACTTTCTCTCCATACAAGTAGTGTCTCCACATTTTCAACGCAAAAACGACTGCTGCCAACTCTAGATCATGACTAGGATAATTCCTCTCATATTCTTTGAGTTATCGCGAGGCATAGGCTATGACTTTCCCATGTTACATGAGAACACATCCTAACCCTTTGCCCGAAGAATCGCTATAGATGACAAATCCATCCGAACCAGATGGTATCGTCAGAACAGGTGCCGAAATGAGTCTCCTCTTGAGCTCTTGGAAGCTCTTCTCGCATTCCTCGTTCCATACAAATTTTGTATCTTTCTGAGTCAGCTGAGTTAATGGAGTAGCGATTCGAGAAAATCCTTCCACGAATCTCCGATAATAACCAGCTAAACCCAGAAAGCTACGTACTTCGGTCACTGACTTCGGTTGCTCCCAACTTTGTATTGCTTCAATCTTCACCGGGTCAACAGATACTCCACATTTTGATACCACGTGCCCAAGGAATGCTACCTCCTCAAGCCAGAATTCACATTTCTTTAACTTGGCATATAGCTTGTTTTCACGAAGCCTTTGAAGTACCAGCTTCAAGTGGTGTTCATGATCTTCACGGCTTTTGGAATAGATGAGGATGTCATCAATAAAGACAACCACGAACTGATCCAAATATTCCTTGAATACACAATTCATCATATCCATAAAAGTAGCAGGAGCATTAGTCAGTCCAAAAGACATAACTAAGAATTCATAATGCCCGTATCAAGTTCTGAAAGCAGTTTTCGAAATATCCTCAGTTTTAATCTTTAACTTATGATTTCCAGAACGAAGATCGATCTTTGAAAAGAATTGTGCTCCTTGCAACTGGTCGAACAGGTCATCAATGCGAGGTAACGGATACCTATTCTTGATGGTGATATGGTTCAACTCCTGATAGTCAATACAAAGTCGCATACTCCTGTCTTTCTTCTTTACAAATAAAACAGGAGCACCCCAAGGAGATGTACTAGGACGAATAAAACCGATGTCTAGCAACTCCTGTAGTTGGACCTTTAACTCCTGAAGTTCAATAGGAGCCATTCGATATGGGATTTTAGAAATGGGTTTTGTACCGGGTTCAAGGTCAATAAAGAATTCAACTTCACGTTCTGGGGGTAGACCGAGAAGTTCTTCGGGAAATACATCTGAAAACTCATTAACAACAAAAATATCATTCAAACCTAACGTATTCTGGTTTAGATCAGTGACATGTGCTAAGAAAGCTTGACATCCGTTTTTTAATAAACGAATAGCTTTATGACTTGAAATGACATTGACTGATTTTAGTGGTTTGGTGGTTTGGATTCGCACAACAGGTTGATTTGGAATATGAAAACTAACAACCTTATGAAAACAATCAATTTTGGCATGATAAGTGGTTAACCAGTCAATTCCTAAAATCACGTCAAATGCAAGTATTTTCAAAGATATAAGATCAACAGGTAGGGTGAGGGTACCAATTTGAATCAAGCAAGATTTGTAAACTATGGATGTAACAAAGGTTTCTCCCAACGGAGTTTTAACAGATAAATCAAAGTCTAATTTCTCATAAGTCAATTTTTAACGTTGAGCACAAGCAGGTGAAATAAAAGAATGGGTAGCACCGGTATCTAATAAGGTATAAACTTCGCAAAAGTTTATTATCAGCTTACCTGTGATCACCTCGTTCGGGTTCCATACTTGTTGGGCAGTCACGACAAAAGCTCTTCCAGGAACCACCGACTTTGACTTGTCTGAAACTGCATTAGGAATCACCACCCCCGCTGGACTTGGTTTTGCTACAGGACACACTCGAGCAATGTGACCTTCCTTTCCACAGTTATAACATACCTTGAATTGTTGTGCGCAGTTAGGGCTGATGTGTGACGCCCCCAAAATAGGTTCAATACCAACCTATTCTGAGTCGCCAAATACATGGTACAGAATTCAAATACAATCTTTTATAACATACGGTCGTGCAAACTACGACCACACAAACTATGAATATCAATATAAATCGTATATAATACTAAATATAAACATTCAAATTCATTTCTTATTAATTACAATTCATTATCCCACTATTTTATGGAATAGTGAGGACTTCTACTGATCTAACTCTGACCATCACTCTGATCCCCGACTAGTCCCCGCGATATTCCCATTTCCTGAAGAGAACAATGGAAGAGAAGGGTGAGCTCAACTAGCCCAGTAAAGAATATTATGACTAGGATAATGAAGAATAAATTATCGTTAGTCTTCAACAAATCAGATAAAATATTATGGACAACCAGTTTTAGATCAACAACTGCAGCAAAAATGACAATTCATTAGAAGAGTTAAGTATAGAATGATGTCTACTATCTTCTATAATTTAAAAGTCCATCATTAATATTTTATCCCTGTAACATCAATCAATATTCATCTCGAATCAAATATTCATCTTTTGCACTACGGCCAAAGATATTCATTTGTATCACCAGTTGGTCATGTTCATCTCAACACCTGTCCATCTTTACACTACGGGCCAAAGATATTCATCAGGTAATCATTCATCTTTGCACTACAAGCCAAAGATATTCTTCAAGTAATCATTCATCTTTGCATTATAGGCCAAAGATATTCAGTTATATCATCATTTAGGACTGAGGATGATGAAAATAATACGAATAACGAATCCAGTGAGATAAAGGACAAATATAAGAGAATTTATCCAGAGTTCAAGAATGAAGATCAAAACCTGGATCCAATCAAAGATTATTTGGAAAGGAATTTTTTTTTACCGTGAATAGTACCCCGTGAATAGTAACTCGTGAATCGTAAATTATGAATAGTAACTCATAAATAGTAACTCAACATGAAAAGATAAAAATTTCACAAGAAAGTTCAGACTAATATTCCAGTGAAATAATATTAGATGAAGCGCAAAACTCAAGGAATTTCTGATCATTTCAGAAATTCTAGAAGCAATACTTACCGTAGTAAGTTTAGAGTTAGGAATCTGAAATGAAATAATATACGAAACTGCAATTGGATTTTCACCCGTCTGGCGGTAGTCCGCTCAGACAGATTATTTTCACAATTTAATAACAACTGAATACGAAGGGTTATTAACCAGGCATGCGGTAGTTCGCGTATACAGGTTATTTCCACAGAATAATAAAGAATGGAATAACAACAGGATTTTACCATGCATTCGGTAGTCCATGTAGACAGGTTATTCCAACAGAATAATAAAGAATGGAATAACAACCCTTATGAATATTGAAAGAAAATAACTCTATTCATGAATAAGAAAGAAATAATACCCCTTACCTTAAAAATTTGGAGACTGCACTAGTGTAATAGCAGAATACTCTTCTTCTTTCTTTCTTATTCTCTCTGTACTTTCTCTCTCTATAGCTTTAGTGAATTGGTGAGAAATAATGAAGAAATGAGCTTCTATTTATAGGCTCGGCAGAGTAAGGGTAAAATAGTCTTTTTGCCATAATTTATGACATCATCGCTTACATCATCGATCCTATGACATCATTACTTACCTCATCGCTCCGATGACATCCTTGCTTACCTCATCGCTCTGATGACATCATTGTTTGCATCATAAGAGTTCAAATTCAATTTGCACTCTTCCACCTCGTTTAACTTTTATACCATGAATTTACTATAATAATGTTACCATTCAAATTATAAAAAGTATACTATTATATAATCACATCATACTACTATAATGTAATATTATAATATATTTGAATGAATTATTTTATCGGATAAGATAAAATACCAACTTTCAATAAATGTCACATGTTAAAAATTCCTCCGTTTAAATCCACATTGAATAAATATTTTCTTATCATATATATCAAAAATTAATTATTCATAAATAATATTACAGAACTACAATATTGACAACCAGGTCGTTCCCAGGAAAGAGGGGGCCTTCCGATAAGAATTTCTCCTTACTGGAGCGCAATTAATCAACCCCTTTCCTCGACAGAACTTTCTTAGACATTGTCAATAATGCTATCTAATAATATTATTCAAATAATATGAATTATTAATTTGATAATTTGAAATAATGTGCAATGACAATTATTGAATCAATAATATAAAATAGCAAAGTAGCACTTATTGATATAAAATATAAACGTAGCAAATATTGAACCACTTGCTTACTTTGTAAAAAGAATATTCCTCAACCAAACGAATATTCCCCGACACAACGAATATTTTATAACCACTTGCTTACTTTGTAAACTTTGCACATTTCACCCATAACTTATCACATTTATCAAATCAACACCTTACTATTTTAAAATAATATATAAAGAAAATTAAATCTTATTCATAAAATTTGTTACAACCTCCCCTCCGTATGAAATTTCGTCCTCGAAATTGACGTACATACCTGGTATGTCAAAAAGGTGAGGATACCTCGTTTACATTTCTGATTCTAAGTCCCAGGTCATTTCCTCGATATCATGGTTCCTCCACAAAACTTTAACTTGAGGTATAACCTTTGAGCGTACGACATGTTCCTTCCTATCCAGATCTTAACAGGTACCTCCTCGTATGTTAAATCTTCAGCTATCTCGTCTGGTTCTAACTCAATAATGTGGTTTGGATCTTTCACATATTTACGAAGCACAAATATATGAAAAAAGTTATGAACACGAGACATGCTTGGAGGTAAGGCGAGTCTATAGGCCACATTCCTACTCGATCAAGAATTTCAAATGGACCAATGAATCGTGGGTTGAGCTTTCCTCTTTTTTCGAATCTCGTAACTCTTTTCCATGGAGCAACACGTAATAATACATGATCTCCGACATTAAACTCCACGTCCCTTCGATGAAGATCAACATAACTTTTTTGTCGATCTTGTGCAGTTTGTATTCGTTGCCAGATCATTTGATTCTTTTCTGTAGTCATACGTACTAACTCCGGTCCCAATAATGTTGCTTCACCCACCTCGTCCCAGCATACTAGAGAATGACATTTTCGTCCATATAACGCCTCGAATGGAGCCATGCCTATACTTTGCTTGATAACTGTTGTTGTAGGAGAATTCCTACCAATGGTACGTATTTATCCCAACTCCCTTTGAAGTCTAGAACATAGAGTCTCAATAGATCTTCAAGAGTTTGGATAGTCCTTTTTGATTGCCCGTCCATTTGTGGATGATATGCCGAACTGAATCGTAAATTCGTGCCCACAGCTTTCTGCAAGTTGACCCAAGTAAATACGAGCAAGACATTCAAGGGAATAAGTCTCTCGTATAGGCAACAAATGAGCAGACTTGGTTAATCTATCAACAATAACCCAAATCGCATCTATGCCTTGAGAAACCTTAGGAAGACCCGTAACGAAATCCATGGTAATGTGTTCCCACTTCCACTTCAGAATTTCAAGTGATTGTAATGGACCCTTTGGCACTTGATGCTCCGCCTTGACACATTGACACGTTAAACACCTCGAGATGAACTATGCGATCTCTCTTTTCATATTGCTCCACCAAAATGTATGTCGAAGATCATGATACATTTTGGTACTTCCAGGATAGGATTATAAACGGTGTGTTATGTGCCTGCATCATGAATTTATACTTCAAATCGAAATCGTTAGGAACACAAATTCTGGAGTTGACTCAAAGTATTCCTTCTTCATCGATTCTTGCTTCTGGAATAGCACCTTCTTGCACTTTCTTCTTCATCTTCATCAGCTCCGGGTCTATAGCTTGAGCAGCTTTAACTTTATCAATTAAAGCTGGTTTTACGCGTATATTTGACATCATCACGTGGCTCCTTGGAGTCTT
Organism: Panax stipuleanatus; assembly: GCA_020205555.1. Lineage (NCBI taxonomy): Eukaryota > Viridiplantae > Streptophyta > Magnoliopsida > Apiales > Araliaceae > Panax > Panax stipuleanatus. The sequence continues at coordinate 14,725,772 of CM035122.1, forward strand.
TAACTCTATCTTCATCCTTTGTACATCATACAAAATGGACCTTTGTGTTGACAGCATTGCACTCATTCCCGTATATGATCTTCTACTCAAGGCATCAGCTACCACGTTTGTTTTTCCAGGATGGTATTGAATGGTATTTTCAAAATCTTTCAACAGCTCAAGCCAACGTCGTTGTCATATGTTGAGTTCGTTCTAAGTAAAGAAATATTTAAGGCTTTTGGAGTATATTAGGATATCATCAATAATGACAACCACGAAATGATCCAAATATTTCTCAAATATTTGGTTCATAATGTCCATGAACGCAGCATGGACATTGGTCAATCTGAAAGATATAACTAGAAATTCGTAATACGCATATCGAGTTCTAAAGGCAGTTTTCGGAATGTCCTCAGTTTTAATCTTTAACTGATGATATCCAGAACGAAGATCGATCTTTGAAAAGAATTGTGCACCTTGCAACTGGTCGAACAGGTCATTAATACGAGGTAGCGGATACCTATTCTTGATGGTGACATGGTTCAACTCCCGATAGTCAATACAAAGTCGCATACTCCCGTCTTTCTTCTTTACTGAATAAAACAGGAGCACCCTAAGGAGATGTACTAGGGGGTATAAAATCAATGTCTAACAATTCTTTTAGTTGGACCTTTAACTCCTGAAGTTCAATAGGAGCCATTCGATATGGGGTTTTAAAAATGGGTTTTGTACTGGGTTCAAGATCAATAAAGAATTTAACTTAACGTTCTGGGGGTAGACCGGGAAGTTCTTCGGGAAATACATCATGAAACTTATTAACAACAAAAATATCATTCAAATCTGATGTATTCTGATTTAAATCAGTGATATGGGCTAAGAAAGCTTGACATCCATTTTTCAATAAACGAATAGCTTTATGACTTGAAATGACATTGATTGATTTTAGTGGTCTGGTTGTTTGAATGAAAGCTAACAACCTTACGAAACAATTAATTTTGGCATGATGAGTGGTTAACCAGTCGATTAAAAAAATTTACATCAAATGCAAGTATTTTCAAAGATATAAAATTCAGAGGTAGGGTAAGGATGCCAATTTGAATCAAACAAGATTTGTAAACTGTGGATGTAATGAAGGTTTCTCCTAACGGAGTTTCAACAAATAAGTCAAACTTTAATTTCTCAGAAGTCAAGTTCAAACGTTGAGCACAAGCAGGTGAAATAAAAGAATGGGTAGCACCGGTATCTAATAAAGTGTAAACTTCGCAAGAGTTTATTATCAACTTACCCGTAATAACCTCGTTCGGGTTCCTTGCTTGTTGGGCAGTCACGACAAAAGTTCTTCCAGGAACCACTGACTTTGACTTGTCAGGGATAGCCTTTGGAGTCACTATCCCTGCTGGACTTGGTTTCGCTACAGGACACACTCGAGCTATGTGCCCTTCCTTTCCATAGTTATAACACACCTTGGATTGTTGTGTGCAGTTGGGACTGATGTTTCCCTCTTGCCCGCATTTATAGCATACGACCGGCGGTCGTTCTCCTCCCCTAGAAATAGTTGATGTTGGTGTTGCTGCCGATGCTTTTACGTTCTCATTGTTGTACCTTTTACTTATTGAAATCTCCCCCCGACTCACTTCTTCTATTATCATGTCCACGATTACCACCGGAGTGGTTACCGCTTCTGGCATGATACTTTTCTCCCTGCTGGTTGTCATTATTCCAATGACTGCTGCCACCGGTACGACCTTGGTTGTCGTCCCTTGGTTGAACATAATCATTATCTCATTCTAATAACTGGGCCCTGTTCACTACATCCGAATATAGAGAAAATTTGTGAAAAATGAGGTATTGACGAATTTTTGGTTTCAAACCTCTCAGAAACATCCGCGTCATACGTTCCTCATTCTCCACCAAATGAGGTGCAAACCGGGATAACTCCGCGAACTTAGCCTCGTACTGGGACACAGTCATGTTGTTCTGTTCCAGTCTGATAAACTCTACCTCTTTCATGTGACGAATACTTTGTGGAAAGTACTTGTCATAGAACAGTTTCTGGAATGCCCCCCAAGACATTTTGAGTGCGACAGGCTGGGTACGCTTCACAGATTCCCACCAGTAATCTGCCTCTCCACGGAACATAAAGGTGGCAAATGGAACCTTCTGTTCCTCTGTGTATTCCTAAGACATCAAATATCTTGGTAATTTGCTTAATCCAATTTTCTTCCTTGATTGGATCTGGCTTTCCCTGAAACTCTGGTGATCCCAACTCTTTAAACTGCTTGGCAGTGACAAGCCACGAGTTGTTATTTCCACCTGTATTATGAACACGAGTCTCCCTCGTCTGGTTTTGCATGAACTACAAAAAGCTTCTAAACATCCCGTCATTTATCATTTCTTCGGTAGGGTTGTTTACAGGAGGAATATAGCCTTCCTATTGCACGTTCTCCTCGTTGGTGATTAAAGTTGTCTCAACGATCTCATTCACTCCATTGTTTAGATTTTCAGCTGTCATTCTCAAATACTGCCACAAAATAATGGTTAATAAAGCAAATTAACTTATCACATGTTAACCCTATATTCCAACCGACCAATTAAATAATAATTAAGCTTAGGTAGGACACACTAGCGAAGGTTTTACTCGTCTCTCCCCTCCTAGTTCTATTCCCAAATATCCGCCAAAGATCATATCCCTAAGCTCTGATACCAACTGTGACTCTCATGGTGCTTCAACCACAGCACCTCACAATGGTACCTATCAGTTTTCCACCGCAGAACGGCGTCCCCTACGCAGAGTCTGGCTTCGATGCATCCCACACAGGAAGTCTTCAGCGAGAGGCTCGGGGCTCTTTACTTATAGCTCTGATACCAACTGTGACGCCCCCAAAATAGGTTCAATACCAACCCATTCTGAATTACCAAATACATGGTACAGAATTCAAATACAATCTTTTATAACATACGGTCGTGCAAACTACGACCACACAAATTGTGAATATCAATACAAATCGTATATAATACGAAATATAAACATTCAAATTCATTCCTTATTAATTACAATCATTATTCCACTATTTTATAGAATAGTGAGGACTTCTACTGATCTAACTCTGACCATCACTCTGATCCCCGATTAGTCCCCGCGATATTCCCATTTCCTGAAGAGAACAATGGAAGAGAAGAGTGAGCTCAACTAGCCCAGTAAAGAATATTATGACTAAGATAATGAAGAATAAATTATCGTTAGTCTTCAAAAAATCAGATAAAATATTATGGACAACCAATTTTAGATCAACAACTGCAGCGAAAATGACAATTCATTAGAAGAGCTATGTAGAGAATGATGTCTACTATCTTCTATAATTTAAAAGTCCATCATTAATATTTTATCCCTATAACATCAATCAATATTCATCTCGAATCAAATATTCATCTTTTTTACTACGGCCAAAGATATTCATTTGTATCACCAGTTGGTCATGTTCATCTCAACACCTGTCCATCTTTGCACTACGGGCCAAAGATATTCATCAGGTAATCATTCATCTTTGCACTACAGGCCAAAGATATTCCTTAAGTAATCATTCATCTTTGCACTACAGGCCAAAGATATTCAGTTATATCACCATTTAGGACTGAGAATGATGAAAACAATATAAATAACGAATCCAGTGAGATAAAGGACAAACATTAGAGAATTTATCCAGAGTTTAAGAATGAAGATCAAAACCTAGATCCAATCAAAGATGATTTGGAAAGGGAATTTTTTTTTATCATGAATAGTACCCCGTGAATAGTAACTCATGAATAGTAACTCGACATGAAAAGATAAAACTTTCACAAGAAAGTTCAGACCAATATTCCAGTGAAATAATATTAGATGAAGCGCAAAACTCAAGGAATTTATGATCAATTCAGGAATTCTAGAAGCAATACTTACCGCAGTAAGTTTAGAGTTAGGAATCTGAAATGAAACAATATACGAAATTGCAATTAGATTTTCACCCGTCTGGCGGTAGTCCGCTCATGAATACAAAAGAAATAATACCCATTACCTTAAAAATTTGGAGACTGTACTAGTGTAATAGCAGAATACTCTTCTTCTTTCTCTCTTATTCTCTCTATATTTTCTCTCTCTATAGCTTTAGTGAATTGGTAAGAAATAATGAAGAAATGAACTTCTATTTATAGGCTCGGTAGAGTAAGGGTAAAATAGTCTTTTCGCCATAATTTATGACATCATCGCTTACATCATCGATCCTATGACATCATTACTTATCTCATCGCTTCGATGACATCCTTGCTTATCTCATCGCTCCGATGACATCATTGTTTGCATCAGAAGAGTTCAAATTCAATTTACACTCTTCTACCTCGTTTAACTTTTATACCATGAATTTACTATAATAATGTTACCATTCAAATTATAAAAATCATAGTATTATATAATCACATCATACTACTATAATGTAATATTATAATAATGTATTTGAATGAATTATTTTATCGGACAAGATAAAATACCAACTTTCAACAAATGTCACATGTTAAAAATTCCTCCATTTAAATCCACATTGAATAAATATTTTCTTATCATATATATCAAAAATTAATTATTCACAAATAATATTACAGAACTACAATATTGACAACCAGGTCGTTCCCAGGAAAGAGGGGGCCTTTCGATAAGGATTTCTCCTTATTGGCGCGCAATTAATCAACCCCTTTCCTAGACAGAACTTCCTTAGACATTATCAATAATGCTATCTAATAATATTATTCAAATAATATGAATTATTGATTTGATAATTTCAAATAATGTGCAATGACAATTATTGAATCAATAATATAAAATAGCAAAGTAGCACTTATTGATATAAAATATCAACGTAGCAAATATTGAACCAATAAAATATTATGCAATTATTGAATCAATAATATAAAATATTGAACAGTAATTACTGTAACAATAATTGAGCAAGTGCCTTTCTACATAAGAATCAATAATTCAAAATACTGTGCAATACCGTGTGCTACTGTGCAACAGCACGTATTACTGTATTTTAACCACCAGGTATTTCAACAGTACTAACGGTAACAGTTTTGCCGTTATTTTTATAAAAAAGTTACTTCTGTCGCTTTCTATATCCGACATTCATTTCGTTGTGGGGTCCATCAATGATTGCATCGTCGTACGAATATTCTCTGACAAAAAGAATATTCTTCGACCAAACGAATATTCTCCAGCACAACAAATATTTTATAACCACTTGCTTACTTTGTAAACTTTGCACACTTCACCCATAACTTATCACATTTATCAAATCAACACCTTACTATTTCAAAATAATATATAAAAAAATTAAATCTTATTCATAAAATTTGGGGTCTTACATGATGTGTCCCTCTTGCCCGCATTTATAGCATACGACCGGCGGTCGTTCTCCTCCCCCAGAAACAGTTGGTGCTGCTGTCGATGTTTTCACGTTCTCATTGTTGTACCTTCTCTTCTTGAAATCTCCCCCCGACTCACTTCTTCTATTATCACGGCCACGATTACCACTGGAGTGGTTACCGCTTCTGTCATGATACTTTTCTCCTTGCTGGTTGTCATTGTTCCGATGACTGCTGCCACTGGTACGGCCTTGGTTGTTGTTCCTTGGTTGAACATAATCATTATCTCGTTCTAATAACTGGGCCCTGTTCACTACATCCGAATATAGAGAAAATTTATGAAAAATGAGGTATTGACGAATTTCTGGTTTCAAACCTCTCAGAAACATCCGCGTCATACGTTCCTCATTCTCCACCAAATGAGGTGCAAACCGGGATAACTCCGCGAACTTAGCCTCGTACTGGGACACCGTCATGTTGTTTTGTTCCAGTCTGATAAACTCTACTTCTTTCATGTGACGAATACTTTCTGGAAAGTATTTGTCATTGAACAGTTTCTGGAACGCCTCCCAAGACATCTTAAGTGCGACAAGCTGGGTACGCTTCACAGATTTCCACCAGTAATCTGCCTCTTCACGGAACATAAAGGTGGCGAATGGAACCTTCTGTTCCTCCGTGCATCCCAAGACATCAAATATCTTGGTAATTTGCTTAACCCACGTCTCTGCCTTGATTGGATCTAGCTTTCCCTGAAATTTTGGTGGTCCCAACTCTTTGAACTGCTTGGCAGTGACCAGCCGCGAGTTATTATTATTTCCACCTGTATTATGAACACGAGTCTCCCTCGTCTGGTTTTACATGAACTGCAAAAAGGTTCTAAACATCCCATCGTTCATCGTTTCTTCGGTAGGGTTGTTTACTGGAGGAATATAGTCTTCCTGTTGCACGTTCTCCTGGTTGGTGATTAAAGGTGTCTCAACGGTCTCATTCACTCCAATGTTTAGATTTTCAGCTGCCATTCTCAAATACTACCACAAAACAAGGGTTAATCAAATAAATTAACATATCACATATTAATCCTTTGTTCCAAACGACCAATTAAATAACAAATAAGCTTAGGTAAGACACACTAGCGAAGGTCTTACTCGTCTCTCCCTTCCTAGTTCTATTCCCATATCTCCGCCAGAGATCATATCCCTAAGCTCTGATACCAACTGTGACGTCCCCAAAATAGGTTCAATACCAACCCATTCTGAGTCGCCAAATACATGTTACAGAATTCCAAATACAAATCTTTTATAATGAAAGGTCGTGAGAAATACGACCATACAACTATTAGTTTCAATGCAAATCGTATAGAATACGAAATATAAACATTCAAATTCATTCTTTATTCATTACAATTATTATCCCACTATTTTATAGAATAGTGAAGACTTCTACAGATCTAACTTTGACCATCACACTGTTCCCCGACTAGTCCCCGCAACATTCTCATTTCCTGAAGAGGAACAATAGATGAAAAGGGTGAGCTCAACTAGCCTAGTAAAGAATATTATGACTAAGATAATAAAGAATAATTTATCATTAGTCTTCACCAAATTAGATAAAATATTATGGACAATAAATTTTAGATCAACAACTGCAGCGGAAATAACAATTCATTAGAAGAGTTAAGTAGAGAATGAAGTCTACTATCTTCAATGATTTAAAAGTTCATCATCAATATTTTATCACTGTAACATCAATCAATATATATCTCGAATCAAATATTCATCTTTGCACTATGGGCCAAAGATATTCATCACGTAATCATTCATCTTTGCTCTATAGGCCAAAGATATTCAGTTATATCATCATTTAGGACTGAGAATGATGAAAAACAACATAAATAACGAATCTAGTGAGATAGAGGACAAAGATTAGGGATTCGTAATCTAATTTATCCAAGTTCAAGAATACTCCATAATAATACTTTTTGGAGTAAAATTCAAGAATAAAGATCAAAACTTGGATCCCATCAAAGATAGGACCCATAATAGCTAACTTGGACAAATAGAAGAAAATTTAATTTTTTGTGAATAGTGTCGTATACGTGAATAGTGTCATAGACATGAATAGTAACCCCGACATGAAAAGGTAAAAATTTCATAATAAAATTCATACCAACATTTCCAATGAAATGATACTAGATGAAACGCAAAATTCAAAGAATTTCTGATCATTTCAGGAATTATAGAAGCAATACTTACCGTAGTAAGTTTTAATTTGGGTATATGAAATGAATTAATATCGCTTTCATAATATGGAATATGAAAGAAAATAATTTTCTTACGAGTATTGCAATAAAATAATATCCTTTACCTTAGTAAAAAAACTAGATTTGACTGGAATATCGGATATTATTCTGAGAAAATCTTGCACAAAAGTTACACTCAAAGTATCCTTATACTCAAGAAAAATACTCACAATACTATAGAATAAGAATTTCTTATATTGAAGGTGTATTTTAGGAAGGAGGGTTACCCCTCTATTTATAGTGCGACGGAGGGAGAAAAAATAAAGCACTTTGCCTAACATTTTCCTTCGCCACCCACCTGCCTAACTTTTTTTTTTCTTCTCTGCCAAATTTTGCCTAACTCCTCTCATTTTCAACAATTGGGGTCCACGCTATTTAAAAACAAAAGAATGGTTTGCAGGAAACTAACTTCGAAGAAAAAACAAGGCTACTATATATATATATATATATATATATTATAATAACATTATTATATAAACATTTATAATATATTATAATAATATATTTGAATGAATATTTTATAGAAGAAATAATTATAATTCCACAGAAAATATGCCAAACTTTCAACAATTATCTCTTTTGCTAAAATTCCACCATTTATATCAAAATTGAATAAATATTTTCGTATCATATATATCAACAATTATTTATGCATAAATAATATTACCGAACTATAATATTGACAACCAGGTCGTTTCCAGGAAAGAGGGGGCCTTCCAATAAAGATTTTTTCTTACTGGCGCGCAATTAAATAACCCCTCCTAGACAGAACTTCTTTAGACATTGCCAATAATGCTATCTAATAATATTATTTCAAAATATATGAATTATTGATTTGATAGTTTGAAATACTGTGCAATGACAATTATTGAATCAATAATATAAAATATCAACGTAGAAATTATTGAATCAATAAAATATTATGCAATTATCAATGTAGCAATTATTAAATCAATAATATAAAATATTGAACAGTAATTACTGTAACAATTATTGAGTAGTGACTTCTTATGTAAGAATCAATAATTAGAATTACTGTGCAATACCGTGTGCTTCTGTGCAACACCGCGTATTACTGTATTTTAACCACCGGGTTTTTCAACAGTTTTAACGATAATAACCACGCCGTTATTTATATAAAAGGTTATTTCTGTCGCTTTCTATATCCGACGGTTATTCCGTTGTGGGGCTCATAAATGGCTGCGCCGTCGTACGAATATTTCCCCGACAACAAGAATATTCCATGACCAAACGAATATTCCCCGACAATAATTAATATTTTATAACCACTTGCTTATTTTGAAATATTTGCACATTTCACGCAAACTTATCACATTTATCAAATCAACATCTTACTATTTCAAAATAATATATAGAGGAAATTCAATCTTTATTTATAAAAGTTGGGGTCTTACAATGATCATGTCAAACAACAGTCCATTTTTGCACTACGACCAAAGATAACTTTCATCACAAGCCTTTATCTGTAACACCAAATGTTATGATTATACCAATACACAGTTCCTGGTCATAATCATACCAATGAATAGTTCATCTTTGCACTACGGGCCAAAGATAACTTTCACCACAATTTAAGACTGAGGATGATGAAAAATGATATAAAGAACGAATCAAGTGAGATCAAGGATAAATATTAGAGATTTATAATTTAATTTATCAAAGTTCAAGAATGTTCAAATTGTCGACATGATAATCAATTGTTAAGCAAAATTCAAGAATGATATTCATATATCAAAAATAATTTAGACAGAAAAGAAACTAATTTTTATCGTGAATAGTAACCCGTGAATAGTATCCCGTATGAATAGTACCCCAACATAAAAATATTAAAATTTGATAAGAAAGTCTAGACCAATATTCCAATGAAATGATATTAGATGAAGCGCAAAACTCAAGGATATTCTACTAATTGTAGGGCTTTCAACCATTAAATGATAAGGTTATGAAACAAACAATAATTTCGTACCATAAATGGAGAAATATGAAAGAAAACGATATCCCTTGACGAGTACAAAAGAAATGATACCCCAAACGAGTATAAAAGAATATTTGAAACTGTAAATGGATTTTCACCCGCCATGCGGTAATCCACGTAGACAGATCATTTCTACAACTTAATAAAGAATGAATACGAAGGGTTATTCACCATACATGCGGTAGTCATCGTAGACAAATTATTTCCACAGATTAATAAGGAATAAAATGACAACCCTTACGAGTATTAAAAGAAAATAACATCATTTATCTTAGTAGGAGACTAAATCTAACTGGTATAACGGAGATATTCTTGAGGAAATCTTTCACTATAAGCTACACTCAACGTATTCTTATACTAGAAAGAAATACGCACAATATTATAGAAAAAGAATTCTCTGATTCTGGTGTGATTTTTATTTCTTAACTAAGCATCCTATTTATAGGAGAATGGCAGGGTACTATTTAAGAAAAAAATCACGGACCAACTGTAACGAATTCACGAACGAATTCGTCTAATTTTTCTAATTTTTACTATGCAACACTGTCCAATAAAATATTCTAATAAAATAAAAACTTTATATATAATATAATATATTCTATTTATATTCTAATAAAACAAACAATTTTATATATATTATAAAAAGTTTTCTATTTTATATAAAAAGTTTGTGTTTTATTACTATTATAATAATAATAAAACAAAACTGAGATAACTTTCTGTCGACGGTTTGAATAATTTGGCACTAGGGGTCCATGGAGTAATAAGCCAAACTTACAACAACTCCTCTATTTATAACAAAAATTGAATAATATCCACCACAAATCACTTATCTTTAATTAACACAATCTTTAAATAATTAGTCATCATTAATATTATAACTCACAATATTGACAACCAGATTGTTCCTAGGAAAGAGGGGGCTTTCTGATAAGAATTTCTCCTTACTGGCGCGAAATTAAATAACCTAACCCTTTTCCTTGACAGAACTTTCTAGACATTGCCAATAATATTAACTAATAATATTAAATAATATGAGTAACTGTCTCGTGACAATTATTGATTTAATAATATAAAATATTGTGCAGATTATACTGTAATAATAATTGAATCAATGATATGAGATACTATGCAGCAACTACTATGCCAATTATTGAATGAAATACTGAGTGACCTCTTACGTAAGAATCAATAATCAGAGATACTGTGCAATATCGTGTGCTACTGTGCAACAACGCGTATTATTGTACTTTTATCACCGGTGTCGACGTTGGTTTAAAAAATCCGCGGATCGGGTCACAACCCGGATCTTTTAATCTCTTTTCTTAAGTTCTCTCTACCCTCACTCTTTTTATTTAAGAAAAAGGTTTTGAAGGTTTTTTTAGGAGAAATGCCAACATGTATCATGTCGACGATTTGAACGTTTTACAGAATCGCCAGTTGGTAGATTTGAAATAGTTGTACAACGCAACCGAGTTTTGTTTGAAAGAGGCCCAATTGCTGGACACTATCGAAACTTAATCTTTGAAAACAAAGTTTTGAGCTCGGGAGCTTGGTCAACTGTGGGGAAGGTGTTAGGCACCCCACGATTCCCGTGTAAACACGGTACCACATCTTTTCAATATTTCCCTTTAAAAACTAGAATGCGTGAGTGAATGTTGTTTAAAAATTGGGCCTATTGATTTGATTGATTGAAAGTAGTGGTTTGCTTCGTTGAACCTATATACGAAGGATTTGATTTGATTTGAAAATCAATCAGTGATTTGATTTACAAAAGCATTTGATTTTCTTTGAAAAGCTTTTCTTTTGATTGATTTAAAAATGATGTTTTGAAAGCTGGTTTATCAAACCCTTACACTGCCATAGGAATTGAAGCCTGTTGATACTTCTAATTTTATCTTTATAGCCTTAAGGCTGTAAGTGAATGGTGATTTGTCGCATCCTCGACCACAGAATATACAAGTGTCGGTCTTTTCATGGGTATGAAAACCATCGGAGGGACGCTGACACGACAATCAACATTTTTTATTATATTGAGACCTTAAATCCAGATAATCGTTTTAAGGTTTGTTTACATATACATTTTTGCAGAAAAGTTGGCAGGGTACATTTGTAAACCGGAGTTTGTCCATCGTGGGAATCAGATTCTGATCGTTTTGATCGTGAATCCCACGATTCCTAGGCTCACATATGAGTAGCCAAAACCTGCACAGTTCAAATTTGTACAGAAATAGATATATATCCCAAAATTGCTAGAACCGAGGATTCATTTAGTAAATCCTGGTCCGCATGGCCAAAGCGTCTCGTTCCCACTAGATAACGATCTAAGGGACGCGAGGTTGCTTTTGAAGCTGAAACTAGAAAGAAAGCTAGATTTAAGGAAATCTCAGCTATTCTAGCTTTCCGGTTCAGTCTGGATGTTTTGAACCGTTTGAAAACTAGAATTGGCGAGATTTAAATAAATATAGTCCGCCTGCAGATATGTCAGTGCCAATTTATATAAAATAAATATTTAAAGCAACAGTTGAATAAAAAGCGAGTAAAGCAATATATATATAAACGCTGTAAAGGGCGATGAGTTTTCATGTCGATGCCTGGACTGGAATTAATATATATATATATATATATATATATATATATATATATATATATATATATATATATTGATAGAAACGTAGTCAACCAAGACTAGAAAGAGGACCAGTGATGGTGAAGGCTGCTTATATATGCATAAATATATATAAAAGCAGTAAAAAGGCCACAGAATGATCCAAGCCGAACTTGAATGTAAATATACAGTAAAATAGTCAACCAGGGACTGGGAAGATAACCCAGTAATGGTGAAGTGTGCAAAAATAGTATAAAGGCCACCAAATAATTCAGGCCAGACTAGAATGTAAATTGCAGAAAAGTAGTCAACCAGTGACTGGGGAGATCACCTAATATGGTGAAGAGTGCAAAAATAATATAAAGGGCGATGGATTTTCACGCTGGTGCATTGACTGAAATTGAAATATATATAAATATATATATATATATGTATATTGACAGAAATGTAGTCAACCAATACTGGGAATAGAACCCAATTATGGTGAAAATCGCTCATATATGCGTAGATATATATAAAAACGGTAAACTACCTCGGAGTTGGCATCCGGGCTTTACAGAATTGAAATGTTAGTATATATACAATTAAATATATACAAAAAAGGGGCCAAACCCGGACTGGGAAGATAACCCAGTCAGGCGAAGTTGCCAGAACGTGTGTGCTAATGTATTGAAGCTGCTGGAGCTGACGGATCGTCAATCCGAGTTGTAGAAATGCCAAAAAATTAGTTTATGTACAAAAATATACCAAATTTTGACAAAAACGGCCACAGAACTAAGTTCTGGACATTTTTAGAAAATGAAACTGTGCAAGTGTATAAAAGTATGAAGAAGTAATATTCACTTTTTGATCGTGAAAATACTTATAATGAACTGCAACACGGGTTTTTTGCCAAATCGTAGGCTCTATAAATCAAAATCTACCGATTATTTTCTGATATGTGGTAGTATATGGGTATATCTACGTGTTAGAGTGAAAATATTTGGGTTTCCAAGAGGTTTAAAAGTCAGAAAATTGAACTGGCAAAGTTTCGCTGCGTTTCTGAATCTTTAAAATAAAAGGGGGGGGCACTTTTATTTATAGGTCAGGGAGCCTCCACTATACCTGCTGCTGCCGCAGGTAGAGGTGTGGCTCCCCTGGTGGGGCCCGTGATGCGGGGTTCTGTCATCTCGAAGTACGTGCACTCCGGACAATGCGCAATCGAAGTCGAAACTTTCTAACTTTTGATCGGAGCATCCGTTTGAGGCGTGCAATACCTTTTCGGAAAGCCCTCGCCGAGAGTGTCGCAATGACATGGGATAAAATATTTTTTGGGTCCAAGAAGATGGGTTCATAACCAGGTCTTCGATTCCCCTCAGTTTATCTGTTGAGATGTCTTGCGCTGTTTGCACTCGGGATCGTCGTTATGGCTCATTCTGACTTTGATGGCATCAATTCAGCTTGAGTTTGAGCGAATCGACTGAGAGTTGATAAAATAACCATTTTGCCCCTCCCGGGGTGGTCCTTGGTGGATCTGGCTTCCCAGAGTTATCTCTAGGGCTGAACTGTATTTCCCGGATTAATGTTGGGGCTGATATGTACTTCCCGGGCTAAGACCGGGGATGATTTGACACGTCCTAGGTCGATGTCGAGGTTGACCTGTACCTCTTGGGTTGATTGCAGGGCTGGCTTGACGGTTTGTTATTGAGATCGGGATTGATCGGTATCTCCCGGGTTGCTGTCGGGGCTAATTTGTACCTCTCGGGTTGCTGCCGAGGCTGATTTGTACCTCTTCGGTTACTGCCGAGGCTAATTTGATGGCCCGATATTGAGATCGGGGTTTGAACTGATGGTCTGATCGAAGATCGAGGTTGATATGATAGCCCGATATTGAGATTGGGGCTGATCTGACAATCTGATTGGAGATCAGAGCTGGATAGACGGTCCGATTGGAGATCAAAGCTGGATAGACGGTCCGATTAGAGATCGGAGCTGGATAGATGGTCCGATTAACGATCGAAACTGGATTGACAGTCTGATTGGAGATCAGAGCAAGATTGACGGTTCAATTGGAGATCAGAGCTAGATTGACAATCTTATTGGAGATCGGTGCTGGATTGACCGTTCGATTGGAGATCGGAGCTGGACAGACGGTTTGATTGGAGATCGCAGACGGTCTAATTGGAGATTGAAGCTGGATAGACGGTCTGATTGGAGATCGGAGCTAGATAGACGGTCCGTTTGGAGATCAGAGCTGGATAGACGGTCCGATTGGAGATCAGAGCTGGATAGATGGTCCGATTGACGATCAAAGCAGGATAGACGGTCTGATTGGAGATCAAAGCTGGATAAACCGTTTGATTGGATATCGGAGATGGATATATGGTCCGATTGGAGATCAAAACTGGATAGACAGTTCGATTGGAAATCAGAGCTGGATAGACGGTCCGATTGATGATCAGAGCTGGATAGATTGTCCGATTGGAGATTGGAGCTAGAGTACCGACATTGGGGATCGGATTTGACTAGAGTACCGACATTGGTGATCGAATTTGGGTCTACCGATATTAGAGATCGGATTTAACTGAATGATCGGCATTGGTGGCTGGATTAGGATTCGAAGTCCGGTATCAGTACTGGGGTTGATTTGATTGATGGCTTTGCCCTCCTACAGTGTTAGTATTGGGGCAAGGAAAACTTTGAGTGTCTACAACAGGGTATTTCAACAGTTTAACGGTAAAAGTCTTGTCGTTATTTTTGTTGCTTTTTATATCCGACAATCATTTTGTTGTGGGGTCTACCAATGATTGCACCGTCGTACGAATATTCTAAAAAAAAAATATTTCTCGATCAAACGAATATTTTCTGACACAATGAATATTTTATGACAACTTGGTTACTTTATAAAATTTACACAAATCACCCATAACTATAACATTATATCAAATCAACACCTTACTATTTCAAAATAATATATAAAGAAAATTAAATCTTTATTCATAAAAGTTGGGGTCTTACAACCTCCCCTCCTTATGAAATTTCATCCTCGAAATTGATGTACGTACCTGATATTTTGAAGAGGTGAGAATACCTTATTTTTATTTCAGATTCTAACTCCCAGGTCATTTTCTCAATATCGTGGTTTCTCCATAAAACTTTGACTTGAGGTATAACCTTCGAGCGTAGAATCAATAATATGGTTTGGGTCTTTCACATATTTACGTAGCATGGATATGTGAAAAACGTTATGAACATGAGACATGCTTGGTGGTAAGGCGAGTCTATAGACCACAGTTCCTACTCGATTGAAGATTTCAAATGGACCAACGAATCGAGGGTTGAGCTTGAAAGTAGTATGTATACAAGCCAATCATGTATGATGATAAATCATCTACTTTGGAGACAATCTTATTTATTTATTAATAAAAATATTCACTTATTAAAGGCATTTAATTATCTACATGATGTTATTTTTATAATATGTAAATAACCTATAGTTTTAAGCAATGCTTTTAAAATTATGATATTGATCATGCTAATGAGATCTAAATTCTTAGAAAGCTTAAGACTAAAATAGTTCTCAATCGTTGCATTACTAAAAAGGGGATTAGTATATCCGGATAGATTGGTACATATGTTGTTTGCTCATTGGATGAGGATGATTGATCTCATGATCATTTGTGTGGAGACACTAAAGTAAGTATGTAGGTGCTTATTGGAGAATAAGTTCACTGAACATGACTCGCTATGGAATATCTAATGGAGTTTTACTTACCTGTCAATAGGAATTCCTAATGTGATAGTAGTACAAGTGATCATTGGACTTGAGATCATCATAGTATCTTGTATGTAATGAATTATACTTTGACTTATTCCTTAAAAACCCTTAGGGTATATCAAAGGATATGCTTGGATATAATGAGTTACATATGGAGATAATGAATGATTAATAAAGAATCTACAATTTCTAGTAAAAGAAGAGATATGTCCCTTGTCATTCGTTAAATGACAACCCAGTAGTCATTGGCCAAGGCAGAATGAAATTAGAAAGGAGTTTCTAATTTGCATTATTTGGAGTTGTGCATTTTTCAATCGAAATACATATGATTAAATAAAATAATACTTAACAGTAATTCCATATCTTATATTTAATTGGGACATTGTATGATGGAATGATTGAATTGTATGGTAACTATTTACTCACAAGTTCTTTTATGAATAACGTTGAAATCTATATTATCTGAAAAGTCGTTGATCGCTAGGGAGGCTTATCCCTATTGTAGAATGAATATTATTTATTTAAATAGATTATAAGTTTAATTTATTTATTTAAATAAGATTAGAATTGTTCTAATTGATTTATTCACAACTGGTTTAATATGGAGAACCTAAAGGGTCACACCATAAAAGGAAGAATAATTATTTAAGAATGTAATGGCATAATCCTAATAATGCATTAAGTGTAATTAATTTAATCTATGGTGATAGAATAAATTAAATAGCTTAATATTTATTATTTAATATTTTAAAAATATTAAATATAAATCAATAAGAGGAGTCTTATTAATATTAGTACAATTATTATTATTTTAATTTCTAAAGAGTTTAGGAATTAATTTAATATTAGTACTCTCATTTATTCCTAATATGATTAGGAGGCAAATTAATTAAATGAATTTAATTAATTAATCCCAATGTGGTGGGTAGCCTAAATTAATTAAAAGAGTTTAATTAATTATATAAAATTCCATGTCTAATAGGATTAAAAGGTTAATCATTATCTATATAAGAGAAGTTTTATAATAGATATCAGTTGATGCAATTCTAATTGTTGGAGAGTACTCCCTTTCTATAGAGAAAGAAAACTAGGGTTTAGCCAACCACCCTCTTTCTTGAATAATTTCTCTTCCTTGATGGATCACCTCTAGAGGCCAAACACTTGGGTGGCTAACGTTGATCAAAGGAAGAAATTTAACCCAGAAATTCAAGGAGATCACGAAAAACAAGGAGTTGAATTCGTATCTGTGGAAGTTTTGTTCTACAAGGGTATGATTCTATAACTTCTTATTTATCGTTTCAAATTAATAATTTGCATAAAGAATGATCTGGGTAATGATTTTGTAAAAAAATTTTAAACTCTGATATACCATGCTTCTGCTAATTTTGCAATTTGATTGCGCTCACGATTTCGTACAAACCCAACAGTGGCATCAGAGCCAAACCTTTATGCAATTAATAATTGTTTTGATTCCATATATGTATGGGTATGTATTTAAAATAATTTATTCGATATAATTTTATTATATAAAATTAATTTTTACGAAAAAAGAGCAATTTTCGAACTTATTTTTTTTTTGGCGAAAGTTTTTTTTTTTTTTTGGGACGAAACACGATTTTTTTTAAGTACCTTATCATGTTTAGCATACATGTAGCGAAAAAGGTGGATAGCCACCAGAAGAGCTATATCACGTTTTTTGATTTCATAAAGTGACCTGCCAGTTTTCATAAATTGGTTTGGTTTGCCAGCAGGATTCATGTTAGTCACAAAGTGGCAAAACAAATTAATATATATATATATATATATATATATATATATATATAATGCTAATTGATTTACTTTTGTCCAAAAGTGATTCAAGTACTGACATTATATATATATATATATATATATATATATATGTAATATTCTTAATAATTTTATAATTAAAATAAAGAGTTTATTTTAATCTTGAAATTGGATTTCATGCAATTTAAAATTATCCATTAAATGATACTCATATATATATGGAATGTTTTAATTCATGAGATGAATATTTATTTATTGATGCATATAGTGATATGTATGATAATAAATGAGATTGATTATGAGACTATTGACCAATGTGATTGGATTTTGTTTTAGTTGAATGCTTGAATGAATGAGTTTTATTAAATGAGGTCTGCGTACCTTGTCTTCTATAGTTTTTTCTTGATGTAAAATTCTATCTCCCTTCTATGTACTTCCCCTTGATTGCTGATCAAGGTTTCTATTTAAATTAAATAGTTTAATGTAATAGAAATAGTTAAAATTATCTTGAAGAAATTGGAGACCAATGAGCAAGGAGCGCGTAAAGACCCGTTTGTATGGAGCCCGAGTTTAAATGTAATAGTTACGTTTAAATTTATATTCTTGCACTCCTAGGTTTGACCTTTTGGTTCACTTGGTGGCTCCAGTGAACCAAACTAGAATAAAAGTCCATAATCAATCCGGGTAGAATATAGGATTCTATGTGCATGCTAAGTATTATATATATTCTATTTTACGCAAACATTCTTCGCATGTTTAATAAAATGATGCGTATTATATATATATATATATATATATATATATATATGTGTGTGTGTGTGTGTGTGTGTGTGTGTGTGTGTGTGTGTGTGTGCGCGCGCGCGCGCGCGTTAAACAAGATGAGAGAAATAATAACAAACCCATCTGTTAGTTCCCAAAGGCACAATAGTTATCTAAAAGGGGGGGGGTTGAATATATATTTTAAAATTTTCTTGGTTTTAAGATACTTGTCAGTATTGAATATACTGACAGCAGCGGAATATTTGTTTGTTCCCTTCTTGATAATGTAATATGGTTTGATAAGCAGTTATAACAGATATGACAGTTAATGAGAGACAATGAGACACAGAGGTTTTAAGTGGTTCAGAGCACACAAGGCTCCTAGTCCACTCTTTTACTCTACGAGTAGGAAATCCACTAAGGATATCTCTTACAACTTGAATCACTTAGATTCCTTCAAGACCAGCAACCTTAGAACTTCTCTAGTTCACTTAGGACTCTTCAAGGCCAGCAACCTTGGAACTTCTCTTAGTTCACTTAGAACTCTTCAAGGCCAGCAGCCTTGGAACTTCTCTTAGTTCACTTAGAACTCTTCAAGTCCTTCTGACTTGGTTCTTCTCTTTGGATTGAGAGTTGTATTCTGGGGTGTGCTAATCAGTTACAATTGAGCATCAGTTCTGAAGAACTGAGTAGCGAAGCAAGCTTTCTTTCTTTCAGGATCGTAGTGTATATTCGTTGAGTGCTCTTGAGCGTTCTTAGCTTTTTGTTCTTTCTTGTTTGCTTACTTGATTATTCTGAATCCTTGTCTCATTTGCTTAATAAGGAGCCTTTGAAATTTATCCGTTGAAGGCGTCTGTTGTAGCATTAAATGCATTAGACAGTTCTATGCAGTTGATGTTGACATCCTGTTTTCCTGCGGCACAGCCGACTGACCCACTGACACAGCAGAGTGCAATCTCACCTAACACCTGAAAAGATGTTTTCAGCAGGCGGTTTAGTCTTTTCCTTAGCTTCTTCAATACACTTCTTTGATTTGTACTAAGGATGAATGTAGAATCATTGGGACCATCAATTTGTCAACGACTATAAGCGTTTCTTCATTTGTTGCTCTTCCTCCTTCATTAGAACTGCGAACTTTGATGCTGACAGGAGGAACACTACAATTGTGGTTATTGTACCATGATTGTTATGTGTTGGCTTGCACAGGCTGGACTCAGTCTTGATCGTAGAGAACACTACTATTTTTCTTAAGCTCTTTGGTAGACTACGATTCCTTCTTGCTTGTCTTGCAGACTCCACGCTTCCGAGAGCATACTGCTATTCTTGACTTAGCTCGGCAGGCGCTCGGATTTTCTCCACGATTCTCAGTGTGGCTTCCAAGGACAGACTACGATTCTGGACATCTTCATTTAAGCTCCACGATTCTGCCTTGGCTTCTGCAGACTGGCTTTTGACAGACTACGATTCTGTCAAGCCTAACAATTACATCTCAATATAGATCAACCTAACAGTTTTGATCTCTCTTCTATACATTCATTTACAGAATGATAAACATTAAAGCTCAGATCAACCTAACAATTTTGATCTATCATCTAAGTCCTTGTACATATGATCATTGAAGGACTTTATACTTAAGCATTTATATTTACTTTCAACATCAAATTTGAATATATAATTCCCAATAATCTTCCCCTATTTGATGTTGACATTATCAAGGAGATTTGTATCATTGCATCTTTTTCTAAATACAAAGTGCTAGAAAGTAAATATGGCTTAGTGTTTCAGACATTCATGATGAAGGGCGAAGCTAATAATTGGTGGGAACCCAATAAAGGACTAGCAGGCGAAGGAGTTATTATGTGGGACAGATTTAAGAGTTTTTTTTCAGAAAATACGCAACAAGATATGGAAGTTAAGTTTCTGGAGCTAAGACAAGGAGGTATGTCAGTCGCAGAGAACGCGACAAGATTTAAAGAGTGGGCTCGATTCGCGTCACGCCAGGTGGACACGGAGGCCAGGAAAACAGAGAGATTTGAATTAGGATTGAAACCATGGGTGTAGAAGGTAGTAGATGTATTGAAGATTAAGACTTTTTCTGATCTTTTGGAAAGGGATATCATTGCCGAAGAAGGCATTGAAGCCATAGCGCGATTTAAACAAGATAAGAAGACCGGCCAGGAAGGACCGAAAGGGGGAAACAGCGGAGGCAGCAACCCCAACAAACAAAAATGGATGGAGAGCCATGTTGGGTTTGTACGAAATCGTGACGCAATCAAATTGCAAAAATTAGCGGAAGCATGGTATATCAGAGTTTAAAAAATTTCTACAAAACCATTACCCGGATCATCCTTTATGCAAATTATTAATTTAAAACGATAAATAAGAAGTTATGGAATCATACCCTTGTAGAACGAAGCTTCCACAGGTACTAGTTCAACTCCTTGTTCTTCGTGATCTCCTTGAATTTCCGGGTTAGATTCCTTCCTTTGATCAACGTTAGCCACCCAAGTGTTTGGCCTCTAGAGGTGATCCACCAAGGAAGATGAATTATCAAGAAGGAGGGTGTTTGGCTTAACCTTAGTTTTCTATCCTCTATAGAAAAGGAGTACTCTCCAACAATTGGAATTGCATCATCTAATATCTATTATAAGACTTCTCTTATATAGACATTGGTCAACCCTTCTAATCCTATTAGACATGGGATTTCTTTTAATTAATTAAACTCCTTTAATTAATTTAGGCTTCCCACCACATGGGAATAATTAATTAAATTCATTTAATTAATTTAGTCTCCTAATCTTATTAGGAATAAATGAGAGTACTAAATATTAAATTAATTACTAAACTCCTTTAGAAATTAAAATAATAATAATTGTAATAATATTAATAAGACTCCTCTTATTAATTTATATTTAATATTTCCAAAATATTAAATAATAAACATTAAGCTATTTAATTTATTCTATCACCATAGATTAAATTAATTATACTTAATGCATTATTACGATTATGCCATTACCTTCTTAAATAATTATTCTTCCTTTTATGGTGTGACCCTTTCGGTTCTCCATATTAAACCGGTTGTGAATAAATCAATTAAAATAATTTAATCTTATTTAAATAAATAAATTAAACTAATAATTTATTTAAATAAATAATATTTATTCTACAATAGGGATAAGCCTCCCTAGCGATCAACGACTTTCCAGATAATATAGATTTCAACATTAATCATAAAAGAACCTGTGAGTTAATAGTTACCATACAATTCAATCCTTCCACCATACAATGTCCCAATTAAATATAAGACATGGATTTACTGTCAAGTCTTATTTTATTTAATTATATGTATTTCGATTAGAAAATGCACAACTCCAAATAATGCAAATTAAAAACTCCTTTCTAATTTCATTTCACCTTGGCCAAGGATTCCTGGGTTGTCATTTAACGAATCACATAGGACATATCTCCTCTTTTACTAGAGGTGGTAGATTCTTTATTGATCATTCATTATCTCCATATGTAACTCATTATACCCAAGCATACCCTATATATGCCTTAAAAGGTCTTAAGGAATAAGTCAAAGTATAATTTGTTACATACAAGATACTATGATGATCTCAAGTCCAAGGATTACTTGTACTACTATCACATTAGGAATTCCTATTGACAGGCGAGTAAATCTCCATTAGGTATTCCATAGCGAATCACGTTCAGTGAACTTATTCTCCAATAAGCACCTACATACTTGCTTTAGTGTCTCCACACAAATGATCATGAGATCAATCATCCTCATCCAATGAGCAAGCAACATATGTACCAATCTATCCGGATTTACTAATCCCCTTTTTAGTAATCCCACGATTGGGAACTATTTTAGTTTTAGAGCTTTCTAAGAATTTAGATCTCATTAGCATGATCATCATCATGATTCTAAAAGCATTGCTTAAAACTATGGGTTATTTACATATTATAAAAACAGCACCATGTAGATAATTAAATGCCTTTAATAAATGAATATTTTTTTTAATAAATAAATAAGATTGTTTACAAAGTACGTGCTTTATCATCATACATGATTGGCTTGTATGCACACTACTATCAATCTCCCACTTGCACTAAAGCCAATCGCCATGGTATCCCATACCCAACTTCTCTAAGTGACGATCAAACTGCTGTTGTGTTAAAGCTTTAGTTAATGGATCTGCAATGTTGTCTTGAGAGTCTACACTCTCCTCTTTCAATGATTTCTTTAATCAAAGTGCCGCAACACATGTTTAGATTCAAGATGAGACTTAGGAACTATTCCTAATTCTGTAATGAACTTTTCATCTAAAACATCAACTTGCAGCTTCACTTACAGTTATATACTCTGCCTCTGTCACTGAATCAGCAACTGTTTGCTGCTTGGAACTCTTCCAACTCACTGCGCCTCCGTTCAAGGTAAAAACATACCCCGAAACAGATTTACTGTCATCTTGGTCCGTTTGAAAACTTGAGTCTGTGAAGCCCTCGAGTTTTAATTCAGACCCACCGTAGACAAGAAAAATATCTTTAGTCCTTCTCAAGTACTTTAGGATATTCTTCACTGCCTTCCAGTGCTCTTCTCCAGGATTCGACTGGTATCTGCTCGTTACACTAAGTGCATGAGCAATATCCGGTCTAGTACATATCATACCGTACATGATAGATCCTATTGCAGAAGCATAAGGGATCTTACTCATACGGTCTCTCTCCTCAGGTGTCTTTGGGGCCTGTTTCTTGGAGAGATGTATTCCATGGCTCATCAGCATGAGACCTCTTTTGGAATCTTCCATGCTAAATCTCTTTAGCATTGCATCAATGTACGTTCCTTGGGATAAACCAAGCATCCTTTTAGATCTATCTCTATAGATCTTTATCCCCAAAATATAATATGCTTCTCCCAAGTCCTTCATGGAGAAGTGTTTAGATAACCAGATTTTAATCGATTGTAGCATAGGAATGTCATTCCCTATCAGTAATATATCATCAACATATAATACAAGGAATGAAATTGCGCTCCCACTAACCTTCTTGTACACACATGGTTCATCGTCATTTTTGATAAAATCAAACTCTTTGATTGTCTCATCAAAACGAATGTTCCATCTACGAGAAGCTTGCTTCAATCCATAAATGGATCGTTGCAGCTTACAGACTTGATTTATTCCAACCTTTGAAACAAATCCCTCTGGCTGTGTCATATACACATCCTCCTCAAGTTTCCCATTGAGGAAGGCCGTTTTCACGTCCATCTGCCAGATCTCATAGTCGTTATAAGCTGCAATCGCAAGCAAAATCCGAATGGACTTGAGCATAGCTACTGGTGAAAAGGTTTCATCATAATCAACTCCTTGTCTTTGTTTGAAACCTTTTGCAACCAGTCGGGCCTTATAGGTCTCCACCTTGCCGTCCGCTCCAGTCTTTCTTTTAAAGACCCATTTACACCCAATAGGCTTAATGCCTTCAGGTGGTGAAACCAAAGTCCATACTTTGTTTTCATACATGGAGTCCATTTCGGATTTCATGGCTTCAAGCCATTTCCCTGAGTGTTTATTACTCATGGCATGTTCGTAATTCAATGGATCATCATCATTCATGATGTGTACCTCATCGTCATCCTCTATAACGAATCCATACCTCTCAGGTATCTTCGGTACTCTCCCAGATTTACGAACAGGGTGTGGTATAGTAGGTTCTTCTACTTGGTCAGGTACCTGACTTTGATCCGTGGTAATTTGTGGTTCTTGAGCTTCTTCAAGATATATCTTACTCCCACTGACCCCTTCATGGATAAACTCCTTTTCCAAGAAGGCAGCATGTTTCGCAACAAACACCTTTTGATCAGTTAGATGATAGAAATAATACCCTACAGTTTCTTTAGGGTATCCCACAAATCTACACTTTTCGGTTTTAGTTTGTAGCTTATCATGTTCAAACTTTTTGACATAAGCTGGACAACCCCAAGTCTTAACATGCTTAAGATTTGGTTTCCTCCCCTTCCACATCTCATATAGAGTCTTTGGGCGGATTTGGTAGGTACCTTGTTAAGTATGTATGCAGCCGTTTCTAGGGCATATCCCCAGAAGGAAATTGGAAGGTCGGTAAGACTCATCATGGATCGAACCATGTCTAACAGTGTTCGATTTCTCCTTTCAGATACTCCATTTAACTGTGGTGTACCTGGAGGAGTCCATTGTGAGATCATACCATTTTCTTTGAGACAATTGAGAAACTCACCGCTTAAGTATTCTCCACCTCGATCTGATCGAAGTATCTTTATACTCTTGCCCGTTTGTTTCTCTACTTCACTTCTGAACTCTTTGAACTTTTCAAATGATTCTGACTTGTATTTCATTAAATACACATATCCAAATCTTGAGTGATCATCAGTGAGAGTAATAAAATAAGAATACCCACCCCGTGCACTTGTTGTCATAGGCCCACAAACGTCTGTGTGAATCAATGTCAACAACTCTGTAACTCTTTCTCCTCTTCCACTAAAAGGAGATTTAGTCATTTTACCCATGAGACAAGATTCACAAGTTGGATATGATTCATAATCGGATAGCTCGAGGAGCCCATCTTTATGCAACTTGGATAATCTTGTTTCATTGATATGACCGAGTCTACAGTGCCACATGTAGGTATAATTAATATCATCTCTTTTCCTTTTCTTAGTTTGTTCAATTTGAAATATATTTTCTTGTAAGTCAAGTGTATAAAGTCATTTCGCAAATTTCCAATACCATATAAAACATCGTCTTTATAAATAGAACAACTATTGTTCTTTATAACAACGTTAAATCCTTCCATATCCAATACAGAAATTGAAATAATGTTTTTAATAATATTCGGAACATAATAACAATTATTAAGATAAATGGACTTGCCCGAAGGCATTGCTAAATAATAAGTTCCTACAGCTAATGCAGCAACCTTTGCTCCATTCCCTACTCGTAGGATCACCTCATCATTGTTCAGCTTTCTACTTCTGACCAGTCCCTTCACATTATTACATATGTGAGAACCACAGCCGGTATCCAATACCCAAGTAGAATTTTGACTTTCTGAAAAATTAATTTCAATCATGAACAAACCTTGATTGGAAGTCGAAGCTTCTCCAAGCTTCTTGTCTGCCAGAAACTTCTTGCAGTTTTTCTTCCAATGACCCGGCTCGTTGCAATGGAAGCACATTCCTTTGCTAGCTGGATCAGATTTCTTTTGTTCCTTTATGTTCACCTTGCCCTTGGTCATCCGAGATCGGAAGAGCTCCTTAGATATCTCATATCTAGCAGTCCTACTTTGTTCACCATACAACTCCTTGAGGTGAATCAACATAGTAGGAGCATCCATGTTTTCTTGCTGACGCTGAAGCTCGTTATTCATGGATGCGAGCATGATGCATTGAGCTACAGATGCATCATCTTGCCACTTTACAATGGTGGCAATCTCTGCCTCAGAGGTTGTTTCTGGAACAGTTCCAGGGACATGTGAGTCTAGGACATAAGAAATCTTTTCAGTAGTGAGAACTATTCTCAGATTTCTTGGCCAGTCCGTATAATTCGGCCCGGTAAGCTTATTAGCATCAAGTATGCTTCGCAGTGAAATTAGTGATTTTGACATTTTTAAAATTCTGCATGTGAAAAACAACATTTTAGCAAACATTCATTTTATTAATTTTGCATACCAAAATAAATTTAGGTCTTTATTTTAAATTGGTATCTCCCACTATTTTTATCAAACTATATTACCCTCACTTATATAGTTCGGCAACATCTAATTAAAAATTTGCTAGTGAGAATAAGGATCCCATTTCAAATGTATATAACCTTGTGGATAGCACAACAAGCGATATACAAATAAATAGGTAGACAACTCTTGTCAATTACATCACCATGTAATTCCTTTTATTTTGCCTCTTAAATCATAATGGTCAAGTGTGTGCACATCCGAACTAAAATAATTTAAGTTAAGTCCAGCCTAGCACTTTCATAAATTCAAAAAAGAAAAATGTTCGTCCTTGTGGATAGCACAACAAGACTAGATCGTTCAATTTTCTTGATAAGCATCAAATGTGATTAATTAACATCTTAAATACGCAATACTCGCCTTGTGGATAGCACAACAAGCTCATATTAAATATCTAATACTCTATTAATTTATCATGCTAGAAGGCGACGTTCGATATTCCAAATATCATTTGAACACTTCGGACTTAATATTATTTCTTTGAGGGATTTGTTATTATTAGTCTCATCTTTGTTTAGCGCGCATGCACATATATATATAAAATACGCGTCATTTTATTAAACATGCGAAGCATGTTTGCATAAAATATAATATATATAATATTTAGCATGCAATATAGAATACTATATTCTACCCGGATTGATTATGGACTTTTATTCTAGTTTGGTTCACTAGAGCCACCAAGTGAACCAAAAGGTCAAACCTAGGGGTGCAAGAATTTAAATTTAAACGTAACTATTACATTTAAACCCGGGCTCCATACAAACGGGTCTTCACGCGCTCCTTGCTCCTTGGTCTCTAATTTTTAAAGATAATTCTAACTATTTCTATTACATTAAACTATTTAATTTAAATAGAAACCTTGATCAACAGTCAAGGGGAAGTACATAGGAGGGAAATAGAATTTTACATCAAGAAAAAAAAATTAGAGAAGACGAGGTACGCAGACCCCATTTAATAAAACCCATTCATTCAAGCATTCAACTAAAATAAAATCCAATCACATTGGTCAAATAGTCCATAATCAATCCCCATTTATTTTCATACATATCACCATATATATTAATAAATAAATATTCATCTCATGAATTAAAACATTCCATATATATATGAGTATCATTTAATGGGCAATTTTAAATTGCATGAAATCCAATTTCAAGATTAAAATAAACTCTTTATTTTAATTATAAAATTATTTAGAATATAATATATAAATATATCATATTTATTTATTTTTTTAAAAAAATCACCTTCTTTTATTAAAAGAGTCCTGCAGGTTTATTAAAAAAGTCCTTTCTTGATGGGTCACATTCTTTTTGGAGTAAGAAAGAGACAACACCTTTTCTTTGTAGAATTCAAGATTAGCACCAAAAAAAAAATTGTGATTCTTCCCAAAAAAAGTCTTTTTTTTTCTTTTCTTTTTTTTTTAAATATAATTTTATACAATAAAATTATGCCCAATAAATTATTTTAAATACATACCCATATGTATATGAAATCAAAAATAAATTAATAATTGCATAAAGATTTGGCTCTGATGCCACTGTTGGGTTTGTACGAAATCGTGACGCAATCAAATTGCAAAAATTAGCGGAAGCATGGTATATCAGAGTTTAAAAATTTTCTACAAAACCATTACCCGGATCATCCTTTATGCAAATTATTAATTTAAAACGATAAATAAGAAGTTATGGAATCATACCCTTGTAGAACGAAGCTTCCACAGGTACTAGTTCAACTCCTTGTTCTTCGTGATCTCCTTGAATTTCCGGGTTAGATTCCTTCCTTTGATCAACGTTAGCCACCCAAGTGTTTGGCCTCTAGAGGTGATCCACCAAGGAAGATGAATTATCAAGAAGGAGGGTGTTTGGCTTAACCTTAGTTTTCTATCCTCTATAGAAAAGGAGTACTCTCCAACAATTGGAATTGCATCATCTAATATCTATTATAAGACTTCTCTTATATAGACATTGGTCAACCCTTCTAATCCTATTAGACATGGGATTTCTTTTAATTAATTAAACTCCTTTAATTAATTTAGGCTTCCCACCACATGGGAATAATTAATTAAATTCATTTAATTAATTTGTCTCCTAATCTTATTAGGAATAAATGAGAGTACTAAATATTAAATTAATTACTAAACTCCTTTAGAAATTAAAATAATAATAATTGTAATAATATTAATAAGACTCCTCTTATTAATTTATATTTAATATTTCCAAAATATTAAATAATAAACATTAAGCTATTTAATTTATTCTATCACCATAGATTAAATTAATTATACTTAATGCATTATTACGATTATGCCATTACCTTCTTAAATAATTATTCTTCCTTTTATGGTGTGACCCTTTAGGTTCTCCATATTAAACCGGTTGTGAATAAATCAATTAAAACAATTTTAATCTTATTTAAATAAATAAATTAAACTAATAATTTATTTAAATAAATAATATTTATTCTACAATAGGGATAAGCCTCCCTAGCGATCAACGACTTTCCAGATAATATAGATTTCAACATTAATCATAAAAGAACCTGTGAGTTAATAGTTACCATACAATTCAATCCTTCCACCATACAATGTCCCAATTAAATATAAGACATGGATTTACTGTCAAGTCTTATTTTATTTAATTATATGTATTTCGATTAGAAAATGCACAACTCCAAATAATGCAAATTAAAAACTCCTTTCTAATTTCATTTCACCTTGGCCAAGGATTCCTGGGTTGTCATTTAACGAATCACATAGGACATATCTCCTCTTTTACTAGAGGTGGTAGATTCTTTATTGATCATTCATTATCTCCATATGTAACTCATTATACCCAAGCATACCCTATATATGCCTTACAAGGTCTTAAGGAATAAGTCAAAGTATAATTTGTTACATACAAGATACTATGATGATCTCAAGTCCAAGGATTACTTGTACTACTATCACATTAGGAATTCCTATTGACAGGCGAGTAAATCTCCATTAGGTATTCCATAGCGAATCACGTTCAGTGAACTTATTCTCCAATAAGCACCTACATACTTGCTTTAGTGTCTCCACACAAATGATCATGAGATCAATCATCCTCATCCAATGAGCAAGCAACATATGTACCAATCTATCCGGATTTACTAATTCCCTTTTTAGTAATCCCACGATTGGGAACTATTTTAGTTTTAGAGCTTTCTAAGAATTTAGATCTCATTAGCATGATCATCATCATGATTCTAAAAGCATTGCTTAAAACTATGGGTTATTTACATATTATAAAAACAGCACCATGTAGATAATTAAATGCCTTTAATAAATGAATATTTTTTTTAATAAATAAATAAGATTGTTTACAAAGTACGTGCTTTATCATCATACATGATTGGCTTGTATGCACACTACTATCAATCTCCCACTTGCACTAAAGCCAATCGCCATGGTATCCCATACCCAACTTCTCTAAGTGACGATCAAACTGCTGTTGTGTTAAAGCTTTAGTTAATGGATCTGCAATGTTGTCTTGAGAGTCTACACTCTCCTCTTTCAATGATTTCTTTAATCAAGCCAATCATCCAGAGGTGGCAAATCCGGGGGAAAGGCTAAGAAAAGTTTAAAAGTGCAACAACTGTGGAAGGAACCACTCGGGGGAATGCATGAAGGGCAAGAACACGTGTTATCATTATAGACAACCGGGGCACATGGTTCCTCAGTGTCCGAATAAGCCAAAAGGAAGATGTTTTGCGTGTAAAGCCACAGACCATCAAAATCAAGGACTGCCCGAAGAAAAAGGGCGATGTAGTTAGCGAAAACCATAACAACAACAACAATGGACTGAGCATCAGAGGGCCAGCCAGTCAAGCCAACATAACCATACAGGATGTGATGGAGTCAGGTATCATCCCGATCAATGATATAGATGCATATGTGTTATTCGATTCGGGTGCCACCTGCTCTTTTGTTCTGAAAAAAATTTACTAAACAGTTAGACTTACCCGTGAGAAATTAGAACACCCTATGGGCGTAGGAGTAGCAAACAAGGAAGTTATCCCCGTAGAATACATTCATAGGAACTGTTATACCGATTTGAAGGGAATTCGTGGATGTCTTCCCAAACGAGATTTAGCAGCAGTAGTTTTTGCCTTGGAGTTTTGGAAGCATTATTGGTATGGCGAGAAATGTGAGATATACACAGTCTGAAGTATATCTTCACACAAAAGGAATTAAGCATGAGGCAGCGCCGATGGCTAGAATTGATCAAAGATTATGATTGTGAAATTATGTACCATCCAGGCAAAGCAAATGTAGTGGCAGATGCCTTGGATAGGAAAGGCAGAGGGAAGTTATCGAGGTTGACCATTCAGGAGAATTAGTGCAAGATTTTGAAAGACTAGACTTAGAGGTTAAGTATCCGATGGAGACCAAAGAGAGATTAATTAAAGTGTCAGTAAGCCCGACGTTATTAGATAAGGTTAAGGAGGCACAAGAGAAGGACGAAGATTATGATAACATCAAGAAGCGATTAGCTGAAGGTGATGAGTTGAAATTTAAGATTGATAGCACTGAACTACTAAGATTTAAAGGACGAATTTGGGTACCGTTAGTACCAGAACTAAGAGAAGAGATTTTTCTAGAAGCATTTTATGGGAGGAAGTGTCGAACACCGTTGTGTTGGGATAAAATAGGTGAACGTCGACTGTTGGGACCAGATTTGGTACAGCAGACAGTAGAGATTATATAAGTGATAAGAGCGAATTATCCATTTTTATTTGAGTAACCTTATTTTTACAATTCCGAGGATGAAATTTTTATAAGGGGGAGGGATGTAACGACCAGGAATTTTAAGCTCCTTATTAATTTGATCTGTGATTTAAAAATTTTAAGAGTTAATTTTTCAAACTTATTTAAACCTTATGTGGTTATGTGCTTATGTGATTTAACCTATACGAATAAATGCTAGGATTTTTATTAAAGGGAATCACTAATGGTTATTTAAATTAGTAGATTAAACTTGAGGCTTTTATATCAGAATATTGATAAAAGTGTTAGTAATTATATATTCAAATTTCGTGAATATAATGTAGAGATTTAATCGTGTTTGATTAATTCCAATTGGGAGTAATTAGTTGATAATGTGATGATTAATTATTATTATGAATGAGTAAGAGATTAATATAATAATATTATATTTACTTGATTAAATTGTTTTATACAAGCATGTGTTATATTAATGGTAGTAAACTATATATTATATAGTATAAGGTGGCATATTAATATGTCTATATATTATATAGTAAGATTTATTTGCATTAGTAAAGTTACATGATGTGTGTAGGAAAAAATTTTATGAATACCCTATCACCATATATTAATATCAATAAACATTATTAATTGATAATACTTTCAGTAAGTTATTATAATTATTATAATAACAGTTATTATTATAATAATACCCAATTTCTTGATATTCGGTGTTTATATAATGTATATGGATTATATGATTGGTACATATGTACTTACTTGATACATTGTATTGTTACATTTCTAAATTTAAATAACATTGTGACACTAACTAAACGTATAACCTAAGCATACATGAAATGAAAGGTGTGTATATTATTTAACCCAATTATATTTATTAGGGGTATAGTTGTATATTTAACCAAGTATTTGCTTACATTATACACCTGGCTAGCTAATACAATGCTGAGTTTGTTTGTCACATATTAAGTGCCCAGTTGTTCTCTTATTTCTCATACACGTGAACTCACATGCTACACTAGTCTATCTTCTCCTCATTTTCTTCACAAGCTATAGCTAATCATGAGATGGGGAGTGGGTTTCATAATTTGATTCACCAACTACTCACCTACCATCCCTTGACCATTATATAATCTAGCAATCCTTTGTTTTGATTTGGTGAACAAAGCTTGAAACCGTGTATTGAATTTGCTATATATATATAGCTCTCTTCCCTCTCATTATCGTTTACTGAGTTATTGTTAAGTAGAACTTATATTATAAATTTATATTGAATTGAGAGAGTGAGAGATAGCAGCAAGCCATATAACAAAGGTATAATCATTGCATTCAAGTTCTTCATTTTTCTATAATTTCCTAATTCTTGATTCTTTAAATTGAGCATGGATTGATCGTTAAGTTGATTAGAACATATTTGTTAGGTGGTATATAAGTTATTATACATGTTAGAATTATGTTAGAATTTTTCTGGAACGATTTTGGTTGGAAAATTTTTGAGTTAGACTAGCAAGCTGCCGAAGCAGCCTGCTCTGCGTCTAGCCGCCAGCCTGCGCAGCTGCGCCAGTGCCTGTCTGCAGAAAATTTTTCCATTTTGCAATCTGTTTATGCTAACTTATGGTACTAGTTTGGAATAAGCATACTAGCATGAGTGATATATATATATATATATATATATATATGGATGTATTGAGGCAATGTAAGTATGTTTCACTAATAGTTGCACAAGTAATTATAGTTTGAAATAAACTTAGCGTTTCATAAACTAACTTTGAATATGGAAACAAACTCGATATGCATACTTGTCATGATAGTATTCTGACCTTGCAAGCATGATAGCATGACTTAGAACTGTATGGGAGACATGTTGACTTAGGTATACGGGTTTCATAATAGAATATGAGCATGTGAACCCCACTATTGAACATTTTTAACGAAACATATAGGATTCAAAGGTGAACGTTAGCATGAAAGTATTCTAATTTGGCAAGCATGTTAGTATGGTCTATATGGACATGAAAAAAAAAACTAAGTCTAATGTGGTAGAACATACTAGTATACTCGATCGTAAGTTAAGGTAGTTTCAAATAAGAAACTTAAGAACTTTGAAAAATAAACTTGACCAAGAATTTTGTCGTTTAGATTCTGACCATATGAGGATGTTTACGTGGTTTAGATATACACCCTATTACATATGAGTCATGACTATGAGATGCTTTACTTGTACTATGATACCTTTATTGATTTAGTGCAACTTTTGATGAAAACGTAGAGTGTGAAGAGTAATAACATCAAATGCCATGTGAGACATGTTGTGAGTATACGAGTATAAATATTAAGATTTCATTAGGCCTATAGACGTATTAACATGAACCTCATTTGTTTATATACGGATTTCACATATGCATGCTGAATCGTAGAAAATGAACTTCAACTATGTGATTAGAGTATATGTGTGTAGTATACTCGAGCATATATATTAAGTATTGTTTGGTCTCGTATGAGGTAGTATGACAGGAATAGCGAACCTTTGAAGTATGAACTTGTTTAACTTAAGGTTTACCGGCATGAAAACATATGACTTCGAAATTAGATTAGGAAGAGCATGCTAGTTTCGAATGGGAGATTATAACTTGATAAGCATCTGTATTGGTTTAATGGCAATAGTTGCATGTAGAGTTACGCCGGGACACTTACAGACCCGAACAATTTGCTTAAGTCGGATTTTAACAGTTAACATATTATGATGCTATAAATGGTATGTTTGATATTGAACGTGATCTTATGTGATAGATTTATATAACGACTAGATTCTAGTATGTGTGAACTTATATTAGTTTATACTAATTGGAGAGATCGACTTGTTATTATTAGGTCGTTCCAATGCCATTTAAATTAAAGCTAGAATTATTTGTAGCTGAGCAAACAGGCAAGTTCTTTTGAACCCGTTCTTGTATTATTTGCAAGTCTCCCTAACTTTACTCAAATTTATATTGAGCAGGGTATTATTATATTGCAAGTTTTCCTGAACTACTCTTTTATTTGAGCAAGTTTTTCTTGACTTATACTTATTTATTGTACAAGTATCCAGACCCTATTGTGCAAGTATTCTAAATTCTTGTACTACCTTATTCAATGAACCGTGTAAGCGAGTTTCTAAACTTCACTTATTTTTGGTGAAAGTTTCCTATCCTTCTCATATTGTATTGAGCAGGTTATTATTGTATTGTGCAAGTTCCCCGAACTTCACACTTTGAGTATTGTGAAAGTTCCCCGAACTTCACATTTTGAGTATTGTGAAAGTTCCCCGAACTTCACACTTTGGTTATTTTGCAAGTTCCCGAACTTCATTTCTTTATTATGCAAGTTCTCTAAACTTATACAAACTCGTATATTGTGCAAGTATCTTATCTTTGTGTTTACTTTACTCAAAGAACGTTGTAAGCAAATGTCCTAACCTATGCATTTACTTTATGCAAGAGATCTATTATGGTGAAATTCCCCGAATTTCACTCTTTGATGTTGTAAGTGTCTAAGCCTATGCATTTATTTTCTGCAAGGAATCTATTATCGTGCAAGTTCCCCGAACTTCACACGTTGAGTATTGTGCAAGTTCCCCGAACTTCACACGTTGAGTATTGTGCAAGTTCCACGAACTTACACAAATTCATATATTGTGCAAATTATAAACTTCACTTTGTGCAAGTTCTCTATCATTCTCATATTGTATTGAGTAGGTTATTGTTGAATCGAAAGTTGTTTACTTAATTGCTTGAACTTTATTTCCAAGCATGTTATTTAGTGGTTTAATTACTTATCAATTATTCTACATTGATATTATTGCTGTCCGCACCTAGTGCATTTTGGCTCGTACAGTCTTGGACTTGTACATTATTCAAGGTTCTAAATTTCTTGAACTATGTCAGTAAGAGTCTGAACCTTTGCTCGGTCAGACTAGTGTATGAAGTTTTCTTTAAAGCTATCCAAACCAATTGATGGTAAGGATTCTTAGACGGAACAGAACACTCCTCATATGTAGGAGTGTGCCCAGGTATCTAATATATATGATACGAGTAAGCAGATATAAGTGTTATGTATATTCACGTTGTACCCGAGGCTGATCTCCTCGAGGTACTAAGTTTCTGTAGCCAGAAGCCAGTAATCCAAAAATGGTCAATTAGCTATTGAACCCATTGGAAAGTTATAGTTCAAAGTCTACTCGACTATCAGTCATTCTAAAGGCAATTATTATCTTTGCTTTTAATAGTCAGATTATTGAATCTTTCAGATATTCAGATATTCATATCGTTGAATCATACAGATATTCATAGTATTGAATCATACAGATTATTGAATCATTCTAACATTCATATTGTTTAATCTTTAAGATATTCATTTTGTTGAAATCATTGTCAGATATTTTTTCATTCATCATGATATATCCTTTATTGTTGTATTTAAACTTGCTGAGCAAACTTGTTGCTCATTCTTGCTATATCATGACTTATATTGCAGTTAAGTCCTAGCCCTCAGGGAAGGACAAGGGTAAAGGAAAGATATAGTATGGTTTGCAAGGAGCAGACTTTGTCTTTATGATTTGTTTAATTACTGTTAATATAATATAAACCCTAATGTTTATTCTAGGGTATGTTTGTATTGATGTATTAAGGTTATCGAATATTGGGACTAGTAACACCTTTTGAATGAACGACGTACATTTATTAGATTTCGCATTTTAGTTATCGTATGTTACTTAAAGGTGGATGTTAGTATTGTTTTGTGGCGACCGGACCGGGGTCAGAGGACCCGAATTCGGGGGTGTCACAATTACTCCCGTAAATTCTGGACTGGATATGTTCAGCAACAGCTTCGAGGGAGATCAGATCTTTTATCTTCCCTGACTTTAGCCCCATTTCTGCCATTTCACCGTGTTTGATCATTTCAGAGAATGGTTTTCCTATGCCTGCTAGGACCCTCTCATAATATGGAGCTTCTTGGATGTCGATGAAGGTCATAACTATCTCAGACTCAGTCATGGCTGGGGTAACTTGTGCTACGACCCATCTCCATCGTTGGGCATACTCTCTGAATGATTCAGTGTTCTTTTTCTTGATTTTGGTTATTTGGCATCTTCCTGGAGCCAACTAAGATTGGAAGCTGTATTGACTGCGGAAGGCATGGGCTAGCTCTTCCTAACTGTGAATCTTATAGTTGTCCAGACGGGCATACCAGGCTCTGGCTTCTCCAGTCAAACTTTTCTGGAATAGTTGTATTTGAAGTTTCTCGTCCTCAGCATAGGATCCGAGTTCTCTGATGAATACTTTCAGATGTGTATAGGGGTCTCTCAATCCATCGTATTTCTCGAAATTAGGATTTCTAAATTTTTCAGGATAACGAGCCCTGGGGAAAATACAGAGGTCGGAGTAATTAATGCTGCCGAATGCCCCAGTCCCTTTGATAGACCGGAGAGTTTCTTCTATTTGTTGTACTTTCTTGAGAAGTTCACCAGCTTCCTGTTCTTTGCTGAGGGTGGTGATTTCAGGGGTTTTGTTGGTTGTGTCCTGGTTCTGTGGTTCAGGAATCTGAGTCTCGGCCTTTTCGGTCTCTTGACTACCACCAGGTGCTCCTGGTTCTGTATGAATTTGGGCTTGCTTCCCTTTAAGAGCCTTGCTTTGTTCTCTTAGAAAATAGGTTAGTTCAGTTATCTGATTTCTCAGTCCTTCGAACTCCTCCCTAGAGACAGGGGTAGATTCTGGTTGAGCACTCGAAGTCATGTCCGTGGATGGACATAGTGCTTTCTTAGCCTTAGATCTAGTGACAGGACCAATTTTTCACCTACAACAAAACGTAGGCGTGTCAATTTCCTAAGGTAGGTAAGGATAGGATGCATGATATTTTTTTTATCTTATCCTGCAAAACAGAGGTCAGTTATTTTGATGACAGGATGACAAGATGTATTTACACTGGAATTGAAAACTAGACATTGAATTGAAAGAGGAAGGCATGAAGAAGCTTCCCGTTGAATTTGGTTAATCAGTGGCTGACCTATCTTAGGTTACTCTCGCGTGGCTTTTTGGCATGAAGGTCCCCAGATCATCGTAATCTACTAGAGGAAATTAATCTGATCTTTCAACTGGAGCGAATCTGGGTGGTGCATTTTCATGAGCCCCAGAGACTTAGCCGATCCCCAGAGACATTACTTATCACCGACGGGTTTTGCCTTCTTGTGAGAGGAATCACAACATACATTCACATACATCGTGCCTCACCGTTATGCATATGATGACAATTCATGCGAAGCACTAATATGGGTGCGAAACACTAAAAAATTAAGAAAGCATTCATTCACATTCATTCAATGAACAGACGCAGCATTCACGTATTCATTAATGTGGAGACGCAAAATTTCACGCATTTATAGTTTTGAAAGGGAAATATTTGAAATATTTGAAAGCGGCCTAAGCCCACTACTGTCCCCAGCAGAGTCACCACCCGTCGACGTCGGGAAAAAATCCACTGGTCGGGTCACAACTCGGATCTTTCATCTCTTACTAAGTTATCTCTACTCTTACTCTTTTTATTACG
Organism: Panax stipuleanatus; assembly: GCA_020205555.1. NCBI lineage: Eukaryota > Viridiplantae > Streptophyta > Magnoliopsida > Apiales > Araliaceae > Panax > Panax stipuleanatus. The sequence continues at coordinate 14,763,460 of CM035122.1, forward strand.
AAAAAGGTTTTGAAGGATTTTTTAGGAAAAGGCCAACATGTATCATGTCGACGATTTGTTCGTTTTACAGAGTCGCCAGTTGGTAGATTTGAAATGGTTGTACCAACTCAACCGAGATTTGTTTGAAAGAGGCCCAATTATTGGACACTGTCGAAACTTGGTCTTTGAAATCGGAGTTTTGAGCTCGGGGGCTTGGTTAAGTGTGGGGAAGGTGTTAGGCACCCCACGACTCTCGTGTAAACACGGTAGCACATCTTTTTAATATTTTCCTTAAAACTGAAATGCGTATGTGAATGCTGTTTGAAATTGGGCCTATGTTTGTTTGATTGATTGATTGAAAATAGTGATTTGCTTCGTTAAACCTATATACGAAGGGTTTGATTTGATTTGCAAAAAAATCTTTGATTTGATTGCTAAAAGTGTTTAATTTGATTTGCAAAAGCTTTTTTTTTTATTGAATTGAAAATGATGTTTTGAAAGCTGGTTATCAAACCATTACGCTAACATAGGAATTGAAGTCTATTGATACTTCTATTTTTTATCTTTTCAGCCTTAAGGCTTGCATTTGAATGGTGATTTGTCGGGCTGCGAAGCATCCTCGACCACAGAAATAAATACAAGTGTCGGTCTCCTCATGGGCATGAAAGCCATCAGAGGGACACTGACACGGCAAACTATTATTCTCATTATATTGAGACCTTAAATTCGGGTAACCGTTTTAAGGTATTTGTATGTACATTTTACAGAAAAACTGGCAGGGTACATTCTTAAAGTGGAGTTTGTCCATCGTGGGAATCAGATTCTGATCGATTAGATCATGAATCCCACGATTCCTAGGCTCACATATAAGTAGCCAATAAACCTGCACAATTCAAATTTGTACAGAAATAGATATATATCCCAATATTTCCAGAACCAAGGATTCATCAGTAAATCCTGGTTCGCACCTGGCCGAAGCGACTCGTTCCCACTAGATAGCGATCTAAGGGACGCGAGGTTGCTTTTGTGAAATGGACTGCTACACGGGCTTTTTGCCAAATTATAGGCTCTAAACGTCCAAATCTACCTGTTATTTTCTGATAGATGGTAGTATGTGGGTATATCTACGTGTTAGAGTGAAAATATTTGGGTTTGGAAGACAAGAAATTGGACAGAAAACCAAACGGGCAGAGGTTCGAAGTGTTTTTTTTTATGAAAGGGGGTACCTCATATATATAGGCCAGGGAGCCTCTGCTCTACCTGCTGCTGCTGTAGGTAGAGGTGCGGCTCCTCTGGTGGGGTCCACATGTCCGATTGAGTCGTCTCAAAGTACGTGCACTCCGAGCAACGCAAGGTCAAAGTCGAAACTTTCTAACTTTTGATCGGAGAGTCCGTTTGAGACGTGTGATACCTTTCCGGAAAGCCCTCGCCGAGAGTGTCACAATGACATGGGATAAAACATTTTTTGGGTTCAAGAAGATGGGTTCATAACTAGGTCTTCGATTTCTCGTAGTTTGTCTGTTGAGCTGTCTTGCGCTGTTTGCACTCGGGATCATCGTTATGGTTTGTTTTGACCTTGATGGCATCAATTCGGCTTGAGTTTGACCGAATCGTCCTTAGAGTTGGTAAAATGACTGTTTTGCCCATCTTGGGGTTGCCCTTAGTGTCGGCATGGCCTTTGGTTGATTTTCGGGAGTTGTTTCCAAGACTTGAATCTCATTCGAGTCGGTTTGTCCTCAATGTTATCTCTGAAGTTGATTTGGATGTTTCAGGTTTTCTCCTGGAGGTGTTGTGTAGCTTCAGGTTTGTTCCTGAAGTTGCCTTGACTTCTCAGGTTGAGACCGGGGATGACCTGCATTTCCCGGGTTGAGACCGGGGCTGACCTGATGACCCGATATTGAGATCGGGGTTGATCTAATGGCCCGATTGGAGATTGGGGTTAATTTAATGGCATGATATTGAGATCGGAGTTGATCTGACGGCCCGGTTAAAGATCAGGGTTGATTTAATGGCCCGATATTGAGATCGGAGTTGATCTAACGGCCCGATTGGAGATCGAGGTTGATTTGATGGCCTGATATTGAGATCGGGGTTGATCTGATGGCCCGATTAGAGATTGGGGTTGATTTGATGGCCCGATATTAAGATCGGGGTTGATCTGAGAGCCAGATTAGAGATCGGGGTTGATTTGACTGGCCTGATATTGAGATCGGGGTTGATTTGACGGCCCGATTAAAGATTGGGGTTGATTTGATGGCCCGATATTGAGATCGGGGTTGTTCTGACATCCCGATTGGAGATCGGGATTGATTTAATGGCCCGATATTGAGATTGGGGTTGATCTAACGGCCCGATTGGAGATCGGGGTTGATTTGATGACTCGATATTGAGATCGAAGTTGATCTGACGGCCCGATTGGAGATCGGGGTTGATTTGACGGCCCAATATTGAGATCGGGGTTGATTTGACGGCCCGATTGGTGATCGGGGTTGATTTGACGGCCCGATATTGAGATCGGGGTTGATCTGACGGCCTGATTGGAGAACGGGGTTTATTTGACAGTCCGATATTGAGATCGGGGTTGATCTGACGGCCCGATTGAAGATCGGGGTTGATTTGAAAAATATAATTTGGCCCTCCTACAGTGTTAGTAATAGGGAAAGAAAATTTCGAGTGTCTACACTGCATCCATATTCACCACCGAGCCAACCTCCTTCCAAGTAGCAAACAAAAGTCTTGTTTAGCGTCAAGCAATGCTTAATGAACTCACTGCATTATACAAAATTCAAACATGGACACTAGTTCCCAAATCTCCTCACATGAATATTGTAGGAAACAAGTGGGTCTTTCGCATCAAAACTCATGCGGATGGCTCTCTTGCCTGGTACAAGGCACGTCTCGTTGCCAAAGGATATCACTAGCAAACCTGGGTTAGGCTATTTCGAAACCTTCAGTCCGGTTATTAAACGATAACCATTCGATTAATTCTATCCTTGGTAATCACACGACAATAGCCCATTCGATAACTTGATGTGAATAATGCTTTTTTCAACGATTTTTTAACAGAACCTGTCTATATGCAGCAATCGCAAGGCTTTATTGATTCCACACATCCGAATTATGTGTGTAAATTGCATCGGTCACTATATGGGTTAAAACAGGCTCCCAGACCTGTTTTCACGTCTCTATGCTTTTCTTCTAGCTCACAATTTCACACAGTCTCGCAATGACACTTCCTTGTTTATCTATAATGATTCTGATACTTACTTATTTGTTCTTGTATATGTTGATGATATTTTAATCATAGATAATTCAGGGCAATCTCTTTCTAATTTGATTATTACTATTGGTGCTGAATTCTCCCTCAAAGACTTGGGACCCTTGCACTATTTTTTGGGGGTCGAGGTTGTACGAACTAAGGCTGGTCTTCTCCTTTCTCAGAAAAAATACACACAAAATATTATGCATCGTGCCTCCATGTCCACTTGTAAACCACAGTCCACTCCAATTTCTCTATCAGACAAGTTATCCTCATCTTCCGGCATCTTGTTTGAAAATCCTACTCTCTATCGGCAAATTGTTGGATCACTTCAATATCTCAGTCTAACCCAGCCTGACATCTCTTTCGCTATCAATAAAATCTTTCAGTTCATGCATAATCCCACGGTTATTCATTGGACTGCCATAAAACGAATTTTTCGATACTTACAAGGAACTATGTCCCATGGCTTATTCTTCTTCGCTAGATCTTCTCACACTCTTCATGCCTTTATCGATGCAGACTGGGCAGGTGACCTTAATAATCGAAAATTAACTGCTGGAAATGCAATCTTCCTAGGTTGCAATTTTAATCTCCTGGGTTTCGTGTAAGCAACAAAATGTTGCACACTTGTCTACGAAATCTGAATATAAAGTCATTGTCGATGTCACTACTGACTTAAAATGGTTTTGTTCTCTACTCAACGAGTTACGGCTGCCTCTTCGTCACATGCCTATGTTGTTGTGTGATAATCTAGGAGCCTCCTATCTTGCTTCCAACCCTGTATTTCATGCTCGAACAAAACACATTGAGACAGGATATCATTTTTGTTTGTGAAATGGTTGCTAACAAACAGATCTCTATTCAATTTGTCTCCTCCAATGATAATTTTGTCGACGCCCTCACCAAACCCTTACCAACTAGTCCTTTTTCGTACAATCGATACATGCTCAAAGTGTTTTCAAGGCTACCCTTTGGCTTGCGGGGGAATATTGACACTATCTAATAATCAGTTGTTAGTTAGGAAATTGAATTACCATAATTATCTCTTTAGAATCTTTTGATTCTATAAATCACTTAGATTCTAGCTTAAGTAATTTTGCCAATCCCTTAACTCTAGCTTAAGTGATTATCATACATGTGTGTATATATATATAGAACAACTCTGTTTTGTAATGTGTGTAAAAATATAATTCAAAAGCTTGATTCACCTTTAGCTTTATTCTACACGATCTAGGTTCCCAACGCTGCCTGAATCTGCCAATCAAGCCCATTCATGTACCTCAATACTTGTTTATCATTGGTTTCTTGCAAGTTACATTTAACTTGTAAACACATAAACTCTTCGATATAGGAAGTAAATGTTTAATTTCCTTGCGAACATATTTTATACTGCTGGAATAAGTGTTGTTGATAATCTGGGGGTAAAAACTTTTTTTGTAAAATAGCCTTCATACAATCCCAATCATGAATAGGTTCATTCTCATTTCGATACCTATCATCCTGCAATTGTTTCCACCATGCACGCCGCACCCCTCTCAACTTATATGTAATTTAGATTCACTTGCTTATTCTTAGGGATATCCATTAAATCAAAGAAGGCTTCAACATCATTAATCTAAAAATCCCTCGATATCTAATGAACCATAAATGTTGGGAATTTCTATTTTTTACCCGTAATTTCCATGAGCACCGTTATTCCTATAGGGTTCCACAACCATTCCATGACCTGTGTCGTGAGCAACTCCACGTCCACCACCTTTTCCACTTCTACGAAAGTACTAGACTAATTAGTAGGGTTCCTCATAAGCCAAATTTTCATACGTCTCATAATCGCCAAAATCAGCTAGTTAACAATTAACATTAAAATTGTGTCTTGCCGCTCGATTTAGGACACATCCATCACGGTCCTCTGCATTCCTTAATTCGTTAATGGAGTTTACCAACCCACCTATTTATAGTTGTATATCCACCATCTGTCATTTCAAGGCATCCACTGATTCTTGCGTATCATACCGTGGTTGTACTCCTACTTCTTCAACCACGACCAATGGATATAGTTATCTTGACTCTGATGCCAATTGACGGAACGGATTATAATGGTTAAACTAACACAAAGGCAAACAAATCATTGCGCACAACAGAAGATAAATAATTCTCCAAGAGAAAACACAATAGTATTGATAATAATTGTCAAAAGAATACTTTCAAAATCCTAAAATAACATATCTATAGTCTAGAACACTTTCCAAGACTAATTAGAAAAGAAAATAACAAAATATTAAAAATAATCTGAAGTTTGATCAAAACTTTGACGGACAATAAGACCACTTTAAACAGTTTTTTTTTGACTTGAAATAGTGTATGTCATGGCCAAAGGCATAGATTTTGTAAAGCTCGCCGAGAGCTTCGATTTAATATATTATGAGCCCCGTAACTCCAAACAGATCAAAAGTTACACTCGTTTAAAGTTTATCCGATGAAAACACATTCCAACTCAACTTGCAAATCTGCTTCCAATTTCGAATCAACTTCCAAATCCTTGTCTGCATCATAAATAAACAACAAATTTAATATTAGGTTGGTTGATGACTAATCATAACAACAACTTATGAACAATTATGATACCTAAAATATGAGCAATTCTTTAACATAAACAAAAAAATTATAAGTTATTATTATAATAGTCTCATGCTCAAATTTAAAAAATTCTATTGTTGTCAATCAAATATTTTTCTAAGTGATCATAATTTTATTCCAGTGCTCCCATACTTTTTTATTTTTTACCAACAAATCCTCCAAGTAATAATTTGTTATTTGTTTCCCATGCTCCACAGCTATTATCAGTGTGGAGTGAATATCCTTCTATTTCTTTTATTTGTCGTTTTAGAGAGAAAGTTTTGTTCCTTTTTATTTGTGATTTGTAAATTTTAAGAAAGTATTAAATACTTAATTTTTCATATTATCATTTATGATTAAAGGCTAATTTATTTATCTCTCATTTTTTCAATAAATTTTAGGAGGCTAATATTAAATTTTCATACTCAATTTGGCAAAATTTATTCAATCAGATAAAATATTAATTGTATTTATTAATCTATGTGCATAACCTTAAAACGTGAATTAAAAAGGAACTGAGAACCAAATTTCTAATAGAAAATAATATACATGTTGACAAATATTTGACGAAGTTAGATTGCGACCAACTTAGAAGTGTATGGGATAAGATAGAATAAATTAAATTGTGAACCTTCTTAATTTTTACTTATCTCATGTACGTACATACGTCACAATTATAATTCGACTGTAAATTTTTACAATATATAACAGAACTCATTTCTAATTTATTTATTTTTGGTGCATAAAAGAAAAAATGTTTCTAATCAAACCCCAAAGAGGATAGGATAATTAATTCAAAGATTTATTTTTTTGCTTGCTCGGCACACAATCCCAAATGCCAAAACTGCCATATTCTTATTCGTCTTTTGGCAATTGGCATTATTGACTGTGCAGTGCTTGGTGTGTAAAGCTTGATTTGGGAATTATGATAGGACAATAGATGTTTCTCCACTTGGCCCGAGACCATCATCCTATGCGTATATAATGACATCATTTGTGTGTGCTCAATGCCCACTATTTGCACACAAATTGACAAAAATTTGCGCCAATACAATTAATGATTTATTTAAGATTGATTAGATAACTTTTGTATACTCAAATAATGTTAAAGATCTCAAATTTAAAATTTTATGTCTTAAATACATATGTTATTATTGTATTAGAATTTAATGATAAAAAATAATATATATGTCAATTAATTTGATACTTCCTTCATTCTTAAAAGATTGTCGTTTAAGGTTTTGACACATGGATTAAGAAAGTCATTTAATACTAATAAAATTTATTTGAAATTCCATCACTACCCCTTTATGGGAAATTAAAAACTATTAATATAAGGGAGAAAATTTATTGGGACAATGAGAGAACATAGGGATAATATAGAAAAGTAAATAATGTATTCTTCTAGTAAGTTGTTAACGACAAATATTTTAGAACAAATTTTTTCTTTTAAAACGACAACCTTTTAAGAACGGAGGGAGTATCAAATATGAATTGAGACTAAGGTGCTGTTTGTTTACATCTGATTCGCTAAGAAGCATGATGCTGTTTTTTTTTTTTTTGTTACCTCTGAATGCCTCTTAATCGGTAAGACAGAAAATGAAATCTTAATAATTAAGAGGTACCTCTTAATGAATTTTTTTTGATAATTTTTTTTATATAAATATATTCAACAATATTATTCACTCATTTTTATTAAATTGAATATTTAAAATTATTAAATAAAAAATTACCCTTTAAAATAGTAAAATAGTGTCATTAAGAGACAATTTATTTTTTAGTTATCAAACAGTTTTTTAGATTCAGACCTCATAACTATTCAGATGATCTAATTTATTAAGATATCATAATCATTCAGATCTTAATCGCCAGATTTATCAAACACAACCTAATATATAAATGTAAGCGATGAAAAAAAATAATAATAAGTGAATTCTTTCTTTATAAACTCTTATTTTATACAATAAGTACGTTATTGCTTCATATCGACATTAATTTGTCTTCTTATATAGACCTGACAAGAAGGCATGTATGGTTTGAAAGTACCCTTCCCCATACCCACTTCGCCAGTGAGTACCTTTCCCCATATTCCACCCCTTTTTCGGAATTTCTCCCATTTTTAGGATTTTTTTTCTTTTTTTTCAAATTAGATTTTTCATAAAAAAAATTATATTACTTTTGTTTAACTATTTCTAATTCAAAATCAAACTACATGTTATATATTTCTATTAGTATCAATACATAAAAGGTTAATTTCAAAAATAATTAATACATCATGTATATATTACATAAAAGAAAAATAATTATATATAAATATAATCAAGGCAGGGGTGAGGGCGGGAGTGTCTATCTTATCCGGTTATAGCCGATCCAATTCTTATAGGGTTTAAAAATTTGGGTTCCATTAAAGTTGGGATCAGACGAATTTTATTAGGATGGAGGAAAATTGTAAGTCTAGTCATATATAACAACACTCTTTAATAATTGTTAAAAATTGATATTTTCACATCACTTTTTGATATTTTAACATATATGACCCTTACATATTAGCTAATAAAAATTCGGCACATCAGTTAATATGTGGATCTTATGTTATCAAAAAATGATGTTGAAATATCAATTTTCTTGTTAAAAACCCTACATGATATTGACCAATCAACATCATATATATTTGACACATTTGAGACCAAAAAATTCGAAAACCCCTAACGTTATCCTTATCTAGGTACCAAATGTTTTCTTACAACAATTTTCATCCAACTTTAGCTAGATAATTTTATAGGGTGGTTGTACAAAATTATAGTGAATCTTAGCAATATTACATACTGATACAATAAGGAAATTGATATTTTCGCAAGATAAAGTGATAGTTCTAAAAGTTTTCTCTTACATAAATTATAAATAATGGTCCACACTCATATGCAAGAGATATTATAGAAATATCAAATTTTACTTGTGAAAATATTAATTTCGTACAGTAATAATGTGTTTTTAAAACACGTATGAGAACTAAAATTTGAAACCCTTAGTTTTTATCCTAACATTATAAGTCTTGTTTTTCATAAATATACAATGGAAATAATTAAAATGTAAATATTTATCATAAAATAAATAAATGATAAAAATGTGAAGAGTAAAACTTCTAAAATCACTTTCATTTGTCGGTGCTTTCTTTAGTTGAAGGGTTCTCGCGCTAAATCAGAACTTTTAGTCACAGCTGACCCGCATTAAATTAATATTAGTTAGTGATCCCAACTTGGATGTATATATTTACAAAAGAAAAATAGTAATAGCAAGAAAGAATTAGCTAGGGAGCGAGAAGAGTACTACTGTATAAATTGAATTCTAATGCGTTTGATAGTTTTAAATTATTACTACAAATTTTTATAAGGGAAGTGTATTTTTGATATTTTCATATGATTCATTTTCACATTAAAGTAGGACTCATTGTATGTTTTTGTGAGAAATGACTGTGTAAAAATATCAAAAATACATGTAAAAATATCAATTTCTTTTTATAACAATCCTCCAAATAACAATATTAAAATTGATACTATTTATGTGCATTTAAGAGATTATATAAGTAGATTATAGACAAAGATAGATGCGTTATCGTTTTCTTTTGTGTGGTGTTCAAGGATCACAACTAAAAGTCGAAACGATAGCAACAAATCAATGAAACAATTTCGAGGTGATATAATCATATAATGATCTTCGAAAAAGAAAAAAAAATCACCAGCTTTGGCGCAGCGGTTCAAGCTCGTTCTGAAGTGAGCCATAAACCCGGACATCCTAGATTCGAGTCCCGCTTACAACAAAGTTAGGACATGAAAATATTTCATGGTAGCCACGGTACTCCCTAAGGCTCAAGCCTGGTAGCAAACCGCTCTGGTACTGGGCTAAGGAAATTAGTCAATCCGCGGGTCGAAAACTCCACATTATCAAAAAAAAAAAAAAATTTCGAGGTCACATATCACATTTGTCAATCAAAATATCTGGGTACACAAATATTTTTCAAAAGAGAATTGAGAAATAATAATAATAATAATATAAAAAAGTCTTTGATATTATTAGAGTAAAAATAATGTTATCAGTGTATAAATTTAATAATATTTTTATAATTATTTTAACGACACTTAATACTTTAAGTGACGCACGTATTGTTCCGAAATCGTCACAAAAAAGCAACTAATATTATCAAACGAAAAATAATATTGTCAAAATAAAATAAGACCCTAAACCCTAGAGACTAGAGTGTTAAATGTCGCTATAACAATTATAAAAATGTCTGTTGAATACTTATATTTTATTAGATTAATGGTAAAATATAATTTAAAGAAAAAAGATCAAAATGCCCTTAAATTAGTAAAAGATATTAGATGTTGATTAAGGGTATTATGGACCTTACTACAAGACTAATACCATCCGAGTAAATCTATAGGTACATCCACCCTACTCTCTCCTTCCCGATATGCAAATCTAAAAGTTGTTTTAGCAAAATATAAATCACAGGCTTGTCTGTCTTTTTTATTTTATATGGCTCTTCTCTTCAAATCTCGCACGCATTTCTCTCTCTTCTCTTCTTCTCTTCCAAAAATGCTCTAGTTCTAACCCAAAATCAACCTCTCTCTCCCTTCTTCCTCTCTAATTCTATTAGGCCCAACAATTGGTCCGGTGAAATCACTCAACCCCTAGCCCTGCTATTCTCGAATAGTCATTCTAACTTAGAAACAAACAAACAACCTTCTTCCCCTTAACTTTATTATAATCTCCACATTCAAATTAAATCGATCATTCCTTTTTAAAAGACACATAATTTCAGTAAATTGAGCACGCATTTGAAATGGGAATGCTTATGAGCAGGTGACCCAATAAAGAATTCGACTTTTGGGCAGTAGAAATTCATTTAGGAATAGTTGTTATAATAACAATTCAGTGGTAGTAGTAATGGAGAAGACAACAATTTGTCTAAGTATTCCAATTTGTGTCTAAGGATTCCAATTTGACAACGGTCTAGATAACCGAAGATGAGGAAGCGAGATAGATATGTCAAGGCTAGGGGCTAAGTAATTTTAGCATTTATGAGCGATTACTGGGCCAAATAGAATTAGAAAGGAAAGAGAGAGAGAGAGGTTGATTTTGGGTTAGAACAAGAGGATTTTGGGGGGAAGAGAGAGAACTGTATGAGAGATTTAGAGAGAAACCCCAAATAAAATAGTGATTTATATTGTGCCAAAACGACATTTGGACTTGTGCATCGGGAAGAAGTGAGTAGAGTGGATGTACCTATAGATTTATTCATACCATAATGACACATGGCAGATAAACTAAGATTGCTAAGAATTGGAGCGGTTAAAGGCATTAATCCCCACAATTAGCAGTTATGAGAAGTGAAAGAGATCATGGGCGGGAAGCTACATATTTATTAGTACTTGGAAAGTTATAATTGGTCACACCAAGATCAGAAGAACGCACACATCTTAAACAGAACAACTCTTTTCAGAGTTTCTATTGAAAATTCAATAATAATCTAGAAGGAGGATTGAATAGATTATTACAGATTTAAAAATTATCTTAAACCTTTTAACATTTTTAGATAATTAATTTGCAGTTTTAGAAATTAATATGCAAGACAATAAAAATTCAATCACACAATGCACAGAAATTTGTCTGGTTCACAACATACATCCCGGGTATGTTGATACATCCTGTCTCAAGCTCATCTCCAAGACTTGAGATCCTATTACTGTAATAAAAACTCCTTCAATAGGCGAAAAAGTCTTTACAAAGTTTTATAGACAAACTTTCAACTATATATGCTCAACTAATCTATTTTGGACAACAAGCTCCCAACTCACTCCTCAAACTTAGTTGTACTTTCTTTTGAGTTCAGTTCTATTCTATGATCTGGTTTTGAAACAACAGTCTCTTTCTCACCTCACAAGTACACTAGAGACCCAACTCCCAGCTGACCTCTCTAAGACTCTAGTCTTGATAAAAAATTACTCTTCTTTCTCACACATACATAAAATAAACTAATTCTATCATTTTTTCTTTTTACAAAAGTTTTAGTAGAGATATGCTTCTAAAATAAGCAGATAAATTTTAGTATAAATATATATATATATATATATAAAATTTTAAGTAACTTTTATATTTGATACTTCTCAAATAAGCAGATAACAATTAAGGATAAATTAATAAAAGTTCAATGACTTTTATTTATTTGAAATGTGCTTCTGTGTAAGCAGATGTAAATTTATGCTCGGTTATAAAAGTTTAAAACTTTTATACTTGTGAAAATGTGCTTCTTAATTAAGCAGATAAATTACTTTAAGTGTAATTCAAAATACTTCTGTATAAGCAGATATATAGTTGTATGCAAGTTTATAAAGAACTATTTATTATTTATAATAAAAAATGTGTTTCTATGTATTAAACACATATAAAAGTTCAAATATTATGAATGAATTTATGTTCAAATATATATGATGACAGATATCAAGTATGATAAATAAATTAGTTAAGCAATACTTGATATAACAAATATATTTGTTTAACTTAAGAATATATAATAATATATTTTATCTATTATGTGAATAATAAATAAATAAGGCCACTTAGGATTTTAAAGACCGTTTGAACAATTCACGCTATCATTCGCTCAAGGGTGAATAAATTCAAATTGTTTCGGTAATATCTAAGTACTAACCAAATTTATAATTTTCACACTCTATCACTTATATAAATATTTTCAATAGATCACTTTGAAATTCAAAGACAGTTCGGATAGTTTCTCAAAGAGAAATATCTCGTGGTTATTTTGACGATCAAGTGTAAATCTATTTTACGATATTTATATAAATAATGAATATATAAAATACTTATATAAATATTTTCGATAGACCAATTTGAAATTCAAAGACGGTTCGGATAGTTTCTCAAAGAGAAATATCTCAAGGTCGTTTTAATGATCAAGTGTAAGTTTACTTTACGATATTTATATAAATAATAAATATATGAAATAATTATATAAATATTTTAGATAGACCACTTTGAAATTCAAAGACTGTTTGGATAGTTTCTCAAAGAAAAATATCTTGGGGTTGTTTTGACTATTAAGTATAAGTCTACTTTACGATATTTATATAAATAATAATTAGATGAAATATAGATATATATAAATGTGTATAATAATTTATATTTTTATAGCTATAATAATAAGCAAGTAAGAGATAATTTAATCAAGTAATTTAAACAACTTATCTCAAATACTTGTGACTAATTTTCTCTTCTTCAAATAATCAGAATTTTGAAGTAGTAGAGAGATTAAAGCTTTAGAGAGAATGTAATGTGTAAAATTTTTGTTTAATAGTAAATTGGTAAGTTTGGAATGAAGAGAAAGCTTCCTATTTATAGTATTTTCATGCTTGGGGCAAAAAATGGTCATTTCAAAAAATCAAAGGCTGAAATTCATTTGTTTGAAATAAAGGGCTCAGATGAATTTTATCAGTTTTGATCACACGGATTGCCCAATCACTAAATCAACCGAATTTTTGAAGCTTTGGACAGTTGAAAATTTTGACCACATTCTTGCATTAAATGCTCATTTGATTTTCAAATCTCAATTTACAGCATATGGACGTATACTTTGTCCCTAAAATAATGTCTCATTTCTTTTAGCATATATCACATTAAATGCAAGCCTTCAGTTTCCTTTTTGCATGTATACACGGATGCACACACATGCACAAAAATCATGTATGCGCACAAACATTTTTCGGTAAAAATTCTTTTTGCCCCTTTTTGTGAAAATAATTTTGAAAGCTTGACTATAAATATTTTTAAAAGAAAATAGGAATCCTCCTTACCTTGGAGAAATGTTATTATGTGAAATAATATTTTTAACACTTGATATTAAAATTATCAAGGTTAGGAAAATGTTATTTCAACTTAGAAAATATTTTTGGTCAAAGTAAATAAGATTTGAAATACACAAATAAATCCTATGAAGGGGATTCTACCCTTTTAATTAATTTATTTATTAATTATTGTTATCATCAAAAAAACCTAAAAGTTAAAAACCCAACAATCTCCCCCTTTTTGATGATGACAATCAACTAAAAATATTTTCTATAAAATTTCCCCTCAGTTTATGCAATCCTTAAAAAAATTAATTTTTTTAAACAACTAACATGCAACAGTATATAACAGTTCATAGCAGTCGTATATAGCATGTGACAAAATATTTTTCTTCTCCTAATAATATTTTTCTTCTCCCCCTTTGTCATCATAAAAAAGAATAATATAGAGTACTTTTCAGAACATGCAAAAAAAGAGATTAGAATCTAAAAAAAATCTTCTAAAGATTCAATTGACTATTTTTCTTTTGATCAAACGGTAGAAAGCTTGCATTTTTTTTGAATCTGTGTGGTTGCTTCCAAATAAGTATACATGAATGGATGTTATTTACCGTTAGATGCATAAAAATTCAAATAAACGTTCCAGTTTAAGTCTATTTAATATTAAATATATTTAAATATTAAATATTAGATAAAAAAAACTTATAAATATTAAAATATTTTTAAAAAAAATATTTCTAGATACATACATACATATATATATATATATATATATGTTAAAAAATATTTATATAATAAAGTTTTACACAATTAAATATTAAAAGTTACTACTATGTTCTAATTAATTAATAACATATATATTTAAATGCATAAATAATTTTGAGAAAACTGACATGTGTCACTTGTACTTTAACAATCATAATGACTTGCATAATCAAAATCTTTTTCACCTGCTTTGATTTACAATCATATGAAGAAGTTTAATTTTCCATTCATGATCATTTCAAAATCCTTACTCATTCTTTCAGAGAAATTATTTCACAAAGTAATATCAATAGACCCAACAATGATGTCGTTATTTATTTTTACTAGAGTCAGCTCCAAGACATACCTGTAACATTTATTAATTTCACGAACTGGTACCCTTTAATAAGAAGGGTCATTTGGGTGAGTTTCTCATTTTGTATAAGGTACATTTGTGTTTTCCTTTACAGAACTGGGTACAGGATAATCAATCTTAGTAGACACGAGTATTTTATGAGTAGTCTATAAGATGCATGATTTACTCTAATTTATATCCTAAAATTTTTTGATGATAATTTTTATAAGATTTTTGACTTTTATTTTTCTGATAATTAGAGAACTCTTTCCTTGTATTTTTAATAATTAGTGCAATGTAAGTTCCTTTTGGCACCCAAATTATTTTTTCTTTATAATTTTCATTTCGAACATTACACATGTGAAAAGAATGACCATTTCTGTTACAATAAGAGCATTTAGTAAAATGAGATATATGACTCTTTTTTTTTCTTTTTTTTAACATGATAAAGTCATTTAACTTTTCTTTTACTAAATTCTCCAATATATCCTAATCCTTCTTTGTTAAATTCACATCTTTGTTGATTAAGTATGACATCAAGGTTTTCTTTCTCTTTTGTGAACTTAAGAACTATAGTATTTAAATCGTCACGTTCTTTAGTTAAAATATTAATTTGATCAATTAAAAAAGAATTTTCACTTTGTTTTTCTAATTCTGTCTTTAGAGATGAATTTTCAAGTTCAAGATTTTTAATATCTTCACTTAACACTTGATTTTGTATTTGAGTATTTTTATTAATTATAGCAAGTGTTGAATTTTTATCTTCAAGATTTTTGATAGAAATGATAAGTGTTGAATTTTCTATCTCTAGATCTTTGTTTATTTTTCTTAATTTTTCTAATTCTTCCTTTAGTAATAAACTTTTTGAAAAGTTTTTTTTTCTAATTCTTCTTTTTCTTTATTTAAACTTTCATTAGATATAATTAAATTTGAGATTTCTATTTCAAGATTTTTGTTAATTTTAATTAATTTTTCTAATGAAAATTTTAATTTAATAAAATATTCTTTAATAATTTCATTATCTTCATATAAACAATTATACGCTTCTTGTAGTTCATGATGCTTTTCATTTATATTATCTAAGGTATGTGTGACAAATGAAGTAATAGGTAATTGATGTTCAAAATTTACCTCAGATCTTAGTGATGAATCATTATCTGCTATTAAACATAGATTTGTAATTTTCTTGGTTTGTTCAGCAGCTTCTTCATCATATCTTTCTTGATCTAAAAATAAAGCTTTAAAAGAAATTACTTTCTTCTTGAGATCTATATCCGATCCTGCTTTTTCGACTAACATGTCGACTTCGTGGGCAGAGAGATTTCCAATAAGGTTATCAAGAGGATAAGTTGTTAGGTCTTTTATTTTTTTAATAGCAATAACCTTCATTTTTCAGATGGATGGAAGGGCTTTGAGAATTCTTCTATTTTTTCTCATTAGTTTAATATGTCTTCCTTAGTTATTCTAGTTCATCAATTATTCTGAAAAAACGTATTTTCATATCAATGATCTTTTCGTCATCTTCCAGCTTGAAACTTCCATACTCCTAAATTAGAATATCTTTTCTGGTTTCTTTAATATGATTGGTTCCTTCATAGGTTACAATCAATTTTTCCTAAATTTCTTTTGCATTCTTGCAATTGCTAACTCTTTTGTATTCTTTTTCAATGAGAGCACTAGTCAACACTTGTTCAGCTATGGATGTTATGTTCATAGCCTTTTCATTATCAGTAGTGAACTCATCAGCATCTTTCTCAACGATATTTTCTTCTACAATTTTTGTAGGAACTTTTACACCTTGTTCTATTGCAAACCAAACTTTGATTCCTTGTGACTTAGCATAAATTTTAAATCTGTTCTTCCAGGTGGCAAAGTTGGTTCCATCAAATAGTGGAGGTCTAGACATTGAAAATCCTTCTTTGCAACCAGTAGCATTGTTAGGCCATAGATGGATCCATTCTTAGGTATGTCTGTATTTACTTAACAAACAAGTTAAAGAGTATTGCTTTGATACCAATTGAAAGTCCAATAATAATCTAGAAGGGGGTTGAATATATTATTATAGATTAAAAAATTATCTTAGGCCTTTTTGAATTTTTAGATAATTAATTTGCAGTTTTAGAATTTAATATGCAAGACAATAAAAATTCAATCACACAATGCACAGAGATTTGTCTGGTTCACAACATACATCCCGAGTATGCTGCTACCTTCAGTCTCAAGCTACTCTCCAGGACTTGAGATCCTATTACTTCCTATAATAAAAACTCCTTCAATAGGCAGAGAAGCCTTTACAAAGTTTTATAGACAAACTTCCAACTAGTCTAAACTAATCTATCTTGGATAGCAAGCTCCCAGCTCCCTCCTCAAGCGTAGTTGTACTTTTTTTTGAGTTCAGTTTTATTCTATGATATAGTACTCTTGAAACAATAGTCTCTTTCTCACCTCACAAGTACACTAGAGACCCAACTCCCAGCTGACCTCTCTAAGACTCTGGTCTTGGTCGAAGAATTACTCGTCTTTCTCACAAATACATAAAATAAACTAACTCTATCCTTTTTCTTTTTTACAAAAAATTTAATAGAGATATGCTTCTAAAATAAGCAGATAAATTTTAGTACAAATATATATATATATATATATATATATATATATATATATACAATAAGGCTCTTAAACGGACTGTTCGTAAACGAACAATCCTTTTGCGTACACTTTTAAATTGAATAAGTGGGCCCAATTATGTACTATCTCAATTATGTAGGATAAGTAGGAAAAGGATGTACGCAAAAGGATTGTTCGTTTACGAACAGTCCGTTTAAGAGCCTTATCCTATATATATATATATATATATATATATATATATATATATATATATATATATATATATATAAAAGTTCAAGTAACTTTTATATTTGATGTTTCTCAAATAGGAAGATAGCAATTAAGGATCAAGTAATAAAAGTTCAATGACTTTTATATATGTGAAATGTGCTTCTGTGTAAGCAGATGTAAATTTATACTCGGTTATAATACTTTAAAACTTTTATACTTGTGAAAATGTGCTTCTTGATTAAGCAGATAAATTAGTTTAAGTGTAATTTAAAAATACTTCTGTATAAGTAGATTATGCAAGTTTATAAAGAATTATTTATTATTTATAATAAAGAATGTGTTTCGATTGATTAAACACATATAAATTTAATTTCAAATATGATGAATGAATTTATGTTCAAATATATATGATGACAGATATCAAGCATGATAAATAAATTAGTTAAACAATACTTGATATAACAAATATATTTGTTTAAATCAAGAATATATAAAAATATATTTTATCTATTATGTGAATAATAAATAAATAAGGTCACTTAGGATTTTAAAGACCGTTTGAACAATCACGCTATCATTCGCTCAAGGGTGAATAAATTCAAATTATTTCGGTATGTAAGTACTGACCAGATTTATAATTTTCACACTCTATCACTTATATAAATATTTTCAATAGATCGCTTTAAAATTCAAAGAAAGTTCGGATAGTTTCTCAAAGAGAAATATCTCGGGGTCGTTTTGACGATCAAGTGTAAATCTATTTTACGATATTTATATAAATAATGAATATATAAAATACTTATATAAATATTTTCGATAGACCAATTTGAAATTCAAAGACGGTTCGGATAGTTTCTCAAAGAGAAATATCTCAAGGTCGTTTTAATGATCAAGTGTAAGTTTACTTTACGATATTTATATAAATAATAAATATATGAAATAATTATATAAATATTTTAGATAGACCACTTTGAAATTCAAAGACTGTTTGGATAGTTTCTCAAAGAGAAATATCTTGGGGTTGTTTTGACTATTAAGTATAAGTCTACTTTACGATATTTATATAAATAATAATTAGATGAAATATAGATATATATAAATGTGTATAATAATTTATATTTTTATATCTATAATAATAAGCAAGTAAGAGATAATTTAATCAAGTAATTTAAACAACTTATCTCAAATACTTGTGACTAATTTTCTCTTCTTCAAATAATCAGAATTTTGAAGTAGTAGAGAGATTAAAGCTTTAGAGAGAATGTAGGCAATGAGTAAGCTTTTTCTTTGATAGTAAATTGGTGAGTTTAGAATGAAGAGAAGCTTCCTATTTATAGGATTTTCAAGTTTGGGGCAAAAAATGGTCTTTTTGGAAACTCAAAGGCTGAAAATCATTTTTTTGAAATAAAGGGATCAAATGAATTTTATCAATTTTGATCACACGGATTGCCCAGACACTAAATCAACCGAATTTTTGAAGCTTTGGACAGTTGAAAATTTTGACCACATTCTTGCATTAAATGCTCATTTGATTTTCAAATCTCAATTTACAGCACATGGACGTTTACTTTGTCCCTAAAAGGATGTCTCATTTCTTTTATCATATATCACATTAAGTGCAAGCCTTCACTTTCGTTTTTGCATGTATACACAGATGCACACACATGCACAAAAATCATGTATTCTCACAAATATTTTTCGGTAAAAATTCTTTTTGCCTTTTTTTTGTGAAAATAATTTTGAAAGCTTGAATATAAATATTTTAAAAATAAAAGAGGAATCCTCCTTGCCTTGGAGAAATGTTATTATGTGAAATAATATTTTTAACACTTGATATTAAATTATCAAGGTTAGGAAAATGTTATTTCAACTTAGAAAACATTTTTGGTCAAAGTAAATAAGATTTGAAATACATAAATAAATTCTATGGAGAGGATTCTACCATTTAAAATAATTTATTCACTAATTATTGTTATCATCAAAATAAACCTAAAAGTGAGGGACCCAACATCTATCTTAGGAGTATAGCTAGATATATGTCGGGTGCATCGCCAGGAGGTTTGTAAGATAGAAATTAACTTAGTTTAAATCTATGTAAATAATTTCTAATCTGGTGTTACTAGAATTCTAGTAATTAGAAGAAAAAAAATCGGTCCCGTGTTACTGAAAATTGTGTTAGTGTCTATGTTATAATTGTACAAGTTGTTATGTGTTCTAAGAAGTTCTTAAGTCGAAGGTATCGAACACACAATTACTTGGCCCTTAATAAAAAAATTTATTACTGAATTGTTTATTGTCTAATTTTTTTTTTCATCATTAACATTAAACTAATATTTGATATTTGCCCACATGTTGAATTGGCACGCCTGGTGAGACCAATAATTAGAAATGTTGTGAACAATGGTGCGTCGTCGCGTTGAGAATAACAACCCAGAACGAGAATAGAATAATGAACATCAATTTTTTTTAATATAAATAAATTTTAGAATATCAAATTTAATTAAATGTCCACAATGAAAAATATTTAGTTTTAGTGTAACACCCCAGTCCCACATCGAAAGATATGGAAAAAATTTATCTATATATAAGAAATTAAGTTACTAACAATAGTACCTTCAAGTAATGACCTTTTGGGTGAGTCTGTGGTGGGCTAAAATGACCCAAGAAAATACTAAAGGCCAGTGGTTTAAGGCTTTATTTGAATGGATTTGATTCGATTGAGACTTGAGATTTGACCCAAGATTTGTTCCGGACTCGGGATTTGACCCGGGTTATTTCATATGGTATCAGAAATTACTCTCAAAAGCTCGGGTCTGGTCATCCGATCGGGTTGCCGAAGGTGGAGACACGAATGCTGGTGGTATTATCCTATAATGGAGAGATGGAGATCCAAAGGTGGGGACACGGTATTATCCCATAATGGCTAGAGAGGCAAATATCTGTGGACCGTGTGTATGATCGGTACTGACGGGGACGCCATAAATTTAAGTGAGGGAGTTTGTAACACCCCATTTCCACATCGAAAGATATGAATTTTTTTTGTAAATATATAAGGAATTAAGTTCCTAACAACAGTACTTTCAATTCATGACTTTTTGGGTGAGCCTGTAGTAGGCTAAGATGAACCAAGAAGATACTATTGGGCCAATGGTTTAATGTTTTATTTAGATGAATTTGATTCAATTCGTACTTGAGATTTGACCTGAGATTTGTTTCGGACTCGGGATTTGACACGGGTTGTTTCATTGAGGGTCAATAAGTAAGGATCATGAACTCTTTACAAAAATATTCAACAGTCACAAATATTGTGAATCTTTACTTGGCGTTCAACAACCATAAAGACTATGAACTCTTATCCCCTGGAGTATCGACCTCAGCAATCATCAATTCATCCTCCTTCTACCTCTAGAGTTTCTTCAACACCTCAAGCTATTCGTCTTGGACCTAGAGACTCAATCGAAGAAATTCAGAGAAGAGGAGGTGAAGGAAGAGAAAACTACATGAGAAGGCGAGAAAATGAGCAAAGAGATCCGCCAAGGAGCAATAGGGGGAGAAGGTAAATATTTTTGTAAAATTTTTATACTCTATAAATTCTTTTATTCATCAATAAATTCATTATTTTCCTCTGGAAATACAGTTGCTCACTGTATATAAGTCACGTTTAAATTTAAAGTATCATGCATCTTAGAATTGATGAATGCTTGAAACTATTGGTTTTGTCATCGTCAAATAGGGGGAGATTGTTAGGACAAATGCATATTTGATTTGATGATGTGATAATGTATATTTGTAACCAGTAGTTTTTATAAAGTTCATAAAATGAAAATAATGTACAAGGACTTAGAGTAGAAGATCAAGCTTGTTAAGTTGATAAAATAAATGAATTGAATGTATAGACAGTAGGAAATTAGACGATCGTAGAGCACAATGATCTAGATTGCAGAGTCTGCTAAAAGATCATAAGGTAAAATGAAGATCGCAGAGTTTGATCAGAGATCGTAAGGCAAAATGAAGATCGCAGAGTCTGCTTACAGATCATAAGATAAAATGAAAATCCCAGAGTCTACCAATAGATCATAAAGCATATTGAAGATCGTAGAGTTTGCCAAAGATTGTAGAGCCTGCAAATCGTAGAGCTTATGGATCGTAGAGCTTGTCAATCGTAAAGTCATCTAGCCATATACTTTACAACCACCATGAAACTCTACAATTAGAAAAATTATAGAGTATGTCAGCTCTAACAATGGACTGACAATGTGAAGACTAGTAGAGTGAAGATCCCAAGGTAGTTGCGAAACATCCTAAGTTTAAAAAGAAGATCAGATCGAGTTGTGTCTAACAGTTAGTTCAGCAAAGTGGCAACACCCAGATGATTATCACCGTAGCTAGGGGTGAGCATCGTGCAATTTGGTGAGGTTTGAAGCCCAAATTGCACATGAAACCGCTTAGGTGGGGTTTGACAAATTCAAAATCGCATATAAAACCGTTTGTGATTGGTGCAGTGTGCTTTAGAACCGTGCGGTGAGGTTTCATTTAGTGCGGTTTCGGTTCCAAAACTAATTGAAACAACAAAATTTTATGCCATTTAAATTAACAATTTAGCATCACACAATATTAAATACCACTTTGATAACACAGACAACTTTACTTATAATGTTTTGTCTAAAAAACGCTAAATAGAACCTAATGAATTATTATTTTCTTACTTATAAAAATTCTAAACAAAGATAATTAGTTAATTACACGAAAGATTAAAAGTCCAATAATAATCTAGAAGGGGGGTTGAATAGATTATCACCGTTTAAAAAATTATCTTAGGCATTTTTGAATTTTTAGAAAAGCAATTTATAGTGTCAGAAATTAATAAGCAGAATAAGAAAATTTGATTATTTATCCAATAATAATTGATTTCTAATCATACACTGGTTGCTTGTTGTATTTGTCTAATTAATTAATAATATAAATTAGTTGACTATTTTATGTTCCTTGGGCTCTAATACTGACAATATCTTTGTTTGGTTTGTTGCAGTACACCACTGAATTAACCGAGAAGATCTTGAAGGGGAGGATGGATTGATCTTTTGGATGGCAAATTATTCTCATATTTTCAGTTCTTATTTTCATTTAGTACCTAGCGTAGCCTTCATTCATCACGCTGAATTACTATGAACTTTATAATAAGATACTTGGATCACTTTAGATTGTATTTTTCGGTCATGGGATGTCATTTTGTAGAAATTTTTGTGCTGGGAGTAAAAACAGCACTGTATGTTTTGGTTACCCAACACACTTTTGTAAGTTGAACAAGAATGCTCTTGGTTTGGTTGAAACAAGAATGCTTTTGGTCTTAATTATTTGTCCATTTTAATTTTATGTAAACTGGTGCAAAACTGTTTACTTCCACATGGATGTTTTTGTTTTAGTTACAGAGTTCTTTTGGTTTTAGTTGAACAGGGTGCTTTTGGTCTTGTAGATGAAATCTAGGTAGAGGGCAAATGGTATTTGTGTTACATCTCTCTTAGAAGATTAGGGGAGTAAGCTATGAGATTTTTGAAGTACATATTTATTTTCATAGATCAATATTCCTATCATGTTTGAATAAATTCATCAATTCCAGCATAAACATTTTCATGTGTATTATGTCTCCTCAAACCATAAATAATTTAATCAAGACTCTTTATACAAAGAAAGATCAACCAAATTACGAGCTAGTATGATTTTACTAGGATATTTGGAAACCAACATAAACATATCATTGGAGTTTTAAATGTAAATCAGAGTTGTTCTGAGCTTCTGTTGCTCCAGTGACCCCTTTGATAATTTGTTCCTTATTGGGCTATGCAGGATTTTGTTGTGGTTGATATAGCATACCATCGTCAACCACAACAGATTTGTACAGGCGACTTTAAGCTCATAGCTCCACCAGTGAATCAAATGACACTTCAGACACCACCTCCCCTGTCTCTTGCCATGTTATCTAATTAATGTTTTCAAGCCAGCTGCAGAGAATTCAGTAAATTAGGTAAGAAACTAGTTCACAATACATAGAAAACTTCCATAGAGGAACATCTAGTAATTCCTTGTAAATCCAAATAACATATAGACTCAATAAATCAAATAAAAAGAAAAAGGATAAACACTTGAAATATACATCACAATGAATCATGGGTTATGAGCAAATACCACCTATCAAGTAAAATGAACAGAAAAAGGATAGATAGGGGCTTCAACATAACAAGTGAAATAGTGGACTACTTAATTCAAAACAATCAAGTGCTGTTTATCAAATATACCTCCTTTCAATTTTAGTTAACCTCATTATTGTTATTAATATTTAGATAGAAAAACAGAATTATTTATTGTTATTGATTTTACCTTTGGTCTTCAGTCTAAAATCTTTTAAAAATATACAATAACATCACCAATGATAAATGCCTAAAGATTAACTGTTTGTGTTATCTAATATAGTGAATATACTGCTTGTATGATATACTGCTTGTATGATAAAAGACCAATGCATTATGATGGACCAATGCATTACATGGTTACACGACAATTATCTGGACTGTTTGACAATCAAATCATATAGTACGTTGTTCTTTCAAATTCGCACTTGGAAAAAAATAGTCAAATGAAATCCATATATACCCCTCCTAGCTCTCAATTCACATAAAGATTTCTGAAAACAACCTCAAATCTTAAATGTTGGGATATTCAAATATGTTAAAACACAAACATAACTAAGAATTAATAGCATCATCAATATTATTACTATTGGTAGAATATGAAAATCAAAGTCTGAGTTGACTCTTATCATTTACTTCAACAAATAGAGAAGAAATCACACAAGAATGCATTAAAACTTGACACAAGAGTATTGTGCTCTATTTTAATTTCATATAGAAAGAGAAGGCACAGTTTATTCTGTTGTTTATTAGCAAATTTCACAAACTGAATAAAAAACACTCATATCGTTATTCTGTTGTTTATTATCCTTTAGACACTCATATCGTGACTGTCCTGTTGTGTCAAGTTAAATTAATGAATTGGTATTAGTAGTATATATACAAGTTTCTCCTCTGCTATGCTCTTTAATTTTGTATGTCCTTCCCACTTTCACAAAATTAATCATCTAAACCCCACAATGAAATGATCTAACTAATTAACTAGCTACCCTAAAATTGAATAATAATAAAGCAAGATAGTACAACTTTGCAGAAAAATTACAGGACATCATAATTAAGTTATACAAAGTATTACCATTATCTCAATTTTGACCCTGTAATGATAACAAAATAAAACACATTCATAGTTTAGGATTAAAACTGGGAGAGTTAAACCATTATTATTTGCAAACAGAAAACCACTTTTTGTTATTAAAGACGTTGTAAACCATTTGTTGTTGCCTTGTTGGTACAAGATTTATGGCAAAATTTTATAGCACCCATAAATTTGTTATTCTGTTGTTTATTCATCGTCTGTGAGTTTGCTAATGCTAATTTCAGAAGGCACGGTTTGTGAAGACTTCGACTTCCGATTTCTTCCGTGTTCCTATTTAGGGAACAATTTCTTCTCCACTTGAGATCTGGTCAAAGAAAGCTCGATTTTGTGAAGATTATAAGGCTTCGTTCTTCGTTCGATTCCGATTTAGAGAAGGTTTTGTGAAGATTTGGTTTCGATCTAGGGCTTATTTTGAAATCGATTTGGAGAAGGAAGTCTGAAGCTTGTCTTTGAGGAGAGAGAGTCTAAAGCTCGTATTTGAGGAGAGAGAAGGTTAAAATGGAAAAACACGGAGCCTTAAGTAGGTAATGTCGTTTAAGGGAGTATTGCTCTTTAAGGGTAATGCCCTTGAACGGCTCCGTATATATATATAACATACATATATATATATATATATATACACATATACAGATATATATTTTCTTTTTGCCCAAAGAGAATTTTTAGAAAATCATTTAAAAGAAATAGGAATCTCCTTGCCTTAGTAAATGCAATATATGAATTAATTTAATTAACACTTGATATTTAATTTATCAAGGTCAAGAAAAATAAATTCATTTTAAGATGAAAAATATTTTTGGTTATAATAAAAATAGAATATTTAAATCAAAAATCCTATAGAGAGGATTCTACCCATTTAATTAATTCTATTTACTAAAGTTTGTTATCATCAAAATAAACTAATCTGTTTGGAGACCTTTCAATCTCCTCCTTTTTGATGATGACAATGAGCTAAAAATATTTTTCTATTATAACTGCTCCCCCTTAGTTTATGCGTCATAAAATAAATTTTAAAAAAATTTGTAAATAGTTGTAGTAGTTAATATGATATATATTATATTTTTTCTCCCCCTTTGTCATTATAAAAATTGTGGAAATAGAAAAACTATTTAGAACCTGCAAAATCAGTTAGTAGTGAAAAATGCTTTACGAGACATGCAGGTGAACATATCAGAAAAGATAAACATAGGAAATATATAACATGCAGAAGTAGTAGTTAGTATAAGGTATGTACAGTCATCCAAAATAGTTAGTGATAGCATATATATAATTACAGTCCTCCTGAATAGTTAGAAATCTGGCAATTGGATAGGGGAGAAATGTAGACCAAGAGGAGGAAGAGTATCGCCCGGAGGGGTTTATGCAGATTGTTCTTCCGTAGCAGAGCTTGTACTTGCAGAAAAATGATATGGGGGTACATAAACTTTTTGTAGTTCCATCAAACTATTCAGGGCATCTATTTGGGAAAATAGATTCAAATAGGACTCAGGAAACTCAGTAGTGTTTGGTTTAAGGATTATCAGTGGTCTTGGAGGCATATTTAAGTGTGATACAAAGTTACTACTTTGCACAAATTGTGTTTGGCGATTAAGAACATTAATACCAAGATGTTGAAATAAAGATGTGAGAACAAGGCCATAACCCAAACAATTATTGTGATAATAGTACTTAAAAGAAGTTAGCAAAAAATATGGAAGATTGTAAGGCATATTCTAAGTTAAAACACAGTTCATTAATTCTAAATCAAAAGGATGTAGAAGTTTGTTCTCTTTAACAGGTATAATAATATTGTGCCTAAAAATTCTAGCCAGAAATTGACACTGGGGA